>CM071867.1:1003447-1095168 GCA_036759665.1 Gynandropsis gynandra
CCTAAAAAAACTTTTATTTATATATATATATATATATAAATATTTAAATAATATTTAATTTTTTCAATTTTAATATTAAATTGAAGATAATTTTCTTTACATGTTTATTAAATTAAATACTTTATGAATGTAGTTTATATTTTTAAATAAGTTTTTAAAATAATTTATGATTTTTTTAAATAAATTATGATTTCTGTAAATAAATTATGATTTTTTAAAATTTTTTTAATATTTATGTTTTGAATAAAAACCCTAAATCCCTTTTTTTCTTCTACCCTCTATCTAACCGCCGCGCCTCCCTTTTTTTTGTAAATTATGATTTTTTTAATGTTTATGATTTTTGGAAAATAAAAACCCTAATTCTTCTTACTTCTCTCTCCCCTAGCCGCCGTGCCTCCCCTACCTATCCGCCGCGCGTCGCCCCGCACGTCGCCCCGCGCCTCCAGTCCCCTTTCTACCCGCCTCGCCTCACCCCGTGCGGCGGCCGATCGACTCCCTCACCGCCTCGCCTACGCACCTACCCCGGCCTTGCCTCCTTCACCGGTGGGCCTAGCCTCCCGCAAGGTCTCGTCTGCCCCGCCGGTGTAATGGAAGAAAGAAAGGGGGAAATCATGGAGAGAAAAATTTAGGTTTAGGTTTTGGGAAGGTTAGGAGGAGAGAGAGAGAGGAAATGAAGAATATACGGTGGGATGGTTAGAAGGAGAGAGAGAGGGAAATGAATAATATACGGTGGAGATCGTTAGAGCGTGTGAGGATCCAAGGGTCGAAAATCAAAAACTACCCCAAACAGTAGAAGTTGTTGATCTAATGGCCAATAAATGGCCAACACACCTAAAAATGAAATCCAAAGGCCGGAAACGTGACACATGACATTTTTACTGTTCAATTGGATTTTGTTTTGGAGTATATTAGATATATATATTTTAATGCTGGAAAATCTAGAAGATTCTATAATTTTTAATTACAAAAAGAATTCTATATATTTTTAATTACAAAAAGAATTTTATATATTTTTATTTATGATGTCAATCAAAATTTTATGAATTCATTGAGATATAGAATCCGATTAATATGGTTTTGAAATATTATTAACCATAATTGGAGATGCGCCGATGAAAAAGATAATGCCAAAAAAAAAAATGTTTGAAGAGTTTTAGATTGAAAATCATGAGATACTTAGTATAATATATTACATACATTTAATCATTTATCAATTATTTTAAATAATAAATTTATATCACATAATCGATATTCAAATCAAAATCTATGCATTTTTGTAATGTATAGTTAGCGTGTTTATAAAATATTAGATGAGTTCACATTTTTTTATGTTATAATTTCATCGTAAATAAATATTTAGATAAATTTATTTTTAAAATGATCCAATATATATATATATCATTTTTATATGTACTTTTATTTATTTTGTATACAATATGGGAATATTCATATGAGTTGGAGATCACATTAATAAATATGATCGGTATAATGTGGGTTCATATAATCTGGTTGTCTAATCTAACTTCTTCGTCACGTTACATGACAAAAATATATTATAACTAAAATACAATGAAAAAAATAACATTTATGTCTTAATCAAAGTAACTTATTAGTATTCATATTGTATTGGTAAACATCATTGTTCCAATTTCAATATGCATTTCTTGTAGAGTTGTATCAACTAAAATATGAAACAATAACATATTTTACTTTGTCGGATTTTTATATTAGTCTAAAATTATTAATTATGATTAACATTCATATATGTTGTGTGCTCCGTCTTTGTCAAATATGAATTTGTACCTAACTAATATCAAAAGTTAGTTCAATGTTTTAGGGTTATTCAATATCATATATATGAGTCTCAAAATTCATATTCTAATCGATGTGAGACAACTTATCATATCACTATTCATCATGTTCATGTTTATTCTTGTAGCTTGGGCATCGCAATCGGTGGTCCAATATCGGTATATTCAAATCGGGATGAATCAGACTTTAATATCATATCAAATATGGTTTTAGGCCTAACTAATCCCAAAACTAACTCTAAAGTTTAGAGTTACCCAATACCATATATATAAATCCAAAGTTTATGTCCTAACCGATGTGGACAACTTATCAAAACAATATTTTAATTTGTATAGATAAGAATCCTATCAACATCAATTAATTTTGATTATTTCAACTTTTAATAGGTTATTATGATCGAATTTTGATATTAACTTGTAGTTGTGATTTATGTAGTAAAATATGTTTATTTACTATCTTATGCTAGGACATATACTATAAATATCATTGTAAAAATTGTTTGGTGCAAGTGGAATAGTTGGACCAATGTTCAATACAAATATTAAATATGTATTATCTAAATTTGTTGTTTGTTTTTATTTTATAAAGTATTTGATTTAATTACAAATATTTACGGATATTTAAAATTATAGTTTAAAATCTAAACATTCTAAAATTTTCGGATATCGCTGTCGAAGGAAATAAAAGACATGTTTTTTTTGTTCTTTCATTTAATCATATAAAAATGATTGAGTCCTCACTTGTCTCAATTTTATCATATATCTCACATGAAATTATAATAATAATGACATCATTAATTGGTCGTCATTTTCAACGGTCCAAATTTAGATTCAAATTCTCACACAAATCATCAGCCACCTTTCTTGTAGACAACGCCTAATCTTCATCCATATCACTTTTGTTTAATTAATCTTATTCAACCTTTTGCACGCAACTCAATGTTTTATCCTATTTCGTTCTCCTATAAAAAAATATATAAAACTTTTATAATTATAATAACAGCAACTCTTTGGATATACAATATTTTATAAATATGATTGTATAAATATGATAAATTTATAGTAAATTATATAAAATAATTTTGAAATGAAGATTTGGAATCATATTTATTAGATGTACATCATCCACACCTCTATCTATGAAATATATTAGCTAACAAAATTGTACAATTTTGTATATATTCTTTTGGGTTAATTTATATAGTACAGTATTTTATTTAAAACTATTTTAATTAAAAAAATCAAACTTGACATATTTTTAAATATGTTAAGGTGATTCTTATGGCTAAAATAATTATCTTTTGATTTAAAATTTTTGTGCCATATATTTTAATTTGGTATAATACCATATATGGTACGATAAAATTTCTAATAAAAAATAATTATTTACAAATAAGGATCATAGGAATATGAAACGAACATATCATGTGTAGTATTAGGGATAAGATTAATAATGCGACTTATACAAAATATAGTATAAAAAGTCCATAAGAACATTATAAATTGAATTATATTAATATATATGAGATTTGATATTTTTAGATGTTTTCTCTTTGCATTATTATTATAATAAAAATATATACATAATTACTACAAAATTCCAATGCAAATTTGAATATAGTTTGTGATTATCTATTGCATTTTAATCTAATTATATAGATAACTTAAAAACAAATTGCTGCCAATTCCACCACAAAATTTCTTAAAGACAAAAAAAACAACACCAAAGACTTTATTTCAACCGAGCCCATTTGGCTTTGAATTCATACAATCACACTTTTTTTTAAATGATTATGATTATTATTATTATTATTATTATTACTAATATGTACAAATTTAGGTAAACTAACACCTAATTAATAAAACCACAACATCACCATTCGTTTGAAGACTATGGTATATTCCAAATTATTATCACCTTTCCATGTCTCGATGTCCAAACAATTTACCCATTTGGACAAAACTTGGGTTCTTAATTAATTTTTGCGACTCGATGTCTTCTTCCGTTTGATCATTACTGGTCAACGTTGAATAGTCAACGTTTTCACTGTAAATTCGATCCAGAACTAAGTAAAAGGACATAGCAAATATTGTTGTTCCGACAAGTAACCAACTGAACTGAATATTAACCAACGACTTGGCTCTGTGTAAGGCTTCATGGCTCGAGCAATGAACCACTTGGTGACCTTCTTCGAGACGAAGAAAACATCCCTTTGGAATCAAACTTGGCGTCCATAGCATATAACCCATTGTTATGAACCATACTCCTTGAAAAACTATGCTTAAAGATCTCACAAAACTCACCAAGAAACTCTTTGGTATGGCGATAGCCATGAGAGTTGTAATGAGTGAAACGAAGATAATGAATTGTAGGAGTAAATGGTATTGTCCTTCAACGCCCATATGATCAGTAGAATGAAGATGAAAAAGAAAGAGTTGTTGAGCAAAGGCAATGGCTCCAATGAAATTGGTGAGTTCATATGTAGCTTTAGGTCGCGTCCTGTCGAAAACAAGTGCGAAGGCCGCGTAGGTAAAGAAGGTCATGGAGATAGAAGAGTGTTCGAAATTATGAAGATGATTGGAAGGTATAGTGCCATCGGAGTCAAAAGGTTGATGTTTTTTTGGTCCTATGAAGAGTTCCATGGCTATGGAGATAGATGACCCGATCATGATCAAATAGAGTTCTAAATATCTTAGTTTCCAAGTGGGAAACCATGGTAATGACTTGTAGGTCTTAGGGTTAAAACAAAGGAGTTTTATATGATTGAATAAGTGCCATAACCCAAGTGTCAAGAAGGCAAAGCCTGGTGCAACATGACCCACAAGTGTTCCCATGCTGTCCCGAGAGAGAGAGAGAGATAGAGAGAGAGATATATAAAGAGAGGTAGAGTGAGATATATAAAGAGAGACAAAGAGAGAGAGATATAGAGAGAGATATATAAAGAGAGGTAGAGTGAGATATATAAAGAGAGATAAAGAGAGAGATATATATAGAGAGAGATATATAAAGAGAGAGATAGATATATATAAAGAGAGATAGAGAGATGTGGAGAGAGAGATATAAAGAGAGAGAGAGATATAAAGAGATGATATATATATAAAGAGATATATATAGAGAGAGAGAGATGTGGTTTCTAGGGGAGGTTTAGGAAGAGTATAAATGTAAAGGGGCTAAGAGAAAATCTAGAGGGTTCTTTTAGAAAAGTATGACATAAGTAATGAATATGATGAAGTAAGGGGTGATGTTGGCTTGAGGATTAAGGGATTTGCTTTGATTGACCAAATGTGTGGGACCTTTTGTTTTCTAGAATTTTAGAGTATTCAAATTTTGATGGCTAAATTCTCTTTTTTTTTAAACCATAAGATTTATTTATCTCCATTTTCGGCCTATATAAATAAGTATCATATATTTGGGATCAATCGTTGATCGTTTATATAGTAAATTGCCCTTTTTTTCGTAGGAATAAAATTTGGATATGTGTTTATTATAAAGATAAACGATGACAATAGTCTAAAAACAATATTTAAAATAAAAAAAATGTGATATATATACGATGAAAAAGATATCATTTTATCATATGCATTTATTGTATTGACTTTTAGGGTGTAACATTATTAATAAGTGGGTATAAATTTTTAAAGGATTTCTAAAATTCAATTATAGTAAGATATTGACTGATTTGGGATGTATATAAAAGATATACGAAAAATAAATTTTCATTTACCTTTTCTCTAAACGAGAATAGATGTAAGGGATTATAACACTTGTGAATACTAGTTTTTCAAAAAAAAAAAAATCATAATCCTCTTATGCCAAATGGGTTTTTTTGAACGAATAAAAATAGTTGTGGTAAAAATTCAATGGTGGATAAATATGGGGTTTTTTCTTTAAATGATAAATTTCAATTTTGGTTAGAAGGAGATGAATCTTTGTGTCTGTGAAAGAAGACTTTGATTCCTTGAGGGTCAAAGTGGGTTATAAAACTACGTGGCTGCGGCCGCGGCCGCGGCCGCCTAACTCTTAATACATTCTCAGTGTCATGTAATTATTTTCTTTATTTTTTATGATTTTTAATATTTCATTTTGAACATTTTTCAACACCCAAATTATAATTTAAGGTGAAATATTTTATATCATTTATCGATTTATATATTGATTTACATTAATTATCTTGAATTACGGGATAGTTAATTTATATGGTTGATATAATCATTAACATTATTGAGATTGGATAATAAGAGAAAATAATATAATCCATTCCCCAATAATTTGCAGAACTCAAAATATATCACATATATATTTTTTTATGTTATGCTTTATCCGTGAATATTATCATTGGTAACTGTATGAAAAATTATGATACAAGTTATGTTGAAACTCATTTGAAATGAAACTTTTCAATTTTTAATTTGTGAAAAAATGTTATGAAAAGTATCTAAATGATAACTTATTATTAGAGCAGAAAATTTTATTTGTGATGTTCAAAATAACGCATATGAAAATTTATGAACTCAATGCTAATTTTCAAAATATTCAATATACAAACTTTACAGTGTTTTGATATAAGTATATTTTATTTTGAGCTCAATAAATTTATAAAACTTTTCATTTTATTCCGATATCACAACAACCTTTTTTTACGCCGGATACATTTTTCGTCATGCCAATGTGATATGAGAACGAAAATTTTCAAATGTTAATGTATTTTATATAAAAAGGCAAGATGTATAAATTAAAATCACGTAATTATATATATTAAATTGAGATTGAGACTTTTCCCTGAAAATATTGTTTTTCACTAATATACAAAATGTTGGTATCTGTAAAATTGATACGTAATTCTATTACATGCAAATGTTGAAACTATATGTTAATAAATACTATTAATGATAATTGTGATCCATTTATATATATTTATTTGTTTCTATATTTTTTTTAGAATAAGAAACAAATAGAATAAGAAATAAATTCCGAATGATTTAAGTTTGAATATTAAATAGATAGCTTTATTAGTTGAAAAAAAAATTATATAAATAAATAATATCATAAGGAAAATGAAATATAGTCTGAGATAATATTTTAAAGTATATCGTAAATATATTCGTAATATTTAATTTCGAAGAATATCCTAAATATCTAAAAACATATTCAGATTATTCAATGAAATCTAGAAAATATCATTGTATCAATCATAGATATTGAATATCTTAATATCTTCACTCAATTTAGAGCGTGCAAATCGTGAATTTCCAACTTGAAAGAAAAATATTAATAATTCAGTGATCTGCGGCCGAGTCGAATTCATTGGTGTATTCTTATCTCCATCAAATGGAACCGAATCGTGTAGCTAACAAAGTCAAGTACAAGAAAAAAATGAGAGACTAGATTCATTGCAACTCTCATGCACTTCAAAATTAATAAAAAATGGTTTTGTACTCAATCGTTAGAGCCGTCGACAAAATATTCAGATGTAAGTTATCTTGCATCTATATATCCAGACGCGGAATCATCAATGACCCATTCAAAGGCCATCTTACACCTATATACCCAAGTATGGACCATTAATAATCCAATCGAGGGTTATCTTGTGTCTATATACCCAGATGTGGGGTCATCAATAATCCAATTGGGGGTTGTCTTGCAGCTATATACCAAGCGGGGGTGGGGGTCATCAATAACCCAATCAGATGTCATGTTTCGGTCTGGTCAATTTCTAATTTTTGTTTTTGTTCGGGTTTTGGTTTCAATTTTAGGGTGGGTAGAGGTTTTAGTTCGAGGTTTTGGTTGAGAAAAGAGAAAACGCTTGGTTCTTGGTTCGGATCGAAAAAATAGATATTTGGTAGAAAGATATGGTTGATCAAAAGAGAAAAAAACATAAGCCCTATGAGACTAAATTTTTATTAATAAGAATATGTCGAATGAATTCCGATTGTTTTATTAATGGAGAAAGATTTTTTTTATATACATAGACGATATCAAATGGAAAGGAAAATATGATCTCAAAGAATATTCAAAGTATTTTGGAGAATATAGACATGAACTATGGATTCTTATATATGGTACTGGACAACTCTAAACTATTGAGTTAACTTTTGAAATTAGTTACACCCAAACTTATATTTATATTTAACATGGTATCCGAGTCTGTTCGTCTCGATTTGAACATACCGATGTTGGAATCTCAATTGTGATGTTCAAGTTTTAGGATCGAGTCTAGAGGGTTATGATGTATTGTTCTACATCGGCTACGACATAAACTCTGTATTTCTATACATGCTATTGGATAACCCTAAACTCTTGAGTTAACTTTTGAAATTAATGAGATTCAAACTTATATTTGAAAAATTACGATAGCTATTAGGCAATTGGTTGATTAATAATTGATTATATAATGGTGTTCGAAATTAATATATATATATATATATATTTATTTATTTAACCACTATTTACAAGAAGAGTCATTTAACTAGAAATAAATTCCAAATAACGAAAACAAAGAAAAAAAATAGAATCAATTCTAACCAGGTCAAGTGTTGATGGTGAATCTGATCTTGGTGTGGTTTATTCGTGCAGGTTTTGCATCATCGATGCTACATCATGCATATATCATCACTAAAGGTTAGTGTATCGATCATTTGGTTGTATAGTTATTGTATCGATCATTTGGTTGTATAGTTTTAAAAAAGCACTAACCTCATATTAAAATCATAAAACGAACTTGATCTATAATTGAGTTGTAATGAAATTCGTTTGTGTTGCCTGATATACAACCTTACTAAGAGTCGTACTTGAATAAAACAAAAATATCCAAATGGTACACCATACAGTTTTTATTATACACATATTTTTATCCATGAGTATTTGTATACATAATTCTATATTAAAAAGATAAGGGAATAATGAGAATTTAACATATTTTCAAATCATACAAATAATTATTTATTAGTAAATCAAAATTGGAATTCACAAGTATTCTAATTTAATATCCAAACTTCAACTAAACAATATTCAAATTTTTAGATATATTCGAGTCGAGTTTTAGATTAGCTCTATCTAAATGCTCGATGAACAACGACCATCCATCGTTCAATTAGGTGTCAACCAATGAACTCGAGTTTTTTTTTTTCACAACGACACCGCTTTATCATTTAGTAAAATCTTAAAACTATTTTCTACTTGTATATGTAATTAGGAGAATGATTCCTTATCCTTTATTATCATAATATGAAGTCTATATATAATACAAATCAGCAAGTAATCAAGGCCCAATTATAGGCCTAATACAAAGCATAATTCTTATGTTAACACTCCCCCGCAGTCAATGCGGAAACTGTGTCTACGCATAGACTAGACTTGAACTCGCGGAATAGAACGGGAGGTAGTTCTTTGGTGAAGATATCCGCGAATTGTCGTGATGACGGGACGTGGAGCATTCGGAGAGTTCCTAGGGCGACCTTCTCGCGGACAAAGTGGATGTCAATCTCGATGTGCTTAGTGCGCTGATGTTGAACCGGATTGTTGGAGAGATAGATGGTGGAAATGTTATCACAGTATACCAATGTGGCCGTGGAGAGGGGACAGTGAATCTCCAAAAGAAGGTTGCGGATCCAACATGTCTCGGCCACGGCATTGGCCACTGCCCTGTACTCGGCTTCGGCACTCGATCGGGAGACGGTAGGTTGTCTTTTGGAAGACCATGAGATCAAGTTGTCGCCGAGGAACACACAATAGTCGGACGTTGAACGGCGTCCGTCAGCGCAGCCCGCCCAATCGGCAACGGGGTAGGCAGTGAGGCTGGTGGTGGGACACGGACGTAGGTGTAGGCCGTGCGACGTGGTTCCTTTGACGTAGCGGAGCACTCGTTTCATTGCCTACAAGTGAGGTTCACGTGGATCATGAAGAAATAAGCACAATTGTTGAACGACGT
Source organism: Gynandropsis gynandra (assembly GCA_036759665.1). Taxonomy (NCBI): domain Eukaryota; kingdom Viridiplantae; phylum Streptophyta; class Magnoliopsida; order Brassicales; family Cleomaceae; genus Gynandropsis; species Gynandropsis gynandra. The sequence continues at coordinate 1,013,187 of CM071867.1, forward strand.
ATTGGATCTCGGGACGTGTGAAGGTGAGGTATTGTAGGGTGCCAACAATACTACAATAACGACTCGGATCAGCAATCAGAGGACCGCAATCCGCCGTGATTTTAGGCTTGGTGTCGCACGGTGTGGAGCATGGATGGCAGGCGGACATCCCCGCTCGTTCCAAGATACTCTCGGCATATATCTTTTGATGAAGAAAGAGACCTTTTGAATTGCGTTCCGCGGTGACGCCGAGGAAGTGATGTCAGGCGCCAAGGTCGGATATGGAAAATTCGGCTTTGAGAGAGCGGATAATGTCGTTGAGAGTGGCGTTGGTGGATGCCGTAAGGATAATGTCGTCCACGTATAGTAAGAGTATTGCATGTGCGGTGACTTGTCGGAGGCAAACAATGAAGGAATCACTTCGGGAGAGTGGCGTTGGTGGATGCCGTAAGGATAATGTCGTCCACGTATAGTAGGAGCATTGCGTGTGCGGTGGCTCGTCGGAGGACAAACAATGAGGAATCACTTCGGCTTTGAACAAATCCAAGGCGTGAAACGAAGTCCGTGAATCGCTTGTTCCATGCACGGGGGGCTTGTTTGAGCCCGTATAGAGACCTCTTCAACTTGCATACGTAATCCGGGTTGGACGAGTCGCGAAATCCGGGAGGTTGAGACATATATACCGTCTCCTTTAGGTTTCTATGGAGAAATGCGTTCTTGACGTCTAGTTGATGGATATGCCAATTCCGAGAGACACAAATGCTTAGAACCGTGCGAATAGTGGCAGGTTTCACCACCGGGCTGAATGTGTCTTCGCAATCAAGTGGCCGGTTTCACCACCGGGCTGAATGTGTCTTCGCAATCAATTCCGATTTGTTGTGATTTCCCGTTCGCCCCGAGTTGTGCTTTGTATCGCGCTAGAGTTCCATCTGCATTAAACTTGTGTCGAAAAAGCCACATGGAACGAACAATGTTAACCCCATAGGGACGTGGAACCAAGTCCCAAGTACCACTTTTAATAAGAGCATCAAATTCATGAGAGTTGGGTAGGGATGAGATGGTGGTAGTGTTAAGGCTTAGGACTTGGCGAGGTTTGGAGACCCCATGTTGGCTACGTGTGGTCATGGGGTGTGAGTGGTAGGGGGTTGGGTTTGTGTGGTAGTGGGCTCGTGTGTAAGGGTTACGGCGGGAGCATCGGTGGCCGGTGGGTTATGAAGAAGAGACCGCAATAATGGGGATGTGGCGTCGGTATTGTCAAGGAATTTGAGGTTGACGGGAGGTTTGAGGGCCATAGTAGTGAAAGGGAAGGTGTTCTCGTCAAAAACCACGTGTCGAGATATTATTATTCGTCGAGTTTGGAAGTCTAGACAACGGTAACCTTTGTGATTGCTCGGGTACCCAAGAAAGACGCAAGGTGTGGATCGTGGGGACAATTTGTGAGGTGTTCGGGCTAGGATGTTTGGGTAACAAAGGCAACCGAACACTTTGAGGTGGGAGTAGGAGACGGGTTTTTGGTGGAGTTTTGTGTACGGGATTTCGTTGTTTATTGCGGTCGAGGGAACGAGGTTAATGAGGTGTGTGGCTACATTAAGGGCTTCTACCCAAAATTCCGATGGCATGGAAGATTGAAAGAGTAAGGTTCGGATGAGATTATTTATGGTGCGGGTCATGCGCTTGGCCTTTCCATTTTGTTAGGATGTTTGAGGGCAAGAGAATCGTAGAACAATGCCGTGGAAGTCAAAGAAGGATCGAATTGCATTGTTGTCAAATTCTCCCCCGTGATCACATTGGAGGGTTTTAATTCGTGTTTCGAATTGTGTTTGGACGTAGGACAAGAAATGGATAAATTTGGAAAAAACATCACTTTTTCGTCGAAGGGGATAAATCCAAACGAAGTGAGAGAATTGATCAAAGAAGAGGACATAGTATTTGATACCGCTAATGCGTGGAATGGGAGATGTCGAAACATCGGAGTGAATAATTTCAAAAAGGTGAATTGGCCAAAGTAAGAGAATTATTAAACGGTAAGCGAATGTGTTTCCCAAGTTGACACGCACGACAAAGAGTTTGTGCGTTGTCTTTATTACAATCAATAAAACCCGAAGAAATCAAAGAACGAAAACTAGAAACCCCAGGGTGCCCAAGTCGGTGATGCCAAGTGGTACCCGACGTGATGAGAGCGTGATCACGAGGCGGAGGCCGAGCGCGGGATAAGGGTGGGAGGATAGGGTAAAGCGGTCCCGAGCTATCACATCGGAGAAGAACCATTCCCGTCGGAATGTCCTTCACAGAAAAGCCACAAGGGTCAAATTCAACAGAACAATTATTATTACGAGTAAATTGTCTTACCGAGATAAGATTTTTGACAATCCACGGTGTGACGAGAACCTGAGGAAGCTTGAATTTTCGGTTAGGTGTAGGTATTATTGTTTTGCCTGTTTCAGTAACGGGTATAGAAGATCCATTTCTGACGTAAACGACAGGCCTAATGCTCGAATTAAAAGTAGACGTGAGTATACCTGGTTGTGACGTCAAATGAGCCGTAGCCCCGGTATCCATGACCACGATGTGTCGCTAGGGTTTTGAAGAGTGACAGCATTGAATGCTTGCATGAGATTCGGAGGTGAGCTAGGGTTTTGAAGAGTGACAGCATTGAATGCTTGCATGAGATTCGGAGGTAGATCTATGGACATCGGAGTGGCGGCCAGAGGGAGCGATGCACTCGGTCACTACTAGAAATTTTAAATTTGGGGACGGCATTTCCGGACGGATTTTGATCTGTCCCTAAATTACGGACGAAAATTTTGGTCTGTCCTTAAATTCCGGACGGATTTAAATCCGTCCGTAATTTACAAACGAAATTCTTTCAGTCCCTATTTCCGGACGGATTAGGGACTACCTCTAATCAGTCCCTAAAATACGGACGGATTAGGGACAGATTTTTTTTAAATTTTTTTCAAAATTTATTTATTTTATTTTTATTCATTTTTATTACTTTTTACTTTAATAATATTTCATTTTAAAAAGATTAATTTTTTATATAAAATATATAAATTTTATTTTTTATTTTTTAAAAATTGTAAAAAAATTTCGAACGGTGTGGTGTCAGTCCAGAAATATTTAAAAAAAATATTTATTTTTTTATTATTAAAATTAACTTTTTATTTAAATATATAATTCTATGAAAAATAATTTTTTTTATTTTTTCGAAAAATTTCCGGACGGACATCTAACCGTCCGGAATTTTTTTTCAAATAAAATTAAAAAATTTAAAAACAAAAAATTAAAAAAACCCGTCCCTAATCCGTCCGGAATTAGGGACGGATTAGGGACAGATTTTTTAATCTGTTTGGAATTAGGGACGGATTAGGGATGAATTATTTAATCCGTTTGGAATTAGGGACGGATTAGAGACAGATTATTTAATCCGTTTGGAATTAGGGACGGATTATCTAATTCGTTTGGAATTAGGGACGGAATATTTGAATCCTTTCGGAAATCCAATCTTATAAATTCATTCACAAGGAATAAGAAGAGAAAGAAAAAAAGAATGAAGAAAGAGAAAGAGGTATAGAGAAGAAGGCATGTGAGATGACGGCGGCACAGGTGGAGACGATGGCGGTGGTGGAGGCGACGGTGGAGGTGAGGTGGCGATGGCGGCGGCGACGGCGACGGAGGCGGAGACAACGACGACGGTTGATTTGGAGGCGACGATAAAGACATAAGAAGAAGTTTAATCTATCACAAAAATGTTTTTATTTTTAATTTTTTTAATTTTTTAATTTTTTGAAAAAAAATTCGGACGGAAAAATATATCCGTTCGGAATTTTTTTTAAATTTTTTTATTTTTTTATTTTTTTATTTTTTTAATTTTTAATTTTTTTCCGGACGGTTTAGGGACTACAAAATCCGTCCAGAATTTCGGACGAATTTCGAACGGAAATTAATGAGCGACGTTCATTTACGGACCGATAAAATCTGTCCGGAAAATGTCTGGAAACCATTTTCCACACAAATTAGGGACGGATTTTGCTGTCTGGAAATTTAATTTTTCTTGTAGTGGGTGTTTGCATGAGATTAGCCGAGTGGGAATGTGGGCTGGACGGCGGAGGTGCCGTAAATGTGTAGCTTGAAGCCCACGGTGCTCCATAAGACGGTGGAGGAGCATGCGCGACGGGGCTCGCGGTCCACGGGTAGGGAGGTTGCAGACCGTGTCCCGCCGAATGGATAGGCGGAGATGGCCAATATGGTGGAGCATATTGGTCATGATACGGTGTGCTCTAGTTGCCGGGGAACGGGGCCGCCGGATATGGGATCTGTCCCTCTCCCTGTCCCTGTCTCTGCGATCTGCCTCGGTGTTGGTGATACGGTTGTGGCGCGTTAGGAGATGAACTGTTGGTGGCGTCACTGAGGAGGACGGTGGGGGCGGAGCCGTTGTCCGTGTGCGTCGGGTCGGGGCGGCGGTTGCGGGAGACGCGTTGTTCTTCGAGCGAGAGCATGGATCGCGCATCATCAAACGAGGAAAACGGCTTTTGGTGTTGGATAACATTGACAATGTTATCGAATTTTTCATTCGATCCGTTGAGGGCGTGCATGACAAGCCCTTCTCAGATACCGGGGTGTCCAGGTTGGCGAGAAGATCGGTAATTTTTCGGATACGTTGGCAATATGCATGGACGAATTGGTCACCGATTGTAATTGTACGTAGCTCGTTGTCCAATTGGATTGCCCGAGCCTCTTTGTTGTCCCGAAAAAGCCGTTCGAGTCGTAGCCATATTGCCCGAGCCGTCGATTTTGTCTTAAGTACTTCTTGCAGTAGGGGTTTCAAAATGGTTCCATAGATCCAAAGCTTGACAAGGCCGTCAAGACGCGTCCAAGCCTCGGTTGGTGCGTCGTTCGTCGGGGCGGAGCCATCAACGTGGCTCAAAACGCCGAAACTGAGACAGTGAGTCTCAAAGATATCGCGCCATGAATCGTAATTCATCTCCTCCATGTCGAGAATGATTGGGATGTGGGATTTGATGTTGGTAACCCCGAAAGGTTTTTCCGATGTGACGGAAGCGTTGGCAGCCATTGGAGCGGGCCGGAGGAGTGGCAGCGGACGGGTGTAGGGGCGCCGGGGAGAGAGGCGGCCGAAATAGAGGCGGCGGAAGGGAATGAACGGAGACGGCGGCCGAAAAAAAAATGAAAGGAGGCGGCCGAAAGTTTTAAATTTTGAAAATTTGAAAACTAGGGTTAGGCTCTTGATACCATGTAATTAGGAGAATGATTCCTTATCCTTTATTATCATAATATGAAGTCTATATATAATACAAATCCGCAAGTAATCAAGGTCAAATTATAGACCTAATACAAAGCATAATTCTTATGTTAACAGTATACCCCTTATCCTAAAAAATATAAAAAAAGAAAATTGATGTATTTTTATTAGTGATTTTAGATACGTTCAATCTTGAATTCTTGATAAGGACCGAATGATGATGATGAACTATATGATATTTTACAAATTTTGAAAAATTTTAAATTAATAACTTAACAATGATTATGATGTTGTATCGAAAAATATGTCTGAAATTTCATCAATATCAATTGTAAATTTGAAGGAGATATCCAACATGTAACTCGATAATAATAAATGATTTTTTAGATTTTATGAATATTATGGTTATAATTTTTTTTTTGCATGAAGTATTTTTTATATTATGTTTTTTAATTTTAATAATATGTATTGTACATTTTAAAATTGTAAAAAAACACTTATTTAGCAACAATTAATAGATTAAACGTTAAAGTGGAATGAGTGTTTTACAACACTAGTTACTTACTAATATCATGCACTTAATGGGCTCTCCCCACTTGTCGTCCGCTTCGCCATTATATGGACTTCTTTCCAACATACCCAATATTACATAACACTAATGATGATAATAATAATAATTAATAATAATAATAATAATGACAATAATAATTATTGTCAATCTTACTATCACGATTTCATACGATTACTCGATTAAATATTTATATAAAATAAAATATTTATGAAAAAAAATTATTTATCCACCCAATCATCCAAATAACTTTACACCGTAAGCATCACGACAAGGACACCCATTGCAAACAAAGACCCAATGTCGGGTTAATGTCAAATTGTGTGCAAAATCACGTGACTAATTTAGAATTACATAGATAAATTATATAAATAGATTTATGTCAAAAGTAAATTAGTCAAATGGATTAATATATATGTTTTAAGTTTCAAATTCTAACTATTGTGTAAAATAAAATATATTTACATTAATCAAAATTTATACCCATTTAATATATATATATATAGCATATTACCATCCAAATAAATTTGTACAAAGTTTCGACAGAGATACACATATTTTTTGTTTCATATGAATAAATGAACAAATAAAAATATAATTTTCTTACCTTCTGAATAATATTTTCAATTACAAGTCTTTCAACAAATAGTGTTGCCCTCATGCCAAAAAGTTTTGAGCGTTGGAAATTTATTTCAACATATATAAACTTTTACAAAATTTAAGATATGATTGAATCGAAACGGGTTTGTAATTCTTTCAAAATTTAAATCGGTATATTAGATAAAAATCGAGTATTTAAAATGTATTTAATTTAATGGTTATTAATTGAATGAGAATATGTGGAATTTTTGTTTCATATGAATAATGAACAAATTAAAAGATAAAATGTTCAACCTTCTAGATTTCCATTTTCAACTACAAGTCTACTGTAACACCCTGGGTCCTAGGGTGGATCACGTCCGGAGAGACGACGTTGTGATGGGCGTACCTTGCGTCACAACGAGTAATCACGTACGCAGGGGCGTATGACAAGGTGACCGGTGGGCGTACTGTGGGGCAGTACGGCCCGAGACCGTGATGCCCTCGGTCCTAGGGTGGACCGTGTCCGGAGGGACGAACGTTGTGATGAGCGTACCTTGCGTCACAACGAGTGATCACGTACGCGGGGGCGTATGACAAGGTGACCGGTGGGCGTACCGTGGGGGCGGTACGGCCCGAGGCCATGATACCCTCGGTCCTAGGGTGGACCACGTCCAGAGGGACGACCGTTGTGATGGGCGTGCCTTGCGTCACAACGACTATTCACGTACGCGCGGCGTACGACAAGGTGACTGATGGGCGTACCGTGGGAGCGATACGGCCCAAGACCATGGCCATTGTTTGGGCCCGGAACGATACTTGGCAGAACTTGATGCTGGACCCGACGGATAGCAGTTGCGGAGCTGGACGGACGGGTGATGAGCTGGATGGACGATGGGTGAGCTGGATGGATGACTGCTGAGCTGGACGAGCGGTTGCGGACTTAGAGCGAGTGGCGAACGTGGGAAGACTTGTAACTGGCGAGTAAATGGCCGAGTAAATGCGGAGATTCCGTAACGGCCGAGTTAATGAGCCATGAAGGCTAGATTTTGTAACCGTCCGAGAATCGGGCCATTAATGCGGGAGTAATGGCCCTTTAACCGTCCAGGCAGTGGGGGCTTGTCCCTGCCCTATAAATAGTCCCCTTGTGCGGACAGAATGTACACACTGTTCTGAGTTGAGAAAGTAATAAAAAGTTCCGAGCATTTTTACAGAAAAAGAGTTTCGTGTGTGTTCGTTTAGAAAAGGCTGAGTAAGGGTTTGCCTTACTGCCGGTCACGGTCCATAGTGATTCCCAGTGCCGTGACAACTACAAGTCCATTTTCAACTACAAGTCTACCACCATTATTATTTGGCGGAAGACTTGTAGTTGAAAATTATTATTTTTCATTCCAATTCAACATACAATAATTTATTTAAACAAAAAGAAATTAATATCATATCAAATCAAAATCGAGTTTTGAAACTATTTTAAAAACGATATCGGTTAATTATATTTAAAATGAATATTGTTAATATAATATTTTATGGACACGTGATTTTTTTTGAAAATCAAGTTGTTGAACAATTTAAGGAGAAAAAAAGATTAAGAGCGAACAATGATAGAAGAAAATAGAGTTAAGAAGGAGTAGAGGGAGTCCATTGGTGATGAAAAAAGGGCGAACGTGTCAGGCTGGATAACCAGAGAGTGTATCTGGTCACACGAGAAGATTGGATGTACTAACATATTATAAAAAGTAGTTGATGCATATTGGTTAAGGTATTTAGAAAATACGACAAACAAGTGAGAGTATATCGGTACTTAAAACGATACGATGAAAAGATTTACATCTAACTCAGGATAAATTATCCGTGGAAGTCTTAAATGAAGCATTAATGAAAACAAATATATTTAAAAGATTTATTTGTAAATAAAACTGGTATTATTTCATATATTTCATATAAAACTTAATGTTGTCATTCTAATGTTTTCAAATATATTATTAGACATTTAAAATTTATTTGATTTAGCGGTTAGTAAATGAAATGAAACATGTTTTTTGGATGTTAATAATATTAGAGTCAAAAGTTTTTTAAAAATCGGAAAAACCAAATATTAAAAAAAATCTACTAAGTGCGTTTCTAGTCATTCTTCTTAATGAGTGGAAGGTTGGGTCCATTTTAATGGTTTTTTTTTAAGACTTTCTCCATAGGAAAAAAAAAACAATGAATATGCATAAAGTAAAATTATACACATAACTCCAAAGCATAAACGGAAGTATTTATTTTCTTAATATTATAATATATGTGGACAAGTTTTAACAATACATATATAAATGCTTAATGGTAAATTTGAACTTAAATAACTAAAAAATGTGCTAGTTTTCAAATCATTTTTTAAAATATTTTCTGTGAATTCTAATTATTCTTTTGGGTTATTTAAATAATTGCACCAATTTTACTTCCAATCGATTTACAAATCTCTTCAACTAAAGTATCAATTAACACAATGCAAACGTAAGAATGACGCAATCACAACAATTCATAAAAAATAATTTCACCAACTTATAAGTAAATTATGTAATATTTTACACCCAATATAAAATACATAATAAAAAAAAAAGTAAATGAAAAATTCCAAAAAACCCTTTTTCTAGAAAAAGTCTCCCGTACCGCTTATATTAACACAAGATTTAATCAAAGCCATTAGAACGAAGGGACCAAAGAACCACTAAAATGGCTAAGCTCTTCACCATCCTCGCCGTCTTCATCGCATTCGCCGCCGTCTCGGCCGCCGGAGAATTCATGAGGACCAAAGACCGGAGACTCCTCGGCCTCCACAAGGAGAAACTCACCCATTTCCGAGTTTATTGGCACGACATCCAAAGTGGTCGGAATCCTACTTCCGTCATGATCCGACCGGCGGTCTCGAACTCCTCTTACTTCGGATTTATCAATATGATTGATAATCCACTCACAACAAAGCAGGCATTGAACTCCACGGTCCGTGTTATATCATTTACAAATACAACTATATATATATATATGACCATTTTAGTGTACGTTATATATTATTATAGATTAGTTTAAAAAATGGTTATCATCGGCATTTATTTTTTGGGAAATTGATGAATATATTAGAAATTTCCAAACATATTTATCGTAATATTGTTTTTATGATATTAAAAATTATCTAATGAATTTTCATGAAGATTATAAGAGATCAAACCCTTTCCTCTATTTAATATTTATTTTTTTATGTTAAATTTATCATTATAGATTTATTTTATTATGTTCTATAAAATTTTAAAGTTGAATTAATATGTATTAAAAAATAAGGTGAACAAATATTTTAATGGACATAATTATCATTAAAATAATTAAAAATGATTATCATCGTCATTTATTATTTGGACATTGATGAATATATTAGAAATCTCCAAACATATTTATCGTAATATTCATGAAGATTATAAGAGATCAAACCCTTTCCTCTATTTAATATTTATTTTTTATGTTCAATTTATCATTATAGATTTATTTTATTTATATTCTATAAAATTTTAAAGGTTGAATTAACAGTTATACTCTAAAATATGCAACAGGTAGTGGGTAGAGCTCAAGGTCTGTATGCGTCGACGGCGCTAAAGGGAATAGGGTTTACGGTGGCGATGAACTTTGCGATCACGACAGGAAAGTACAATGGAAGTACGATAACAATATTTGGTCGGAATGCGGCGATGTCGGAGGTGAGGGAGATGCCGGTGGTCGGAGGGAGCGGCCTTTTCCGATTTGCCAGAGGTTATGTCGAGGCTCGTACCAAGTGGCTCGATTTGACGACCGGCGACGCCACTGTGGAGGATAATTGTTACGTCTTGCATTACTGATGATATAATTATGGCTTTTCATCATTTTGTTTTTTATTTTAAATAACATATATATATATATGTATTGGGAATCTGAATGGCCAATAGTGGCATGGTTCTGAAAAGGTATTATTTTTGTTGTTGATGATATGATTAAAAGAATCCAAACATGTCAACATATAAATAAATGTTTATTATGAAAAAATATATATAAAAATTGGATAATTTTAAAATTTTGTATTGTTTATAAATTATTTTAAAATAATTATATATTAATAATATTAATATTTTAAAGAAATATAAAATATTTGTATTAAATATAAAAAAATAGTTTAATAATTATATATAATTAGCTTATTTTTTCGATAGATTGAAGAGTTAAACAAATATTATACGGTCGAAATCATGAGTGAAAATAAATAATGTAGATATAAACATACGAACGTCCCTAAAATTACATAGTAAACTGAGATATCAACGACAAAGAAATTTTGTCCTAAATATTTAATTATTTTCCAAAAAATGATGATTAATTGGTAACTTTTGAGAATCTATGGTGACCAGTAGATCATAAGGAAAAAAAGCATTTTGGAGACAATTATTTGTTTAAGATTGTCTCCAATATTTTTGAGTGGAGTTTTCTTTAAAGTAATCGTTCAAAAGGATTAGCTAGAAATTATTTATTCGACGATTTTTCTAAAAAATCAGTTATAATTATATTGGCCCACTAAAAGTTTTTATTTTCAATTGGGGTTATAATTGAAATCGGATTATAAATTTATGTTAAATCGGGTAGGAGAAATTAATTTTGAGTGGGGTTGCATTTAAAATATGTTGGAACGTATAGTCTCTATGGGGAAGCCTTGGAATGAAGAAGAAACTTTCATTTGATTAATGATGATTCAAAATTAGTGGACTGAAGGATTTCGTGTTGGTATGAGGATTAAACCGAGTTCATTAATAGGGTTTATAATGAGCACACACAAGTCACATGGTGACCTATATATATATATATATGTCGTTAAGTTTGTTGTATTTGCATTTTTTGGTTCGTTTATAGGTATACATTCTATCAAATTAACCCATAAAAATTAACATTATCTTGCAATTATTTCGTTATTAAGGTTTTAGTGAAAAATTATTGAAATCTTTTTTATTTTGACTATAAGGCATCGATTTTTCAGTGTTTTGAACACGTAAATCATTTGTTCTTTGTTTTCGATTGTTGTTGTTTCATCGCGTTCAATATTTGTCAAATTACCAATCTGTGTTCATCTTATCGTGAATTGATCTTGGGTAAAAATTGAAGTGACAAAATTTGGTTTTTAATTCCAATTTATAAATATCTCAGAAAATTTGGATTCATTTGTCTATATTTCTAGAATAAAGGGAAATTAAATTCTAAGGTCAAGAAATGGATATTTCTGGAATATCCAGAAGAGATGAAATATATAGAATATGGATAATCGATGAAAGGTGATGAAAAGAAATACATCGTTAACAAGGATGTTAAATTTGGTAAAGGTATTGTGTACAAACACATGAAAAAGACAAATGACTCAAGTTGACCAAAAAGATAAAGAAAATGCATTAAATCAACAATCATTCTTATATCTATGAATAATCAAACTATTAGAATATGAATATGTTTAGATAAAGGTGGAGCTTGGCAAAAGGAACCAAAGAACCAAAAGGGTTATTTTCTAGAAGATTATGATGAAAAATCAATTGAATATGAGAAAGATCAATAAACAAACATAGATATGGATAAACCCAATGAAAAATAAAGTTTTCATGATCCTCACAACTATCAATTTGTCAGAGACAAGGAGAAGAGACAAATATATAATCAAGAAAATACTCAAAGAAGGAGTATGTAGCATTTTTCTTAACCATATGAGATGATTCTGAGTAAGATTAACCAACATGCTATGCTTATGCAATGAAAAAATCACATAGAAAATTGTGGAAACAAACTATGATAGGGAAAATGAATTCTCTTATTACAAATGAAACTTGTAACCTTGTAGAGAAAATATTGAAACAGGGAGTTATAAGCTACAAAGGGGTATTCAAGAGGAAGCAAAAGATACCATGGATTGAAAAACTAAGACATAAGACTCGATTGGTAGCAAATGAAATTCACAAATTGAAGAACTTGACTACTAAGAAGTGTTCTCCCCCATTGTGGAACACGTTTCTATCAAACTATTGTTATCCCGAGTTGCATATGATGATCTTGAATTTTAGCAAATGAATGTAAAAACAACATTTCTACATTGAAACTTACAAGAACATATATATACGTTGCAACTTAGATGGTTTAAAGACAAAAGGAAAAAAGGATCATGTATCTCTATTAAGAAAGATCACTATATGGTCTCAAACAGTCTCCAAAACAGTGGAATGAAAGGTTTAACTCATTCATGATCCAACAAACCTATATTAGAAGAAAACATGACTCATTTGTGTACATCAGAATGATTTTATATGTGGATGGCATGCTAATAACCTCTAAGAATAAATAATAAATCAACAAGTTTAAGGAGTTGTTAAAGTCTGAATTCAAGATAAAGGATTTGGGATGTACTACCAAGATTTTGAGGATAAATATTAACATAGATATAATCATAGGTACTCTTACTCGATCTCAAAAAAGTTATATTCATAATGAATGAAACAAAGAACGTTTATACATCTCTCGGATCATATCAAATTGTAAGCTAGAAAGGTAATAAATGAAACTTTAGAATTGGAACCATAACATACTCAAATGTTATGAGATAATAATGTATGATATGATTGGTTCTTAGATTAGATTTGGAATATGATGTGGTGTTGTCAATATGTTCATGAACAGCCTTTAAGACATTGTGAAGTAGTGAAATGAAATAATAAAATTTTTCAAGGGTGTAAACGGTCAAAAGTTGTGATTCTGATTTTGCAACTAATCCTAAAAGAACACACTCCATTTCAAGTTATGTCTCCACAGTGGGAGGGAACACAATAAGTTGGAAATCAAGCATCGAACACATCACAACACTATCAATAATGGAAGCTGATACAGCTCTTTGACAAAAGTTGTAAAACAAATGGCATGGATCTAAGGACTAATGAAAGAGTTGGGAATAGATCAATAGTTTGTTGTTATCTATTGTAATTCGTGTTGGAACGGTAACTTAATCTGTAACAATATAATATGATAAACAATGAACCAGAAACAGAAACAAATAAATATAAATACCGAACGTTCGATCGAGACTTGCAAGCAGTGTCCTAAGCAAAATTTGTTTCCGTCTAGAGGATTCAACGACCGCAGAATAGTCTTCTGCCGAATCTACTTTGTATTTTTTTTATCAGAAGAGAGCATGGATTGTTCGTTTCTTCAATGACAAGTCTCTATTTATAGAGCACTTAGGAGCCAAAATTCGGTTAACCTTGAACAGTCATGACTGTTCATCAGGTTGTGACTGTTGATGGAATGGTTGTGTCTCTTCGGTTTAAACTCAAAGGATGTGTCTCTTTGGTTCAATAGTTGCATCTCTTCAGTCCAAACTCAAAAGTTGTGACTGTTCATAATCCGAAAATATTAAAAAATTTAAACTCAAGTTTAAAAGTTAAATTCAGATTTAATATTTAATATATGTTAAATGTCCACAAGCCTTTTTACATGCTCATTCCAAAACCCTTCACCGGAACCATGTCATGATTCAAATGACTAAGATGTGAAAACATTAATATACTGTCTTAATTACTTTTTCATTTTCCAATGGGGGACTATGTCCCTTCACATTCCCTCTTAATTTTCTATCAATTCGTAGAGTGCCATTTTCTTGTACAAAAATAATGTATACCATGAAAGGATCAAATATATTGGCGTGATATAAATTACATAAGGGAGTTAATCGAGAAAGATCTTGTGCATGTAAAGAAGATCTCTACTCATCAAAACCTAGCCAATATTTTGATGAAGACAGTTCTTATTACAAAATTGAAACAAGCACTTGTCAAAAGGATTAAAGACAATAAGGATAGATGTTAGAACGGTAAAAAGATAAATGTAAAAGCTTTCATAACACTCCGACTAATATGGAGATTGTTGGAATGTATAGTCTAATTGTTGGAAAGTCTTGGAATGAAAATGAAATTTTCACCTGGTTAATGTGATTCGGTCTGCGAAATTAATGAACCATGACATTTCGTGTTGGTATGAAGATTAAACCAACTTCATTAATCAGTTTATCACGAACATGAACAATTCACAAGGTATAAATTTTGTTGAATTAATTGAGAAAAAATGATTATCTTGTAATCATTTCGTTGTTGATATTTTAGGAAAAAGCCGTTAAAATCTCTTTGATTTTGATCGCGAATAAAACATCGATTTATTGATGTCTCAAACAAATAAATCATTTGTTCTGTGCTTCTGATTCTCGTTGTTTCATCGCATTCAATATTTTTCAAGTTAGCAATCCATTTCCATCTCATCGTGAATTGGTTTTTGGTAAGAATCATATTGATGAAATTCGGTTCTTAAACCCAACAAAATGGAATCAAAATTTATGTAAACTCACGTTAAATTCGGTTTTTTTGAATTTGAGTATTTAGAGAAGGTTTTAGCGGTGAATAAGTATTTTTTCTTTAGTATACGTAAATAATTTGGTCCCTACAATATCAAAATCGTTTACACATTTATTTAAACATTGTATGGTATGATATATCGTGCATGTGTGTACCAAATCAAAGCTCTTCACGCCTCATTTTTAATTTCAACAACATGCATGCACACTTTATTTTTGATTGATTTGGTGGTCTCCAACCACCAATTAGATCTATTTCCATATATATATATATAGTAATTTTTGGAATTTAATTTATTTACATATATCAAATTTATATACACTTTTGTATTCAGTTTAGAACTATTAAATACACATGATTTAAATGTAAAATTATATATATTTGCATATAAGTTTGATGAATCATATCTATTTCTAAGAAGAATTGTATATAAAAAATCAAATTCCAATAATTTGAGTAACAATGATTGATAAGACAAGTAGATACCGAATGTGAATCCCTTACATATTATTCTTATATGAATATGAACTAATTTATAATAAGAAATTGATTAGAAAACATTCTAAATATATATTATTTAAAATTATATATTAAGATTTATATATAAATTCATTGAATGGTTTTAATAACATTGGTATATATATAAAATTAAATTTTTTTCTAAATGATGTCGGATAATATAACATAGTATAATTATTTATGGAATATCAATTTTACATATTTGATATATATGTAAAATTATGAAAAACGTTTGCCACAATAATTAACAAATGCGAAACACAACAACCGTTCCTTGTGAGGGACATGAAACTTGGCTGATTTTTCATGCCAAAGTGCTGACGTGGCATATACCATTTCCTTCGCTCTACCTCTCTCTCTCGCTCTTTAATTCTGCGTTGCATCGATTTATCTTCTTCGTTATTCTTTCCTCCGCTACCGAACCCTAATCCCCAAATCGATTTCTTCATCGGGAAAATCCAGTCTTTCGATCTCTTCCTTCACTCTTAACCCTCAATCTCAAATCCCGTCATGACCCTGATGCTCGTTGCTGGAGGACTATAATGATCGGACTCTTCGCGTCCCGTTTCGATTGCATGGGGTTTGAGATATGCCGGAGCTTCGTCGTGGAGTACGCCGTGGTCGAGGTGCTGCTGTATTAGCTCTCAATCAGTTGGAACAGCCACCGGTGGAGAGGAAACAGAGGCGGAATTACGGCAGAGGCCGCGGTGCGGTAGTCGGTGGAGTCACAGAGGCAGCGGAAAGGCCGAGAACGAGATTGGCGGCGAGGAGGCTGAAGCAGGAAGATAAGGGGATCGTTCAGGAGAATCCCGTAACAATAGTTTCGAAGGATAGCGACATCGATAGGAAGAAAGGCAAGAAGGTTGTTGGTGAAGATAAGAAAGACATGGCAATCGGTAACGACAGTGGTGGGTCGAACAAGGCGGCTGCGCAGGAAGAGGAAGGGAATACGGCGCCTTTCCCAGAGAGGGTATTGATATTTTCCTTTTTTTAAAATATTTATTGGATGCATATTGTCGCAGGTGCTTATTTGGTATATTAGTCATGGTTTAGTCATTGAATTCGATTGATTGCGCATTGTTTTGTGTCCATTGCTTTCTTGAAAATTTGTAGTTTGTGAAGTGTTTACCAGCCTTAGGTCTACTTACATTGTGTTGTGTCCAGTGCTGTACTGCCATTGGAGCATGTATTTTGGCCAAAAATATTTGTTCTGCTCTAAACTAATGCATTTGTATCAATGTCTTTTATCAGGTTCAAGTTGGAGGATCGCCTTTGTATAAGGTTGACAGGAAGTTGGGGAAAGGTGGGTTTGGACAAGTGTTTGTTGGCCGTCGTATTGGTGGCGGAAATGAACGTAGCTTAGGAGCAAGCATATTGGAGGTAAAATAATGTCCATCCATCTTGGCATCTTAGTGATTCTTCATCATAAGGATCCATTTTTTAAGCTTAATTCCATTTCTAATTTCTTTGACTGCTTTGTACTTTTATCAGGTAGCATTAAAGTTTGAGCATCGAAGTAGCAAGGGTTGCAACTATGGTCCTCCGCATGAATGGCAGGTGTACAAGTAGGTGTCTCCTTCGCTTCTTCTTTTGGGGGGTTCTTTTACCTTACTTTTAGTTGTTTCCTTACAAGAAATCATTGTTTAATTTGTTGTGAACAGCACCCTGGGTGGTAGCCATGGAGTCCCTAGAGTACACTACAAAGGGAGGCAAGGAGACTATTATGTTATGGTAAAAGTCTGCACCTCATGTTTTTTTTTCTTTATTTCACTTCAATATCACTGATTAGTTGGCTGTTGATAATTCTTGGTCCAGGTTATGGACATGCTGGGTCCAAGCTTATGGGATATATGGAATTCTTCTGGACAAGCGTGAGTTTTTATTCCTCAATATGACATCTTGGTTCATTATTCTGTGAGTCATGTGTTTCCACAATGGATTTCAAAATTTCCAATTTTTCTTTCTGATGTGGCGTGAGCCACTAAAGTAGTAGCTTGATCTCTATAAAAAAGTTATTACAGGTAGTAGCATGACATTCAAAATCTATGGTCTGTAGAAATGTGATAATCCAATTTATTTCTTTTTTTACATTTATTGGGCAGAATGTCCTCGGAAATGGTAGCTTGCATTGCGGTTGAAGCATTGTCCATCCTCGAAAAGATGCACGCTAAAGGGTATTCACTTGAGCTTTTATTTTACATTTCTCCTGGTTGCCAAGGTTCTTTATTATCACTTTATTAATCTATTTGGTCTGTGTTTGCTCTTTATTTGACTAGCATGACAAGTCATGAGCTGCTTCTTGTTTCAGTTATGTGCACGGAGATGTTAAACCAGAGAACTTTTTGCTGGGCCAGCCCTCTACGTCTCAAGAGAAGAAGCTATTTCTTGTTGATCTGGGATTAGGTTAGTCATGTTCATTCTCTTGTTCATTCTCATTATCTATTTTTCGTCCTTTCTCATTGTTTGATGGAATGTTTCAGCCACAAAGTGGAAAGAGGGTGGTACTGGACAGCATGTTGAGTATGATCAACGTCCTGATATGTTCAGGTGAGTTTTGGTGAAATTTGCGATTTCGGGAATCATTCTCTTGTTTATTTCTTGATTTTTCTTGCTCTAATTTCTGCAGGGGGACAGTTCGATATGCTAGTGCACATGCTCATTTGGGAAGAACTGCTAGTAGAAGGGATGATCTCGAATCCTTGGCATACACACTCATTTTCCTTCACCGAGGTAGATTGCCATGGCAAGGATATCAGGTATGATTGCTGTAACACATTGCAAGCTTATATTTTTTGCTGTGTAGTATGTAGTTTACCACATTTGGTTATCTGCTAATACCTTCTCAATCTCAGGGAGATAACAAGTCATTCCTGGTTTGCAAAAAGAAGATGGCAACATCTCCTGATATGCTTTGCTGTTTCTGCCCTCCTCCTTTTAAGCAATTTCTCGAGATAGTGGTAAACATGAAATTTGATGAGGAACCCAACTATGCTAAGCTAATCTCTTTGTTTCAAGATCTCTTGGGACCAAACCCGGCCATACGGCCTATAAATACAGAAGGTGCTCAAAAGGTGATTTTTGCATGATATACATTTTTCTTTTCTTTCTCTGGGTATTGTTCATTTTAGATTTGTAGTTTTATATTTCGATTTCTCTTCGCTAGATCATTTTTCAAGTTGGACAGAAACGAGGTAGGTTGAGTATTGGTGAAGAAGAAGAAGAAACACCTAAGAAAAAAGTCCGTCTGGGAGTTCCTGCAACACAATGGATATCAATTTACAATGCAAGGCAACCAATGAAGCAGAGGTAACGTAACATTCATGCTGCTTAGTTATATCATAATGATTTCACTATTGATGTAATTTATCTGTCACCCCACCTACTTCACTGGAAAATTTTGAAGAATTTATTTAATATTGTGATTATGCTGTCAGTAACTTCCTAAATATCAAATACTTGGTTCCTGGGTTTGGATGTGTTGTACATTGTAAATTTAGCTAATT
Organism: Gynandropsis gynandra; assembly: GCA_036759665.1. Taxonomy (NCBI): domain Eukaryota; kingdom Viridiplantae; phylum Streptophyta; class Magnoliopsida; order Brassicales; family Cleomaceae; genus Gynandropsis; species Gynandropsis gynandra. The sequence goes on from CM071867.1 coordinate 1,032,021, forward strand.
ACTTTATTGGGCTTCAGGTACCATTATAATGTGGCTGATATAAGACTGGCACAGCATATTGATAGAGGTATCGCGGATGGTTTGTTAATAAGTTGTGTGGCATCATGTTCTAATCTTTGGGCCCTCATAATGGATGCTGGAACTGGCTTCACGAGCCAAGTTTACGAACTGTCTCCTGTCTTCTTGCACAAGGTAATTTCCTTCTTTTCCCTAAACCGTAAACCCTAAACCCTCAACATTCTTGTATTTGTGTCTATGAAAGTGACGTTTTTGAAATGAAAATCATGTGCGAATCTGACAGGAATGGATAATGGAACAATGGGAGAAGAACTACTATATAAGTTCTATTGCTGGTGCAAACAATGGAAGCTCCTTAGTGGTCATGTCAAAAGGTATCTGCTCCTTTTTCCTCTTCCATTTGTACCGTAGATACCATAATACTTGCTATTATTGTTATTTATGTCAACCGCTGTCGAGAGATTTTAACTTTTGGGGGTCTTTGCTCAGAACCTTGACAAAAGTTTTTTGCAAAGGATGCTCCTGTGATTGCCAGTGATTAAATATTAACAGCTGATCTTGTGTGATCAAATGTCTTTTGTAGGTACACAATTTACGCAGCAGTCTTACAAAGTAAGTGATTCATTCCCCTTCAAGTGGATCAACAAAAAGTGGAGAGAAGGCTTCCATGTGACCTCAATGGCTACAGCAGGAAGTCGATGGGGCGTTGTGATGTCCCGCAATGCAGGATACAGCGAACAGGTGAGAATTTATTCACTCGAGTCATCCATATGATGGATTTACATTTATACACTATATCTTTTGATTCCTTCGCTTTTCGGCCTCTGTGAGCCTTTTACATTATAATTGATGTATATCGTGTTCAGTTCTTTATATTTTCTTACTAATACTGGTAGGTTGTGGAGCTTGATTTTCTCTATCCAAGTGAGGGTATACACAGGCGTTGGGATGGTGGGTTCCGAATCACATCAACAGCAGCAACCACTGATCAAGCTGCTCTTATCCTTAGCATTCCAAGGCGTAGACTGGTCGATGAAACACAAGAGACCTTGCGTACCTCGCAATTCCCCAGTACACATGTTAAGGTACTTACGTCTCCCGTGACCATATGCAACGATTAGTTAAGTAACCCAAATAACTAATATTTTCTGATAAATCATGAAATTTTTTCTTGACCCACCCGCTTAAATTACTTTCGTACAATATTCTTTCCATTAAAATATTATTGGATTAAAGATCTGGTTGCCTCCTCTTATGCGTCATTTTCTTTCCGTTAACGCAGGAGAAATGGGGGAAGAACCTTTATCTTGCATCTTTATGCTATGGGCGAACTGTCTCTTGAGGCGTTTGTCACAGTTAGTTTCTATATGGTTTCATGCCACTGCCTCTTTCTTTTGTTTCTCAGTTTGATTGTGAAGCAATGTTTGTGTTTCCCAATTCAATTGTGAAACGGTGAGGCATTACCCGTAGCAGCACTTTGACCTAAGTGTATTTATATTGACTCTTATGCGAAAATATGTTCTGTTATCAATATCAACAAATATGGCATGTGTTACTTTATGCACATGCCTTTTCATTTCTCCCGCCACACGCGCCCAGATACTCTTAATTGCAGCTCCTGGCAGCTGCCACTTGAGAAGAAAAGTGCTAGGTTCCGAGGAATGATTAATCCATCTTGGCTCTCGCGGATCTTTTCGTGACTGTCGCGGATGCTTCTTGGAACTCCCTGCCATGTCAGCTTTCTGCCATTGCCACCAACCTCCAAGGTATAGCTGAAATCCTTTGCTTCTTCTTCTTCCCCCATAAATTGCAGGGACCAAACCCGGCCATACGGCCTATAAATACAGAAGGCCTCGGAAGTGTAAGCAGAACTGATGACCGAAGCAATTGAAAAGCTGTGTTCAGGTGAGAATTTCAGATTATTAAATGTAGTGCATGTTCATTAGGCACGTAGTTAGACTTTTTATAATGAAAATTCCTTGGGTTCGGGTTCCTCGGGTTCTAAAAAATTGAACCCAAAAAAACCCATTTGGTTTCCGGGACGGGTTCCTCGGGTTTCGGGTTGTTCGGGTTTTGAAACATTGAACCCCAAAAAACCCAAATTGTATTTGGGTTCTTTCGAGTTCTCGGGTTTTTCGGATTCTTCGGATTTTTTGGGTTATTCAAGTACGGGTAATTCGGGTTCCAAATTTAACATACAAAAAATTAGGTTAGAAGGGTTAAGTTTTTTTTTTCGGGTTCCTCGGGTTCTCCAGAACCCAACCCGGACCGACCCGAACCCATTTGGGTTTTAGATTTTGAACCCATATGGGTTTTCTACAAAACCCGTTTATCTCACGGGTTGAGTTTTTCGGGTTGGGTCGGTCCGGGTAACCCGAAACGCCCACCCCTATTTTTATTGATATATTCTGTTTAGAAATATATATACAGACTATATTTTATCTCGGTTTGGCATTATCACTAAAGCCCTGTGGGAAAAAAAGGTATAAACTTACGGATAACATCCAGGTTGCATGATCTACTTCTTGAGCATTGGACTTGACATATTTGTGATTAAAGGTGCACCCGTTATGCATATTAACGTTATGTTCCTTCCTCAAATGTATAAGTAACCGCGGAATGTTTCCCGTAACAGAACACTCGGCTCCAGCGTAAGGACAATTATAGGGTCTATTCTTACAACTTTTCTTTTGCTTGAGGGAAACATCAGCAAAACCCGAGATCTGGTACGTGCAGAACGATTCGGCCACGTTCTCCAGAGCTAAGCACCGGATGTCTCCTAGCTCGTATCGGCAAATGGGGCAAGAATTGTGTACTCTAGCCTTGCAGGGTGAACACACGACACACGGTATGACCGTTGGAACACTAGCAACATAGAAACAGGTAAAGAGGTTCAATGAATTGCAAACGTGGACCGGAACCAAAACCCATCAGACCCGTCTCTTTCGCAACACAGAGTAAGTGTGTTCTGTCGTTGCAAGTTAATGATTTTTTGTCTTATAACCTAGGAACCATTGTTCTTTGTCTTAACTCCCCGAAAGACTACTACTATTGTTTTTATGGGCGGGCGGACGTAAAATTCTCAATTACAACAGCCGTATTCACTCGTTGCGTACCTACCTGGTAGATTGGAGATGACATGTTGTTCATACAAACAGGGCATTCAAGCAGCTCCCAAACCTCGTTGATCGAGTGGATAGGGAGGTGATGGTGTCGGGTTTCCATGTTTGGAATATGATGAATCAGGCTAGTGAAAAGAGGAAACCGACGGGTTTCCATGTTTGGAATATGATGAATCAGGCAAAGTGAAAAGAGGAGACCTAAAGAAACGTACTCTTTGTGTCTCACTCAAGCTGTAAGTATATATTGATATGTGTGTATTGTATTGTATTGTATATTGAGTCTCAATTATTGGAGTTGATGACTTTGGAGGCAACGTGGAGCAAATGGCGCAAAAGGTTGGGTCCGTAATTTGCGTATCCAAATGGCTTTGAATTTTAGGGGAAAAAGAAAACCGTAACTATGTGATTGTCAAAACAAGATTATGGCACACGACATGATAACCTTAGTTGTCCTCATTAGTCTTTAATTGATTGCTAACTACATAGACGATTTGACTTTTAAAATATTTGTAGAATATATTAAGTTATATGTTAAGCTTTTTTTTACAATAATGAAATGTGTTAACATATTTTTTTTTTGTAGTAAATTGAAAATTAATTTTTAATAAATAATATATAAGGTTAAACTCCTATTCCCACTTGCATTTTAGCTATTTTGTCTGTTCCTCTCATCTATCGAATTTATCTTCATGTATCGCTTCTAATCTTATTTTCCCTTGACGTTTTATAGTTCAGTCTATTCACTCTGTTGTTAAAAATTCTGTTAAATAAATAGTTTTTTATCCCAAACCTTAAAAAACCATCAATTTTGATCCGATTTCATATCCAATTTTGACCCGATCCGTTCCAAATTAAAATTGAATTAAATCTGGTTTACCCAATTGTTAGCCCGGTTCGATTTTATAAATTCTGACCAGTTTTCTATTCCAAATTTTTGTCGGTTTTCTATACCCTAATTTTTTATTCTCCAATTTGTAGTCTTCCCTTTAGCCTGTCTCCTTCTCCGACCGGTATCCTTCGTCAGCGGTGTCGTCGCCGGTCTCTCTTCGTCGTCGTTCCTCGTTGTCGGTCTCCTTTCTTCGTCCTTCGTCTTCGTTCGACCTTCTTCTTCTCCAGTCGGTCGGCCTCCTTCATCTTCATCCGTCGGTCTATTCTTCTTCGCCGGTGTCGTCTCCAACCATTCAGCCTTCTTCGTTCCTCGTCGTCGGTCGGCCTTCTTCGTTCCTCGTCGCCGGTCATTCTGTCGTTCGGTCTGTCTTCCGTCGTTTTCGGTCGTTCTGTCGTTCGGTTCGTTCTGTCGTTCGGTCAGTCGGTCGTCTTAGTGGTCTTCGGTCGGTGTCGTTGGTCTTCTTCGTCTGGTGTCTTCGTCGTCTTCGGTCGATGCAGTTGGTCTTCTTCGTGCTAGCACCATGGACTGCCAATACTCTAGGTACCTTCTAAATTCGTGGCCGTGTTGATTGGTCAGTTGATAATAGGGATGAATCGTGGGCGTGTTGATTGGTTAGTTGATAATAGGGATGAATTCGTGGCCGTGTTGATTGGTTAGTTGATAATAGAGATGAATTTGTGGCTAAATTGATTGGTTAGTAGATAATAGGGATGAATTCGTGGTTATGTTGATTGGTTGGTTGATAATTGGGATGATTTGTGTTTGTGTTGATTTGTTAGCGTATTGTCGATTGATGATTGTATATATTTCAAACGATGCAGTGTGTCGATTGATTACGAAGGTTATGTAGAAAAATGTGATTTTCGTGTTGAGATGGAAATAACAAATTTTCGTGATGAAGCATGTTGTGATAGCGATGGAGAATTGAATCTGGAATTATTGAATAGTGAAGATGAAATGGAATTGTCTATCTTTAATTCAACTATTACGGAGAGATAGTTGATTGGTGGATCATTTGAACTTATTTTAGGACAAATATTCAAAAGGGTGAAGATTTTAAGAATGTTGTGATAGATTTAGTTTTGAATATGGGAAAAAATGTATGTTTTAATCGATGGGACGGTGATGCAATTAGTGTCGTATGTTGTGAGTTAGGATGTAAGTGGCGAGTTTATTGTTCCATGAATGAAGATGCTCGGACGATAAAATCATATGTATCGGAATATACATGTGAACCAAAAGGCGAGTGTAAGTTGTTAAAAGCTCCTTTGATTGCGAAGTTATTTGAAGATGATTTACGAAAGGATCCTGGTACGAAGCCAACAAAGATGCAACAAACAATTAAAGAAAAATACAATAGTATTGTGCCCGCTAGATCTAAACATATGGTAGAGATGCTGGAAATTATTAGGAGACAAACTATGATTAGGATAGATAAAAGAGCTTTAATTGCAGGGAAATACACGGGTATACACACTTCTAAAGTGATTCAGTCGTTGGAAAAGACTAAGATGATGAGTGAGAGATGTGTGACATATCCTAGTTACAATGAGAAATTTGAAGTTGATGATGCTGGAACTTCTTGTGTGGTTAACTTGCAGCAATGCCTGTGTACATGCAGACGATGGGATTTGACCGAGATTATTTGTCAACATGCATATTGTGTGATGATGGATAGAAAAATAGATATTGAGCCTTATATTAGTAACTATTATTTGGTTTCTAAATGGCAAGAAACATATAAGAGGAATATTTTTCCGCTTTGTGGTGCAAAATTTTGGAAGAAATGTAGTGATCTTATTATCAAGCCGCCCACATTACAAAAGATGCTTGGTAGGACGAATAAATACCATAGAAAAACGGATCTGAACGAGTCTCCGCGGATCTCAGATGAGCAAACATGGTACCAAAGGTCATTGCAGCCGATGTGGTGCATCCGGGCATAATGTCAGATCGTGTAAACAACCACATGAATCCCAAGTAATTTTTATTTTTGTAAATTTCATATTATATTTTGAGCAAAATTATCACTTTCATTGTTTCATTGTTTTCAGCATGACTATGATGTAGAATTCTCTCACCCGCATGAGTCTCAAGTTACATCTTCGTTTTCCCCATATGTTTAGATGACGTGTATTTCACAGATAATGCGTTATATTGTTTTTATTTTTTTTCTAACATGGTTTTAACAACTATTTTGCAGAATCATAACGGTGTTGGAAAACTCAATTTGAAGATATTTGTTTATGTTCTTTTCTTGTTGAATACGTTAGTGTTTACTTTAATTTGAAGATATTTTGTTGAATAGATTAGTATGCCTCTGTTCTTACATTTTACAATGAGTTTTTTTTATAATGGAATTAATTTTGGGTGAAATTTACATCAGAATTAGATAAGTTAAAAAAATTCAGCGAAAACGATCCAAAAAAATTTAATTTAAAATCGGGTCAAAATTTGAAGTAAATTCCGATCAATTTCAGCAAACCGGATAAAAATTCTAGTAAACTAGGTCAAAATTCGGGTCAATTTCAACAAAACCGGATCAATATTTTAGTAAACCGGATCAAAATTATAATAAATTGGGTTGGGTCAAAATTTATTAAACCGGTCAAAATTTATTAAACCGGACCGTGTTAACAATTGGGTAAATCGGATTTAAATCAACTTAAATTTGGGTCGGGACGGGTCAAAATTGGGCATGAAATCGGCAATATTTTAGTAAACCGGATCAAAATTATAATAAATTGGGTTGGGTCAAAATTTATTAAACCGGTCAAAATTTATTAAACCGGACCGTGTTAACAATTGGGTAAATCGGATTTAAATCAACTTAAATTTGGGTCGGGACGGGTCAAAATTGGGCATGAAATCGGGTCAAAATTGATGATTTTTTAGGGTTTGGGATAAAAAACTGTTTATTTAACAGAGAAGATGATTTACGAAAGGATCCTGGTACGAAGCCAACAAAGATGCAACAAACAATTAAAGAAAAATACAATAGTATTGTGCCCGCTAGATCTAAACATATGGTAGAGATGCTGGAAATTATTAGGAGACAAACTATGATTAGGATAGATAAAAGAGCTTTAATTGCAGGGAAATACACGGGTATACACACTTCTAAAGTGATTCAGTCGTTGGAAAAGACTAAGATGATGAGTGAGAGATGTGTGACATATCCTAGTTACAATGAGAAATTTGAAGTTGATGATGCTGGAACTTCTTGTGTGGTTAACTTGCAGCAATGCCTGTGTACATGCAGACGATGGGATTTGACCGAGATTATTTGTCAACATGCATATTGTGTGATGATGGATAGAAAAATAGATATTGAGCCTTATATTAGTAACTATTATTTGGTTTCTAAATGGCAAGAAACATATAAGAGGAATATTTCTCCGCTTTGTGGTGTAAAATTTTGGAAGAAATATGATGATCTTATTATCAAGTCGCCCACATTACGAAAGATGTGTGGTAGACCTAAGAAATACCATAGAAAAAAGGATCTGAACGAGTCTCCAGGGAAGAAAGGATCTAGGATGAGTAAACATGGTACCAAAGGTCATTGCAGCCGATGTGGTGCATCCGGGCATAATGTCAGATCGTGTAAACAACCACATGAATCCCAAGTAATTTTTATTTTTGTAAATTTCATATTATATTTTGAGCAAAATTATCACTTTCATTGTTTCATTGTTTTCAGCATGACTATGATGTAGAATTCTCTCACCCGCATGAGTCTCAAGTTACATCTTCGTTTTCCCCATATGTTTAGATGACGTGTATTTCACAGATAATGCGTTATATTGTTTTTATTTTTTTTCTAACATGGTTTTAACAACTATTTTGCAGAATCATAACGGTGTTGGAAAACTCAATTTGAAGATATTTGTTTATGTTCTTTTCTTGTTGAATACGTTAGTGTTTACTTTAATTTGAAGATATTTTGTTGAATAGATTAGTATGCCTCTGTTCTTACATTTTACAATGAGTTTTTTTTATAATGGAATTAATTTTGGGTGAAATTTACATCAGAATTAGATAAGTTAAAAAAATTCAGCGAAAACGATCCAAAAAAATTTAATTTAAAATCGGGTCAAAATTTGAAGTAAATTCCGATCAATTTCAGCAAACCGGATAAAAATTCTAGTAAACTAGGTCAAAATTCGGGTCAATTTCAACAAAACCGGATCAATATTTTAGTAAACCGGATCAAAATTATAATAAATTGGGTTGGGTCAAAATTTATTAAACCGGTCAAAATTTATTAAACCGGACCGTGTTAACAATTGGGTAAATCGGATTTAAATCAACTTAAATTTGGGTCGGGACGGGTCAAAATTGGGCATGAAATCGGGTCAAAATTGATGATTTTTTAGGGTTTGGGATAAAAAACTGTTTATTTAACAGAATTTTTAACAACGTGGGGGGGGGAATAGGCTGAATTATAGAGGGGGAGGGGGAAGGAAGGGGGGAATAGGATTAAGGGTGGTACATGAGGGGGGAATAGGATGAGTTCGATAAATAAGGGGGAATAGTAGCTAAAGTAGGCTGAATTATAAAACGTGAGGGGGAAGGAAGGGGGGAATAGGATTAAGGGTGGTACATGAGGGGGGAATAGGATGAGTTCGATAAATAAGGGGGAATAGGCAAAGTAGCTAAAGTTGGGGTGGGAATAAGAGTTTAACCCTAATATATAACATTGAAAATCGTAAATATGTCTTGAAATGTTTGATGTGAAGAGAAAATCATCTATTCCTCATTGACAATATTATTTTAGTTTGATTTGCCTCTCGATTTTGGATCTCGTCTGATTTTTTCTCGATTTTTAATCTTCATCCGATTTCTCTTTTAACTATTAAAAATCTGTCTAAAATCTCTTTCGTTAATAATTCGTTAAAACTTATGTTAAATTCATTATTCCGAGTTGAAACTCTAAAACGCGATCCGATTTAAATCCGAATTAATCGATTTTGACAAGAATTTGATCAGATTTTGACATGAATTCGATTCAATTTTGATTCAATCTTAATTTAATTTGGATCGATTTTAAATCAATTTTGATTCAATTTGATGCGGTTTTGAATCAATTTTGATACAATTAGATTTTAAATATTAATTTTTAGACAAATATATGTGGATTTTCAACACATATAAACAATTAATGTTGATGTTTTTTATAATTGCATCAAATCAAGTTAATCGAATCAATTAATTGAATTTGAATCAAAATTGAGTGCGGTTTAGTTAATTACATCAAAATCAGTTAATCAGATTGATTTTATTGACCCAATTTAGATGCAATCAACCAATCCAACCTTAATTTTGGAACCGAAACCAATTAAAGTGATTCAATTAACTCGATTTTGATCCAATTTTGGCGCAATAAACAAAATCAAAGGAAATATATTTCATGGATTAATACATGCACTTAAAAAAATATGCAATTTTTCCATTGAAATCAACAATTTCCAACGGATTCATGATCATTGGTAATCAACCATTAAAAAAACGCATCCATTGCAATTTCAAACGACGTTTCAACAGCCAAAATCCGTTGAAAAATATCAACGAATTTTAAAGGATAAGGCTATTGAAATTTCCTACCGATGATCCTTTGGAATGACTATTAATGTGTATCCGTTGAAAATTTTCGCAAGAAAATTGGAAATTGCCAACGGATGCCCGTTAGTACTTTTGAGCAGAAACTTTAAATATATCTATGGATGCCCGTTGATGCTATGGTTGTATAATAGACGAACATCCGATGAGTTTATAACGAATTTAAAAAAATATTAATAAACATTCAACTTAAGGTATTAATTCAAAATGTATCAAAATTTTTAATCTAATATTTAAAATAAATAATACAATAAAATACTATGTCCTATAAATCATCTAAAACATTATCGTCTTCTTCATCTTCTATCCCAACATCGCGAAAAATGAGTGATGGCGGAGTTCCACCAAAACTCGTCAACTATCCTCTATGACCGGTAAAGCGTTCAATCATCATAGTGTATAGTGTTTAGTTGGTTTGGGGGAAGTTATGATTGGATTAGAGAAGTTTTGTTGAATGTGTTGAAAATGAGTTGTTCAACATCTTAAATACCCGAATTTTCAACGGATATTCGTTGGACATCCAATGGATGTCCATTGAAATCGATGTCCAATAAAAGAATGTCAGATCATAAAATTTCGTTTTTTAAAAGGACATCCGTTAAAATTTCCAACGAATGCGCGTTAAAAACATGAAGACGGTTAGGCGAAGAATTTTTGTAATTATGAATATTTCTAACGAACGTCTATTGGTACTTTTGAGCAGAAATTTTAAATATATTAGTAGATGCTCGTTGATGTTATGGTTATATAATCATCGGAAATGCAACGAGTCACGACGAATTTAAAACATAATAAAATATTAATAAATGTTAAACTTAAGATATTGATTCAAAATGTATAAAAAAATTAGCTTAACATTTCAAACAAATAATACAAATGAAACACTGTATCCTACAAATCATCTAAAACATTATCATCTTCTTCATCTTCTATCCCGATATTGTGAAAATGAGTGATGGTGGAGTTCCATCGAAACTCGCCAACTATCCTCTATGAACGGTGAATCGTTCAATCATCATATATTGTATGATGTTTAATTGATTTGTGAGAGGTTTTGACAGGATTTAAGAGGTTTTGTTGAATGTGTTCAAAATGAGTTGTTCAACTTTGACCAATAATGATCTTATTATCAATTTTTCTTGAAAACAAGCGGTACATGTGATCTCATGAGATTGAAATATCTTTTCATTTTTTAATGGATGATCATTTGAATTTTCAACGATTCTCTGCATCATTATAGAACGAGAATGATCCAATTGTTCATGTCAAATCTTAAACACAAGGTGTCAAGGTGTCATATGATTCAACCAGTCTTATCTTTTTGAAATATAATCCACATGATAAATCTGGTAATATTTCCACAATATATTTCTTTTTAAAAACCAATATCGTGATTTCAACATGATAGTTATTTTGACGAATATTGTTAAAACTTAATAATTTTTTTATTGTGGAGAGAATAATGCACTTGTATAATTAATTTTATCCCTCCGAATATAATAAAATTTGTTCATCCACAATCCTCAATTATTTTTATATTTTCAGTAATCATATTCAAATTGGATTCCTCTATTCTCAATTTGAAAATATATTTTTTATATTTCAATAATATGTGGGTTATAACACAATGCATTGACATATATCTTCATCTTTAATATTTGATCATAACATATTTTATTTTATTTTATCCGATAACGATATTGATAAAAGTAAAAATATAAAATAAGAATTACATATAACAATTTAACAAAAATATTAAAAAATCTAATAAAACTTCTTATCAATATTTTTTTTAATTTATTTTTTATAATTTATTATTTTAATTTTCATACAATTGCAATATTGAATATTCACAATTTTAAATAATTATTCATTTAAATATTATAATTATAACATAAGAGGCAATAATTTGAATCAAATTATTTGATAAACCAGAAACGTATTTAGGGTTTATATCACGAACTCTTTCGCACCCTTTTCTGCTTAATTGTCATCCATAGCTCCCGGAGATAGATCGAACGGAACCCTTGTCACAATTTCTCCAAATTTTTTCGAGGTGGGTAAAGTTCTGTCTTTTTTTCTTCTCTTGTTTCGTTTTGATCGAGCAAGAAAGGATCATACTTTTTCTTTTTTGGTTTCCGTAAGAACATGAATTTTGATTTTCTGGGGAAAAATTGAATCTCTAAGGGTTGTTTGTGTTTAAGAGCTTGATATTGCTTTACTATTTTCCATGTTCATGATTTACTCTTCCATTATCAGTTTTTAGTAATATCCAAAAAAAGCGACGTACTTTGAGGATTATGGAAATCGGAATCAGAAGTAATCGTGTAGGAGAAAGATGGAATCAGATGGGTCATGAAGAAAAAACAACTATAATTCAGGAAGAGATTAAAAGGGTTAATAAATTTCCTTCAAATAGTGTTTATGCAATTCATCGTCTGAAGGTTCTCAACAAAATTCTTGAGCTTTTATTTGTTCAGGTACTCTAATTGTTTGGACGATTAAATCCTCAGAAAATCCATTATCTATAATCTTATTGCGAATTTCGATTCGTTATTTGATTTTCGCTGTGATTGTTGGCAAATTAATCATTGTATTTGTATTTGTTTTGTGCCAGAGAACTTTGTCTCAAGAAAAGGAGTTAGATTTGCTCTTCGCACAGCTCTCGTTGTGAATCGAGTTTGTTTAATCTACTTAAGGTGAGTTTTTCGTTAACTTTCATGTAAATCGCGGTTTTAGTTTTGATTTAGAAAGCTGATTCAAGAAAGTTTGTTATATGTATTTCAACTTTCTTAATTCTATATTAAGTTTCTTTTTCTTTCATCATTTGATGAACACGAATTACTACCTTATCATTGTAGGTTGATCCATGGATTTTACAAGCGTAGATCGAGCATTTTTCCTTGTTCATCTAATGTATTTAGAGGTGGCAAAAGTTATTGTATATGAAGATTCACTCTGAATTTAAGAGATATAAGAATGATTTTGCCTGTTGTTGTTATTACTGTGTTAGCACAATGATGTAATTTGGTAAAAACGTTTAATCTGTTTGTTTCCAAGACAGATAAGTCTTCTTCTTACCATATTTAAGTTCCCATTATCCAGACAGATCCTGATGAATTTGCATACACGCTTAGTTATATGCTCTATGTTTTTATGTTTCGCAGAGGTATAGAATGAGTTGTCGATTTGCGAGCCAGCTCTAGTTCGGATCATATTTGAGCGAACCGAGTTGCGTATCTTTAGCTCGTTTAAAAAACGAGCTGACGAGTTGAACCAGAAACGAATTAGAGGTTAGACTAGCTGTGTACAAAATCACAACTCTTTTATATTAAATAGTTTACTCACTAACCAGTTCGCTTTTGGGCGAGCTAAAGACTAATTGAATTGAGCTGACATTTTCCAGCTCGTTTTTTGCAAGCTCAACCGAGCCAGCTCATGTGCCAACTCGTTTTTGGACGAACTGAGTTGAGCTGAGATTTTCCAACTCGTTTTGAAAACGAGCCAAGCTGAACCAGTTCGTTTCTTGGCAAACTGAGTCGAACCAGCTCATTTTACACCCCTAACACTTTGATTGGTTCGCTTTCAATTAGTATTTTTATATTTTTTTTATTTTTATTTGATTTAATGATGACAAACGTATGATATTAATATATCACAACTCTTTTATATTAAATAGTTTAGTTCACGAACCAACTCATTTTTGGACGAACTGAGTTGAGCTGAGATTTTCCAACTCGTTTTGAAACAAGCCGAGTTAAACTAGTTCGTTTTTTAGCAAGCTGAGTCGAACCAGCTCATTTTACACGGTTAATGCTTCGATAAACATGTTTTTTTGGCATTGTTGTCTATTTCGTTAGCAGAAAGCTTCACCAAGTAGATACCTTACTTAAGAAATTTTATTCTTTAGTATTCAGTACTGTTTTAAGACAAGAATTCCCAGTATGCTTAAGGCTTGGTTTTTGGTTTTACCTTATTCTTTGTTGTAATGAAAAGCTGATAATGAATATGTTATTGGAGAAGCCAACTGCCCTTTTTTTTTATCTTGCTCATTCTTGTGTCTCTGTAGAAGCATTGATTCAGTATATATTATGCAGTAATTGATTAAGAATGCTTCAAGTAATTTGATGCCTTTGTGTTGGAACTTGCAGATGTGCCTTTGGTAGTCACTATTAATTGTTTACAAGCCATCTATGCTCCTATGTATGATTTATCATTTACAGCGGAAAACTCAATGAGAATATGAGAATTTTTACTATGATCATGAATGATCTCAACAGTATGAAAGAAAATGTCGAAGCACGGCTTAGCAAAGATCTTGTGCCAAGGAAAACTCTAAAGGAAGAAGTAATAATCTGGTTAGAATCCGAACATAAGATATGTTGTGATATATTGTCCCAAATCGACTAAAGACATGAACCTTGTTCTCATACATATGGTATTGGTCTAACTAATTCCAAAAGCTAGTTCAAGAACTTAGAGTTATCCAACGAAATTATCTGAGTTCTACGTCTGTGTTGGAACTGGTGGCAAACGGAATCTTCTACTCGAGAGAGAGATCGATGATGCGGATAAACTCATCAAAACTATGAGAGCCAAGAAGAACGGAAAAGTTGTGATGATTGGAGGAACTTGGAGCTGCCATGAAAGTTAATAACTTTGATGTCTCCATGGTTAAGGCTCATGTCACGGCTCTTGACACAAGACCTTATTGCTTTCTATGAGGGATACTATGTCAACAAGGGCACAAGAGTCATCGGGTTCAACATGGATTCAAATGGAGAGGTAAAAGAAGTAGTACTTAGAGATGGTAAGGTTTTGAAAGCCGATATCGTTGTAGCAGGTATAGGTGCAAGACCCTTTACTACGTTGTTCAAAGGATAAATGGAAGAGGAGAAATGCGGGATCAAGACCTGAAGTGTATGTTGTAGGCGATGTAGCTACGTTTCCATTGAAGTTGTTTAAGAATATGAGCAGAGTAGAACATGTTGATCACGCCCGTAGATCAGCTTAACATGTGGTGAGAATTATAATGTCCCAAAACTCCCGTGGAACAGTTCTTGAAGAGTATGATTACCTTCTTCCATTCTTCTATTCTCGTTCATTTGACCTGTCATGGCAGTTCTATGGAGACAACGTCCGTGAAGTAGTGTTCTTTTCAGACAAGAATTCTTCATCTGTGAAACCAAAGTTCGGATCTTACTAGGTTAAAGGAAAAGTTGTTGGAGTGTTCTTGGAAGGTGGGACTCAGGAGGAAAACCAGGCCATTACAAGAGTTGTTAGGGTTCAGCCACTGATTAAGGATCTAAATCAACTTACAGAGGAAGGCGTTATGTTCGCTTTCAAGATTTAAACGAAGAACATCGATCTTTATCTTCCTTCTTGTATGTATTGTAAACTAGAACTCTAAGAGTAAAGAGATTGGTTTAATTTTTGGTGTTGTAATAAACCCGTTACAGCTTTTCTGATATTTATAAAAAACACAAATGTAGATTACAAGAACGGATCTTAATGTCCTATTTCTCAGCCATTATCTCCTAAATATTAGTTCAATCCATAAGATTAAGTCAAGCTAAAAAACAACTAAACAGAATAGAAAAACAAAACACAACAAGTTATTTTAACATTTCTCTTGGTGTGTTGCATTTCCTAGACTTCAAGTTGACCAATCATATTGCAGTGATCTTGGAATTTGACTCTTCATAGAGGCTTCGTGAGAATATCACCCAAATGCTTTTCAGTTCTGATGAAATTTACTTCAATCTTCCCATTTTCTGCATATTCCCGAATAAAATGGTATCCCGTATCAATGTGCTTACTCCGGTTATGATGCATTGGGTTCTTGATCAGAGAAATAGGGGACTTGTTGTCCATTCTCAGCATCGGTTTTCCCACTTCCGAGTTCGTAAACTCAGCAAGTAAGCGAGCCAGTCACACAATTTGGTAGGCAGTAGTTGCAACTATTTTTTGTTTTGTATACTGCCAACTGATCGGACTATTGCCAAGGAAGAAGATGATTTCCGATGTGCTCCTCCTAGTGTCGACATCATCAACTAGATCATTGTCACTGAATCCTCTCAAAGCTGGTTTCCCCTTTCCTTCCTTGTATAAAATAGGCCCAACTTGTTGTTCCAGCGATGTATCTCAAAATTCGCTTCACTGCAGCAAGGTGATCTGCACGCGGTTCCTCCATGAATCGACTCAAATACCTAATAGAAAAAGCAAGGTCTGGTCGAGTGTGAACTAAGTACCTAAGACTTCCGACAATGCTCTGGTACATGGTTGCATCCACCAATGAACTTGTGCCTCCTCGCTTAGCCTAAGATGTGGTTCCATTGGCATTTGACAAGGATTGCAACCCGGCGTTCCTCCTTTTTCCAAAATTTAGGATGCATATACTCCTTGACTGAATGAAATACCATCAGTTTGCTGCTTCACTTCAATGCCCAGATAGTAATGTACCAACCCCAAATCAATCATCTTGAATAAATCAGCCATCTTTTTCTTAAAATTCAGAATATTGTTACTGTTCGTACCGGTGATCACCAAGTCATCAACGTAAACACCCACCAGCAGTCTCTCGGCTCCATTCCCTTGGTTGTAGACAACATGTTCTGATTGACACTTCTTGAATACCAGAGATGTCAAGCTTTCATCCAACTTCTGATTCCAAGCCCTTGGAGCCTGATGAAGACCATACAAAGCTTTGTGAAGCTTGAATACCTTCTGCTCATTCCCCTTGCTAATGAAACGCGGTGGCTACTCCATGTAAACCTCCTCTTGAAGGTCACCACCTCCATATGTGTCATCGGAGCAAAGACCTCATCATAGTCAATGCCATAGGTTGCGCAAACCCCTTGACAACGAGCCTCGCCTTGTGTCTTTCCACCCCTACATGCTCGTCCCTTTTCACCTTGAACACCCACTTAAGACCGATTGCTCGTCGGCCTTGAGGGAGCTCAGTGAGTGTTCAAGTGTGATTCTCTTCAATAGATCGCAACTCCTCCATCATCGCCTTCTGCCAGCTCGGATTCTGTTTTGCTTAACCAATGATGAGGGCTCATCCGCTGTCAATGTGTGAAGCTCATTAAGTTCCAACTCACACCATGCAAGACTTGGTGTAACCCCTGGTTCGAGTATGTTGTCGACCATGCGGAATCATAGCGGTTCGTCTTCATATTCTGCATCAAGCTCTTCTTCATGTATCTTTGGTGGTGACACATTCAATCTCATATGCTGAAATCGGGACTGGTGTGCCCGAACTCGCTGAGTCGTTTCGTTGTGAGCAAGACCCACTGAACTAGCTGACTAAGTTATCGCAGCTGGGTTAGTTGAGGTTTGTCCCCTCTCTATGTCACCTCTCCACTACACAGTCCCAAACTCCATCGAGAAAGGGCCATCATAATTCATTTCATGCCCATTCCTACTGTTCTAATTCCACTAAGCAGATTCGTCAAACACCACATCTCGAGTCACATGGACACGTTCCGTGGTGGGATCATAGGCTCGATAGGCCTTCGATACTTGATCGTATGCGACGAAAAATCATCGGACGACTTCTGTTTTCCAGCTTCTTCAGGTGCGATGTCGTCATCTTGACGTAGACGATACACTCAAAAGTTCGTAGGTGATGAACCGTTGGCTTCTTCCCATACCAAGCTTCATACGGAGTCATCCCTTCAACACTATTCCTTGGCGAGCGATTCAAGACGTAGACAGTCGTGGTGACTGCCTCACCCCAAAACCACTCGGGTAATCCCTTCACTTTGAGCATGCCACGAGCTGTCCCTACCACCATGGCGTTTCAGTGTTCCACAATGCCGTTCTGGTGTGGTGAATACGGCGCAGTGAGTTGTCTCCTCATGCCACGATTTGCACAATACTCGGTGAATTCTGCTGATGTGAACTCCCATCCATGATCCGTGCATAGCGTGCCTAATTTCTGCCCAGATTCAGCCTCCGCAGTAGAAGAAACCGCTTGATGTTTGACCCAGCTTGACCTTTAGATTGTAATAGTTCCACCACCATAAACCGATTGTAGACATCAACGAGAAGGGGAAGATACCTCCTTCCCGTCGATGTTTTGGGTGAAATCGGACCGCAAATGTCTCAGTGCACCAACCCTAGAGGACTAGCACAAAACTGGGCTTGTTCGGGAAACGTGTCCGTCGTTGTTTCCCTGCGAGACATCGCTAATCTACTTGCTCAATCTCTGGTCATCCTCATACCATCTCCTCCCGCGCCATTTTTCTAAGTGTCGAGAAAACGAGGTAACCAAACCTCGCATGCCATCTCCAAGCGTTCTCCGCACCTCTCGGTACCAAGCACACGGGTTTTGCTATTCTAACCTAAAGCACATATGACCGCTTCACTTTCGCCAGTAGACGTTGCCCAGGTTCACGAATCTGCATCATCCTACTGTTGATCAACACATGGTATCCTACTTTATCCAGTTGTCCAATGCTTATAATGTTGGTGGTCAGTTGGGGAATGAAGTGGACCCCTGTGAGAGCTCTATGTTCGCTAGTTTTACACGTGAACAATATTGTTCTCTTACCCTCGATGCGTATGACTAAGTCATCTCCAAAATGCACTGTGCCTTTCACCTTCTGGTCTAGATCCGCAACCGCAACCTGAAATCCAATCATATGGTTTATCGCGCCAATATCGAAAATCCAGAGTCCAACGTCTTTTTCCTCCCGTCCCACATGCACGAGGACATTCTCTTCGACCAAGGGAACGAGTTTGATTTCTTTCCCTGTTTCTCGATCTGCAAATATTGACACGATGACACCGAGCTTCGTCGAAGTCAACTCTCGTGGTGGAGATATCGCATGTTGTCGGAGAAACAGTGAGGCTGTTCGTTTGGGGAAGAAGATTCTGGAACATCAGAATCTAGGAATGTCTGCCCATTAGAAGTGCATCTTCCTCATCTTGGACTACATGGACCTGTTCTTGTTTCATGGGCTTGGAGCTGCATTCTTTGGCCTAATGGCCAAATTTTCCACAAGTTCTGCATTGATCTTTAGATTTATCTTTGTCGGGACCCATTGAATTAAAACTCCCATTCTCACGTCATTTTCTTGAGTTTTTGCCTCGTCTTTGACCAGATTTTTCAGTGTCGGAGTGACCTTCTCCATCACTTTAGCGTGCTTTCCACTCCTCGTCTGTTTGATACAACTTCTGACCAACACCTTCGCTCGAGGATCCGAGTTTGTACCTCTCATCTACAACACGAAAACGACTTGCAACTTCTTCCACCGAGATCGTGGTTAAATCGAGGAGGGTCTCGATAGAGATGGTCACCTGTTGCAAACGATTCAATACCACCTTCAACATCTTCTTCACCACCTTCAACATCCGTCACGGTCTCACCAAACACCCCTGAGACTCATTGTGAGATTCATGATCCTCATGGTGAAATCGTCCACGGTTTCCCCATCTCGGAACCTGATCTCGTTGAAATCTTATCGAAGATTAATTGTACTCGCCACCCTAACACGATCCACACCAACGCGCATCACTCGCACAGCCTCCCACGCCTCATGTGTTGATTCCTTCACGACCAACATTGTGTGCATCTCCGGAGGCACTGTACGAAAAATGGGTGAGAGCGCAAGCCTATTACCACGATACTCAGTCGATGGCTACCCGTAAACTCTGAGCCTGCAAGTTTATGTGTATCACCAAGGACCACTCTTGATAATTGGTTCACATCAACATCGGGTAAATCCTTTTGATCACCGTAGTATGGCCAGCATCACATTCACTCATGGCCACGTCGTGGAGGTGACTCTGACATGAGCCGACGACCATGGCGCTTGGGTGTTCTCGACTGCCTGCCATCCGGACCCAAGAAAGTCATAACTATCCATGTTTCTTAAGCACTGCTCCGATACCAAATGTAAACTGGAACAATTCTAAAAGTAAGGAGATTGGTTTAATTTTTGGTGTTGCAATATACCCACCACAGCTTTTTTGATATTTATACAAAACACAAATATAGATTATAAGAACATGACTTTAATGGTCTATTTCTCAACCACTACCTCGTAAATACTAGCTCAACCTACAAGACTAAGTCAAACTAAAAAACAACGAAACAAAATAGAAAAACAAAATACAACAAGTTATTCTAACATGTAACATGTAATTGAGCACTTTCTCAATCATTATGTACAAGGAAAGAAATAAAGACTGAAATATGGGAAGAGAAATTTCAGACCATTGAAATGTTCATTGAATCAATCCAAAACAATTGCACCGAGCTTACAATTGCATAATCTGATGTGACCTGAAACATATATTGACATATAGATGCCAAAAAAACAATGTGATTGTTAGTGAAAAATCTTCAAAGAGTTCTCTGAGAAAACCTATGGAGAAGTTTCAGGCTTCTCAAATGAAATGAATCACCAAATGTCAAGAGCCTTTTTGGAGGAATCTTAGACTGAGTTTAAGCAGCAATTACGCGGTTCCTTCCTCTCCCTCTTCGTGCATTAGCTATGCAACCGATCAAGGAACCACCTTCGTCTAAAAGGGCGTTGAGACCCATTAACTTCAATCCAAGAGTATTGACCAGAACGGCTAACGTGTTCCCGTTACTTGAATCCGTCTGTTGAAGCCTGAGCACTTGCTCCCGAGAAAGCATAGTGTAAAGCTGAAGTGAAGGATTTACGGATAGTTTTTTATGATTGTTCTTTATATCATTCGACAGATGATCTTCGAAGCTATCCAAAGTCACTCTCCCTAATCCGACTGATTTCGGATTGTCCATTAAAGGGTTGAATACAAATGAGAATTTCCCAAATGCTATATCCGGCCTCATGAACAGATCTTCAAGAAGCTCGCTATTAGCTTCAATGTTTCTTGGAACGGGTTTTCTAGTACTAGTACGAAAAACATTCACGACCCGTCGAATTCGTGATGCTTCTCTTAAACCGCTTAGGTAAGCACCATGCATTGTGGCTGGATATTGCCTCGTTGTAGCCTCCCCAGCGAAGAACAATCGATTACTCACACTTTCAGCTAAAACATCATAGTCTTTGCCAGAAGAACCAACCCTTACGTGGGAATATGAACCATAGGCCAACGGATCGTTGCCCCATCGTGTGCAGATCGATTGTATAGGATCAGGCACAACAACACCTTTTCGACTATATATGCCTGTGAACAAAAACAATGCATCAGAATCACAGTTCTTCGGTAAACTGAAGCAAAAGAGAGAGGATCCACTTGAGTAATACTACCTCTGAGTTTACTCAACACACGGTGGAGCAAAGTGGATGAATCTGTAGATTCAAATCTTTGAGCAGCTTCTCCAGCAACCAAAGCAACCAACAAAGGACCACCAGAGACAGTATGGTAAGCATAGAATAAAAAGAATTCTCCTCGATTAATGCTACTTTCATTAAGGCATCCAAACGTATCCAAATCCTCTCCCCAAAAGACATACGGAAATAGCATTGCAACTTTGTTCAGAAGGCCAAACCCCAACCTATCAATGGCAGCTTGTTTTGTTTGAGGTAATTCTGGTTCAAACTTGACAACCCTTTTCTTCAAAACCCCGAGTGGAAGGGTGCAAAGAGCTGTGTCAGCTTGAAATACTTGACCACCGGCTATTACTTCCACTCCTCCATCTCCATACCGAATGACCTCAACTTTCTTCCCGTAGATTATTGGTATTCCTTCGGCTAATGCCTTTATCAATCTCCAGTTTCCACCAGCAAGAAAGCAATGATCCCCACTCATTTCATACGGATCA
Source organism: Gynandropsis gynandra (assembly GCA_036759665.1). NCBI lineage: Eukaryota > Viridiplantae > Streptophyta > Magnoliopsida > Brassicales > Cleomaceae > Gynandropsis > Gynandropsis gynandra. Next base: position 1,053,436 of record CM071867.1, read on the forward strand.
TCTTGATCCCAATAAGCAGCAGAAAGATGTGAAAGACACCCAGCATTTGCATATTCCAAATTAGCAAGATGCCAATCAAGAAGCTTTCTTTCCTCATTACCTCGAGCAACAGCATACAACTTCTTGAGAATCTCCAAAACTTCACCCAACGAAATCTGATTCGCAGACTCGCCCATTATATCCCTCACTTCAGTGACCTTATCAAGCAGCTTATTAAAGACAAACTCGACGTACGAATCAATTTTCTTGTCAACTATTAATCCATCTGAATTATGCAATGGACATTTATCCCTAACCTTATGAAGGGGAATCGAAAGCTGTCTAGCTAATACACCTAATGGGTTTGCGTGGAGACCTGTAATCACACTGCCACCAAGTTCAGCAGCAGCAAATTTACCCTCTTCTCCTATCTTTTGTGTATATACTCGTCCCCCGGGACGATTCCTAGCTTCTAGAACAAGAACCTTAAAACCAAATGACAAGAGCTGTCTTGCCGCAGCCAAACCAGCAAGTCCAGCACCTATGACAATGACTGATCCTTCTGTAGCCTCTTCAGGCATATGTGGTGCAAACAATGGTGAAACACCAAAATTAATGTAGCCATTGTTGAGCAAAAACTCATAAGCAGCTGATATCAAATGTTCACATTCGTTGCTCACGGTTTCTCTAATCTGTTCCTTTCGTAGCCATATCCGAACATTACTCCTCCATCTAGCAAGAATGTGATTCCGGACGACAATGTAATCATTCTGCTCTTTCCCGCCTAATTCCCTTACCACTCCAGCTCGAATCTCGTCCTCAAGCAGCTCATCGATTGGGAACCCTACCGATAAAGCAATCAGAGCCTCGGTCTCTGTTTCTTTCTCCAGTTCTTGCTTTGTTCTAAATTTCTTCTTCAAACTACCGCCTAAATGCTTCTCTATCAACTCATCCATTAGATTCTCATCGTAGTTCTTCCCGCCAGCTTTCTTCCTCAGTGTCCTCCTCGGAGCCGATCCCTCCGACGCCGGATTCGGCATCTCCGGTAAATTATCCACAAAAACACCTCAGTTTTTCACGAGAAACAAATCAAACGGAAGCTCATCCTCGTTTTGGTCGCCGATTTCCATCGAACAATCACCATGACCAATCTAGATTCATCCGTCCCCGTGTTCATCATCTCTACACCTTTTATGTAACTGAAAAAATCCGGCGGAAGTTCAAATCATAGGCTTTCTCGGAAGATCAACGTCCTCACCAGAATCAAATCGATCATCTGAACAAACTCAAATCTTAAAAACTAATCAAAACGAAAGGGTTTAAGAGTTCTTCCAACCTTCGGGTATAAATAAATAGATGAACATGAACAGACATTCCTCGAATAAGAAGATTGGGCCTATATGTAAATGGGCCTGAAATGTACCTAACCAATAAGCCCATTGGGCTTACGCATTTTAATATGTTGCACGTAATAATTAATCATCATGTAGTGTAATTTATTATCCATTTGAATTTTAATTTTAATAGACAAAAATTAGTTGTTTAATGTGTATGCTTGAGAGAGAGAGAGAGAAGATAACCATATGTGATAAATTAAGATATTATAAGAAATATTAAGTATATTGCCAATAAATGTTATACAGACATACACACACTTAATCAATATTTATATAACGTTTATTTCCTTATATATTTAGGATTAGAAAATAGAATGTGCTTTCAACCCAACATATTTAATAATTGGTTATAGGGATAGGATTAAATATTTTCATTTATATAAATATATTTTTACTTACCATTGAACATTTAAAATATATATATTTATAATATTAGATATTATAATTAAAGTTTCAATATTTGAACAATAATTTATGAAAATAAAGTTTGTGGTATATATTAAGCAAAAGATATAATTGTCAAATTTTCATCTTAATATATCAATAACTATAACGATAAGTCATGAAAGTAAAATTGTAAACAAACACTACTGGAAATTTTTAATTTAGAGATGGAATTTTCGGACAGATATCGATTTGTCCCTAAATTCTGAACGAAATTTCGGTTCGTCTCTAAATCTGGATGGATATTAATTCATCCATAATTTACAAACATACTTCATTCAGTCCCTATTTACAGACAAATTAAGGACTATCATCAATCTGTCCCTAATTTCCAAACGGATTAAGGACGAATTCTATAAATTTTATTATTTTTTACTTTACTTGTATTTGTTTGTTTTGTTTTTTTTTTAAAAAAAAATCAAATGGCCGGAAAAATCCGTCCGGAAATTAAGGACGTATTGTCGTCCGAAATTTTTTTTGAAAAAATATTTTTTCTCGGGGAAAAATAAATTTTTTATAATAAATTAAATAAGTTGTTTTGTACAAAAAAATTTTCGGAGATACAACAATATCCATACGTGATTTTTTTTACAAAAAAAAAGAGAAAATTTAAAAATTTAAAAATAAAATAAAAAATTGGAGGAGGCACACACGATCGCGTAGAAGGACGTGACAATGTCGACGACGGAGGAGAATGCAGCAAAGGCGCAGAGGAATAAGAGGTGACGACGGTGGCGGAAGATGAGTTTTTAATATCTTTTAATTTTTTAAAATTTTACTTTTTTATTTATATTTTTTTTTTCAATTTTTTGAAAAACATTTTCATACAGATTTATCCATCCGGAATTTTTTTCAAAATTTTTTAAATATTAAAATTATAATATATTAAATAAAAATATATCAAACATTTGAACGACCAGAGAAGGCACGAGCGACCGGACAAAATTAGCAAACGAATCGGAATGGCGAGGGTTAGTATGTGAACGACGATAGAGATATGAAGATATGAGCTAATGGATTAAAGGGGTAAAACTCATTAAATTTAATCTAATTGGGGTTTACATCCAATTAAACCATTTAATTTTATTCTCATTTAATAAAGATATCTATATATTTTAAATGGATTAGATTAGGTTAACCCATTTAATCCAACCCAAATTGACATCGCTATTTAGGATTACATATTCAATATAATTGGTTATACTTGGTATTCTTTAGATCAACACAAACTATTGTTATACAAATTGTAAAACCATCAACAATTATAAAAAAATTCATCACTAAATCATAAAATTCTGTTCAAAGATTTATTTATTCATGAGAGGTTTCACCGTATCATGGTTATAGCCAAGAATTCATGGACACAATCAAAATATGTACACACACAGTCACAATAGGTGTAAACACATGATCTAACCCGGTGTGAGATAATATAATATAACACTCCCTATTACGCCCAAACTCTATCTTGGAACGTGTACATAAGGAGGGGAGGAGAGAGGACACATCGATATTTTCAAATCGGGACGAAACAGATTCTAATATTAGGTCAAATATGGACTTGACTCTAACTAATCTCAAGAGTTTGAAGTTATAAAATATCATATATTAGAGTTCATAGTTCATATCATAGAAGCAACACAACATAATATTCTCCCTCGCGTCCAAGCTTAGCCATGAAGTGTGAACATCGCAATCAGGGACTTAACATCGGTTAAATTGGGATGAACCATGCTCTAATATGACAACTATGGGGTTTTGTCTAACTAATTTCAAAAGTTAGTTTAAGAATCATGTTCTAACTAATGTGGGACAACACTGACTTTTCGGAATAGTTAGGTCCAATACCATATTTGATATAAATTAGAACTTGGTTTTGAATATGTCGATATTAGACCCTTTAATTATAATGTTCACGCTCTACAATCGAGTCTGACCGTGAGGGAAATGATATATTGTGTTATCTCATATCGATTAGGATATGAACTATGTGGACTCATATATATATTATTGGACAACTCTAAACTCTTGAACTAGCTTTTGAAATTAATTAATCCCAAACCAATATTTTATATGATTGAACACAATTCTAGTCATATCATCTTTTTAAAAAACCATAAATTCATTATAAAACCACATATAAAATATGATTTTTCAAAATTATAACTTGTTACTGCTCTCATTTTAACCTTTTATTGAAACCCTAGAATCTAAATTTTGATGGACCTAAAAAATTAGGCTCAAACTCGTCAAAATTTTGGCGAATTCAGATAGGGTAACAAGTTATATTAAAAAAAACATTAATGGTAATAGATAGTAAATAATGGTTTTTTTACTAAATAGGATAATAAACATTAATTTAGGGATTGGAGATGACAAAAGTCACATGAAATAAATAATAAACCAAAAGGGACCATACACAGTGATGTTGGGTGTTCCAAGATAAGAGAACATGTATTTGGTTATGTAGGACAATGTCTTTTGCTCATATTGACGATGACATTTGCCTTATTTTTTTTATTATTTCTAATTGATATTTCCTATAAGGATTATGGTGGAAAATCAGAGGAAAAAAATTATTATGTATTTTAGTTGAAAATGTTTAACGATGTAAAAAGAAAAAGGACATTCGTTATCCCATTTCATAACCTGTAACTTTTCAAAAATACAAAATATGCACATCATTGGATGGATAGATTAAAAATTATTGATTTCTTATGATTTTTTTAGATCAAACTATATTTGTTAAAAAAATAATTAAAACTCATAATATATTATGTTAAACTATTTATTCCAAACATCGATATAATATTCAACAAATTCAACAGTTTAACAGTTATTCAATTTAATATATATGTATAATTGATTTTAAGTCAAAATTTAATATATAAATGTTATTCAACAATACTAAATCAATTTCTTTCTGAATTCCAAATCCGTATCTCAACTTGGAATTGTTGGATTTCATATTCATCATTTTTATATGATTTAGAATATTAGAAAAAAAAATGGTAGATTCCTACTAGATTCATGAAGTTTTGCAGAATATCATATTCGGGATATTATTTTCCTCAATCCAAAAGCCATTGTTTTTATTCCACAGATTTTGACAAATAAAAGAAACTAAGAGAAATAAAAGAAAGAAAACAATAAAGATACTTATTTAAGATATATAATGTGGCATAGAAAAGAGAGACATTAAAATTGAGATTCACATGATGCAATTAATATCATATCTTGTCAAACAGATTAGCCTATGAAGATATGGCAATGTGGGTTCCATCTATTGAAACACCAAAACCCAAACCATTATTACTACTTGCATGCATGCACATGTGAAATCCATATTTGTCTATATATATGTATAAATAAATAAATAATATATATAAAAGTATGTATTTATGTATCATGTAGATGTAATAATTAAATGAGAGTAAATACTTTGAAAAATTTATTCAATACTTGCATGCATGTACATGTGAAATCTATATTTGTCTATGTATATATGTATAAATGAATAATATATATACAAGTATGTATTTATGCATCATGTAGATGTAATAATTAAATGAGAGTAAATACTTTGAAAATTTTATTTAATACTTGCATGCATGTACATGTGAAATCTATATTTGTCTATGTATATATGTATAAATGAATAATATATATACAAGTATGTATTTATGCATCATGTAGATATAATAATTAAATGAGAGTAAATACTTTGAAATATATATATATATATATATATATATATGAACGTGAATCTTGCGAAGTAATGATTGATAATTCCACCGTTTCCATGCAAAAACTTTGTAAAATTTGGATCTCATGGGGAAGAGAATAGTTGCAGCAAGTAGAAGCTTGAATAGGCAATCTCATGGACCCCACTATACGTCCTCGTTGTTTTTTTCTTTCTAATTTTTTAATTATTATTTTTTTATTGTGACTCTTATCTTTATTAATGTAATACATTTTACTTAATATTTTTTTATTAATCGGTTAAAATAAACAATTTTTCAAAAGTTATTTTCGAATAATTTTGGTAAAATATCTTGAAGTTCGTATGCAATTCGTTTCTAAATACTAACGTTTTCATAAGATATAAAAGAGTTTCCAATTTTGAGAATTTTAGAAAATATTGATTGTATATCCAATTCTATATAATTCATTTTGTTGTGACATATATTACTATTCCATCAATTCTGGGACTAATGGAAACACGGTTATTATTCATCTCCAGTTTTTCCCATAATTAAAAACCTTGTAAAGATTTGTCGTAATTTTTAATTGTTTATCGATAACAATATTATATATGTTTATTTATATATATATATAAATTGAAATTTTTATTTTTTAATTTACGAATTTAAGTTTTTTAATTAATAAATATTAAAATTTTATATTTATGTTTATTTTCATATTAATATTTTTTGTTTTATAAGGTTTTTTATCTCTCATGTTATATATATATATTAAAATGATTTTTATTAATTTAATTTTTTATAACAATAATTATATATTTGTATATTAAAACTCTCACATGACTTACCTTCCAACGTAATTATAAAAAAGTTTTAAAACTATATGTGATTAAAACCTATTGTTAAAGATAAAATCTATTTGCCCCCGTTTCATTTACCGTTGTCTTTCAAATTAATAAAAAAAATACAAAAGCAATAGATTAAAAGAAAAAACAAATTTGGATGCTTCTTATGTAATAGTGTAGACTTGATGATAAATATGAATGACTTGATGACTTCATTTTAGATTTAACAGATTTAAAGTATTTATTTTACAGGTAAATTTATGTTGAATATATTTATAATTTGTTATATATTTGATTTGTATTATTTAGGAAAAAAATATATTCCGTCTCAATTTTACCACTTTAATCATATTTCTCGTAAACTCTTTTGCTCATCCGATTCTCACATAAACTACCATCATTCATCCTATTCCCTCTGAGCTTTAAAACTTCATCATATTCACTTTCCGATAACTTTCCGTTAATTTTTCTTTTAAATATTTCTAAAACAGTATATTTTCCCCCAAACTATATAAACTATAGTTTATTCTCTCCTTCCCAAACTATATAATTTTTCTAAAAAATAACATATATTCTTTAATTTTAATGTATTATTAAATTTTTTTATATTAAAAAATTAAAATAAAAAATACTTTAAATTCTAACGATTACAAAAAATTGTATTTGATTTCTCTAATAGTAATATAATTTTAAATTATGGTTATTATATATGTAACATATTTCTTTAAATTTAATGTATTATTAACTTTTGTATATTAAAAATTATTAAAATAAAAATTCTAACGATCCAACTTTATCCCAATTTCATCCAAATTTAACTTGATTTCACCCAATTTTAATCCGATTTCACCGAATTTTAACATGATTTAACCGAATTTTCCCTATATTTCATTCAAATTTAACACGTTTTCACCCAATTTTGACCCAATTTCACCCAATTTTTATTCGTTTCACCGAATTTCAACCCGATGTAACCGAATTTTCACTCTATTTCATTCAAATTTAACACGATTTCACCCAATTTTTACTCGATGTCATCGAGTTTCAAATCGATTTGACCAAATTTTAAATATATTTCGCTCAATTTTAACCCGTTTTCACCCAATTTTAATCGAATTAAAATTGGATGAAATCGGGTTAACTTTCGGTGAAATTGGGTTAACATTGGGTGAAATCAGATTAAATCGGTTTAATTTTGGGTTAAATCGAATAAAAGTTGGGTGAAATCGTGTTGAAATTCGGTGAAATAGTGTAAAAATTGGGTTAAATCGGATTAAAATTGAGTGAAATCGAGTTAAATTTCGGTGAAATTGAGTTAAAATTGGGCGAAATCGTGTTAAATTTGAATGAAATATGGTTATGTTAAAATTATGTTACTATTAGAGAAATTATATAGAATTTTTTGTAATCGTTAGAATTTAAAGTATTTTTTATTTTAATATTTTTTAATATAAAAAATTAATAATACATTAAAATTAAAGAAAATATGTTATTTTTAGATAAATCATATAGTCCCCGGGGGAATAGGCTAAAGTTTGTATAGTTCGTAGAGGAATTAAACTAGATTTTATATAGTTTGGGAGGAAATAGACTATTGTGGGGAATAAGTCAGAATTCATATAGTTCGGAGATGGGGAAATAGGCTAGAATACATATGTTTAGGGGGAATAGGTTGGAATTCATAGAGTTCGGAGAGATAATAGACTGAAAATCATATAGTTTGAGGGGAAATAAGATGTTTTAAAAATACTTAACAAAAAAATTAATAGAAAAATTAACGGAAAGGTGGATATGATGAATTTTTAAAGTCTAGAAGAAATAAAAAGAGTAACGATAGTTTAGAGAGGAATCGGATGAACATAAAAATTTAGGAGAATAAAATTAAAATGATAAAATTAAAATGGTAATAGGCGGTTATCTCTATTGTTAAAAATATTATATAAGTGAAGATTTATTAAGTCTGTATTTATGATAAAAGTTGCTAATTATCATAAATATAAAAACAAAAGCTAAACTATTCTAATTTATTTGAAGAAACAATAAATAAAGATATAACTTATTGTTACATTAATATGTATTTAAATTTTAAATTAGTAGACTGTAAAAATATTATGCAAACTGATTTATAAATTGCATAAATTTAATATTTCAATAAAATAATTTATATATTTGGAAATATAAATTATAAACTATATTCAAAATAATTTTTTATTGATTGAAAAAATACCTAAAAATTGATTTTTTTATTATTTTATGATTTAATTTATCCTCATTTCCCTAGCTTTTATTATTTGTGGAATAACGCGACTTGATGTACTCGATTGTTATAATTTTAATTTTCTGGTATATTAATAAATGCATATTACCGTTGGGACTTCAATGCAAAATCTCATCGAAAAAACCACCCAATTTTTTTTATTACTGACAATTAAATTCATGCAACGTATTGTGGGAGAGCAAATCTTGTTTCCAAACAATAATAATAAAATAGGCTAGATGGTAAAATGTAAAAAGAAAATGCATTAAAGACATTAATAGGTAAAGGATACCAACTTTTTTATAACATCATAAATCATAATCTTGGAGAAAATTTATAAAATTTATTAGGAATTGTACTCCATTTTAGAAACTTTTTTTATTAATCGGAATAAATTAATAAATATCACGGTTTAGAAATTATTTAAATGTGATATATATATATATATTGCATATGAGTTACTTCAAAACTGAATGTCATATACAATATTAATCTCATTCCAAATTTTAATTTTCATCTCAGTAAAATTATTCACATATATTCGAAGTATATAAGACATAAATTTTTCTAAAAATATAAAAAAATAACTTTGAAAAACATAAAGGCCGATGAAATTAAGGGTCGTTGTCCCTAAAGTGTGACTCGGTCCATGTAATAACTATAATAGTTAGTTAATTAATAGTTTATTTTAGTTTAGTATTTAAAATAAAAGCACGTCCTTTTATAGACATGCATGCATGGCCATAACCAAATATATATATATTTTGTCTAAATGATTATCTTTCAAATGATGCTCCACACGATGTAATATTTATAAACAATATAATTTCAAAAAATGACATTGTTTAAATTATTGCATTTTCTTTTTTTTACATGACACGAGTGAGGCCATATTCAACAAGAGCATTCGAACAGGGCCTTAATAAATTTAGGATCTATTATTTTCAAAAAAATAATTAATATTTAGAATAATTGTATGTTAAAAAATACAAAAGGGTCTATTTTAATTTTATGGCACATGGTCTCTTTTCCAACGTTTTTTTGGTTGAACCGACCCTACAATAACATATACTAAGATCAATTTTATAATCTTAATCTTTGTTCACAAACTCCAATGATGTATATATTGGTCGTTGAAGGTTCTTAAAATGATTCGATAACAGGATTTCATATACAAATTCTCGTGTGAATTGGAATCATCTGACGACATTGTAAATGTCTACCAAAACTCTTCCAATAATGACCACATGTCCAATTATTGAATAAAAAAACAAATTATCTAATAAAATTCAAAATATACAAAAATCTCGATCCGAATTGCTAAATAGGATCACGAAACTTACATGAAAATGTAGTTAAAATAGAGATCGAATAGATTCTCCGAAAGAATCCTTTATGATCCCCGATACATATTTCCTAAATATCATTCATGTCATCATTCTCAGCATATCCATAATAGCGTATAATAAGATAATTACGATTAATCACATTCAGTAGACCGTTATTTTGTGATTTTCGCAAATCCAAACGTTTTACCACAATACATATTGGATATGTAAATATAATATATAACCCTCAATCAATCAATCTGTCCCGAAACACATACCTACAATTAAAAATTAGTACCTCGTCATGATAGTCACCCGCAAAGTTTCATTGGACCCTAGCTACCACAGGATCTGCGAGGTCAATATAACCCTCAGCCTTTTGGCACAATGCTCGAAAGATTTCACTGAATCTCAACCAGTATAATAGGGGTTCGCACAATCTCGTCGGACTGCAACACAACCGTAATGCTCACAAAGTCTACCAACCCTAATCGTCGACTATAAGTCTCGCAAACTGCCTCCACATCCTAGCATAGCGGTGTAAAATGAGCTGGTTCAGCTCAGTTCGGCTCAGATCGCCATGAACTCGCCAAAAAATGAGCTGACTTAGCTCGGTTCGTTTTCAAAACGAGCTAGAAAATCCCAGCTCAGCTCAGCTCGCCTTTAGTTCGTCTAAAAACGAGTTGGCTTGTGAGCTAGACTATTTAAGTTAAAAGAATTGTAATATATCAATATTATATATATTTTTTTCAACAAATCAAATAAAATATATAAAATATAAAAACAATAATTTGAATACCAAGTTATTAAATATAAAAAATACTAATTGGAAAATAAATCTATCAAAAATTAAATAAAATATCAAATATATAAACATATTTTTTTATAATAAATAATTAAAATATTTTATTTCTTTCTTTATTAATAAAATATATTAATTTGGTATAAATAGAAAAATAATATTATTTTTATATGTAAATAATATATTATTTTTTCTTTAAATAATATTTAATAAATGCAAAAAATATGTATAAATATGAAAAAATAGGAATATATGTGCTTTTATACTCACCTAGTGAGCCAGCTTTTCAGCTCGCGAGCCAGTTCGCCTAAGCTCTGATTCGTTTTCGGCTCAGCTCATCATCTCGTTTTTTAAACGAACTAGAAAATACCCAGTTCGACTCGCTCAAATATGATCCGGCCTAGAGCTGACTCGCGAGTCAACAACTCATTTTACACCTCTATCCTAGTACGCCTCGTCGCGATACACTACATCAATATCGTCTCTGACCGATGTTTATCACGCGACACACTTCCTCGCCATGCCTTATATCTCTCACCAATGTTCCATCATCAGACGAGCACCACAACCTCGAATTCAGCCCTTCCGGTCTCACTGCATTTTGAAACCGTCACAACCTCCTCTATACTCGTTGAGGTTTTAAAACACCTCGTAACACAAAATGCACCTCTAAAATTTTTACATGCATTAGTGGTAAAAAACAATTAAAATGTGATTCAAAAATTCTTTGTTGATAAATAGCTGAGATCGACCACCCTTTTCCTCGGTCGAGCAATTTTTCTGACAATTTGAAATGTCTCGAGAAAAAACTCGGGTCAAGAATGAAGCTTGGACAACCCCTTGATTGATCGAACAATAAACGTCCGACCGAATGGTTTCATTGTAGCTTTTCGTTTGTCCGTAAATTCGAAAAATTCATCATCTTCGTCGTTTTGTATCAACAAAGCGTTTGACCGGACAATTAAAAAACACAAAATTCATCGAAAATAATTTTATAATCGTTAAATGTATTTGTATTAGTATGAAATCCGTTCAATATTTGAAAGTGTAAAGCAATATATAAAAAATAATACATTTGATATATATATATATATTAATTATATCGCATCAAACAGACAAAACAATTGAACATTGTTTTGTCTGTTATGTGATAATATAAAATTTCAAAAAAAATTTGAACATTGTTAACGTGTATATTATCGAGCAAATTTAAATGTTAAAAAATTATAATAAAAAGATTTTTTGGTTTACATATGTTATAGTGTTAGAAAAAAAAATGTTGTAGAAGGAATCGCTTATTTATTAAACAAATGCCATTTGTTTGAAAATTGTATGTTAAAAAAGGTTTAGGAAAACAAGAGAATCCGAGACAATGGACCGCCTTGAAGAGTGAGAAAATCAAAATTTGTTCCTTTAAATCAAATTTCAAAATTTAATATATTTAAATTAAGCTTTAATTTTTAAAACGAATAATTAAACGTGCAAGTTCCACGTACCGACCATTCCCACGCCGATATATACTAAATCACCGTCCATGACATGCAAATATCCCCTATCTATTTTATGTATTCTATTTAAATTTCAGCCTAATATAAACTATTCGAAAGAAATATAAATACCATTACAATTTTAATATACTATAATTTTTTTATTCTCTAATACATAATTTGAATATCTATAGGTGATTAGGATGATATTTATAAAAATAGTAAACGGTCCATGGGTACATGATCCGGGGCACGTGGCGGCTCTTCACCCGAGCCGACAGCCGCCACTAAAACGCTGTCGTTTTATGAAGACGGTCGAATTAATATTTTATAAAATTTTGATTTGAAGCTTTGTAATAACATATTATTAAAGGGGTTAATTAATGTATTACTGGCTAAAGTGACAGGACGACGCTGAATCACAGCCGTAACTGCATTGGCTGCCGTAGGCGACTGGTAAGGGAAAACGCAGCGTTTTCCTGGGGAAGTGGTCCGGTGACTTTGACAGGTCAAATCGGTGAGTTTAGCCTTCTCGGTGAGGGGCCTACCTAAGGTGTGTGGGACCCACCATACGAAAAATAATAATAATATATATTTTATTGAACTTTAAAAACTTGAGAGCAATCCAATATTACATTATGGGTATGCATACATATGTTAAAATGTTTCCCCTTTGTAATTGTAATTAACATTCGTCTATTTCTTTTAGATTTGGTACAAGTGTTCGAATAAAATTTTTAAAAAATTTTATATTTATATTTTATAATTTTAGTTTGCATATTTTCTAACTTTAATTATTTATAAATTTTATGATAAAATATTCCAGATTTTCTTTTTTAGAAAAATGTTATAAGATACTTTGTTTACTAACAATAAAAAACAATAATATCAAGATTTGAATTTGCACATCCAATGATATTTAATATTTGATAGAGAGGGACAAAAAGTACAAAAGCATTAATAAGGTTAAAGAGACAAATATAAATTATAACTACTCAAGTGTTTGGAATCCTTGAGCTATTTTTGTGTGGATGAAAATAGACACTTATCATCTAAGCCCAAAATATGAGTTATTAACTCATAATGTTGGAATTTTGTTTTTTTCAAACCTAATTTTCAGGATTAAATTACAATTAATTAATGACTACACATTTTTAAAAAATAATTTGTTTAGTTAACCATTAGGACATGTTATATTCTCGCTAATTTTGTTTTATTCGATCACGTAATTTATCATGCAATTTAATATATCACGTAATTTATTAGGCAATTTAATATGTCACCTCTCTATGGTATTGTAATCGAATTGTTAGTGATGAAATTATTTTCTAAAACAAATGTTTGAATAATATTTTTTAGATCTTTTGTGGGTATACAATTGATCTATAATATTAATATCTATAGTTACCAATATATATATATACATATATATAGTTACCAATATATCATTATTGAAAGGTGATATAATTATTGATTGAGATAATTTATATTTTCGTGTATTAGCAACAATTAGCCTCCGAATTGTAAATATGTTAACCAAAATATCTTACACTTTGTGATTAATATTCCATAATATAAAATATCCGATAATTTGACAAATTAAAAATTTAATCAATATCCGACGTGCAACTATTGAAATATCTTTTAGTTGACGATTATGAGAGATACTTTATTTTAAATTTATTGATAATACAGTTTATTTGATTTGTTGGGCGTAAAAATAAAATAAAATAAAATAAATAGAGACAATGATTAGGGTATAGTTTGGACCACGAGGGTTTGCTACATGCCACGGAACTCTCATTTTACCTCTTTGATTGTGCTCTGCCCTAATCTTACAAACTTTCGAATGCTTGGACCATTTACATTTTTTATTTGTCTTTTACACGTTAAATAAATTTATATTTAATTATTTTTAATATATTTATTCATTGTTTTTTGCTCTTTTGATTCTACAAAATAATCTTAAATTTTTTGAATTTTGATATAAGTATAGTTTGTCTGGTTTCAAAATGATTTCGAAAATTTGAAACTAAATATATAATTCTAAACAAAATAGAAGTGACGTTGTTTGCTTATTTTAAAAATGTAAAGCTTATATCAGTCTATTTTATGCGATATATTATTGGTTTAATGAGTAATTTTGAGGATTAAAAGGTTTAATTCACTCAACTAACATTTAATATAAATAATTTAGACCAGAAAGAAATTATTGAGTTCAAATATATAACGGCTAACTTTGGTATAAAAGTATAAAGAAATCCGATGTTCATTTTCTTTTTTTTTTTCGTGAGGAAATAAATGCATTTAATTAGACATAGTATTTTTTTTGTGCCAAAAAGGCTAAAGCATGGCGCCTGCGGCTTATTCAAACATGAGATCAGCAATCTATACGTCGTCGTTTCGAGTTGTAAGTGAATAAGCAATGGGACAAATATGATCAAAGATGAAAAAACAAAAAATTAAATTCAAAATAAAGGGTTTATATATATGGAATAAAGAAATAAAAATCAAAGGTATACATAGACAAAAAATTGAAATGGGAGTAAGCAAATTCAAATTTAAATTTTAAATTTAAAAACTAATTTTCTTTAAAATTAAAGGTATGCATTTGGAGTTACATGCACTTAAATAAACAATGGTTTTACTTATAATCACGGTATGAAAAATATGATACATATTATCTTTGATTTTATAAGGATGAAAGATTGAGTATATACAAAAATGTAGACACGTTAATTAATAAATATTTAAGGGATTATACAGTTTTCCGAATTGGAGGAGGGAAACCTTAATTTAAGATGTATGAATTTTTAATCATGGAATGAAACATATTTCTTTGGCAAAAAAATATTTATCAAAATTTAAACGATTATTGGAAGAAGCTTAAAAATAATAGTTTTACCGTGGTTTTATTATTAAAAAGATATGTGATTATTTATAGGGAATTTAATTTCATTTTGCTGATTTGACTTTTTTTTCTTTTATTAAAATTGATTATCAATTAGTAATACAAGTTTTTGGAGTAAAACTGATATTTTTTATTTAATAATAAAATTTAATGAATCTATTATTTGATAATTAATAAGTGAGATACTTCATAACAATACATATTTGGTCATTATATATACGCAAAATTTTTAATTTTAAGATGGTTAAAGATAAATTTGAGGACGATTATTAGTTTATAAATTAACTTAATTTAGAAAATTTTTTTATTTCATAAAATCAAGGGCACGTATTATATAATGTATAGGTAGGACCACAATGTCAATAAAATAAATAATAATATTACCATAAATAAAAATAATTCCTAAAAAACATGTGTAAAGCGCAAAGCCAATGGGAGTACATATTTTTTTGCATATAATATTTTTTTAAGCAATATTATAATTAATGAATTATTTGGACAAAATTATGACCATATCATAGCTAGCTAACATTTGAATCAAAGCTTATACATTAAATATAATTAAAGAAAAAATAGAAACTTTGGACATAAAAAGCATAAGAGAGAGAGAGAGCTTAAACGTTAGAGAGAGAGAGAGAGTATTGGATCATTCATGTTACAGTAGCTGAGGTTTTTTTTTTTGTTTATTGTGTTTGTAAGAGGAGACAAAGAAGAAAGAAAAAAATACAGAAAGAGGGGAGAAAATAAAAAACCCTAAAAAAGCTGATTCAAGTTTTTTGCGCTTTTTCTTCCTGTTTCTATCTTAGCAGCATTTATGCTTCATAGATTTGATACACTGTCTTGTTTCCATTGAAGTTGTGTTTGATTGATGTGAAAGGAGAATAAGCTTCAGGGAACGACAAAAAATGGCGAAATCAATGCTT
The DNA here is from genome assembly GCA_036759665.1 of Gynandropsis gynandra. Classification (NCBI taxonomy): domain Eukaryota; kingdom Viridiplantae; phylum Streptophyta; class Magnoliopsida; order Brassicales; family Cleomaceae; genus Gynandropsis; species Gynandropsis gynandra. The sequence goes on from CM071867.1 coordinate 1,069,513, forward strand.
CTGGTATATTATTTTACCCTAATTTGAAGTTTCTCTTCCTCTCTTGTTTAGCTGTTCAGTGTCTCCTTCTTCTTCTACTCTCTCCCTCTCTCTCTCTCTCTCTGGGTTGAATCGTTTTCATGGCGGTGAAATACATGGAAGGTTAGCTGGTGAATTTAGTAATATAATAATGTCGTTCTCATGCGCTTTGCTTGTTTATATCTGTTACGAATACAATATTATACATATATATATATATTTATATTATATATATCGGCCGTTCATAGTAGTTTCTGTTTGGCTGCTGGGAAAATTCCTTTTTATTTTTTCTCATATGAAATTGGATTTTTAAATCGACAGTCAAACGTTTTATTTTTCTTCAAATTTCAGTTTTTCTTTGAAGGATTTGAGGTATTAATCTATTTCCAGTGCGATTTTGTGATTCGTCTGTTCTTCATTTTGATATCGTTTATTTTTGCCATTGCAGGTACGATTTTGAGGGTTCATAAGCTTCTGATAAGATCAGTTCTTGTCTTGAATCAGAGAAAACAGAATCAGTAGTTCTTCAGGATAGAATTTTGCTTTTCTGGGGGGGTTTAGATCCATAAAAGAAGACACATCATTTACCAGTTGCTGTTTCTGGGAAAGCGCTGACTTAGGGGAAATATGCTTGATTTGATTTTCCTGGAAAATTTCGAAGGCTATTTTCTCGGGGAGATTGAGGTTTAAACATTTGATTTTTCTCACTTTGGGGCAAGACAGGATCTTTGAAGGGATTTGCCCGAAAAGTCTGGGAATCTAGAGAAGGAATTTTTTTTTTAAAACATTTTGGGGCAACAAAGGAGGAAGATGCCCAGTGAATGAAAAAGTTGGATGGTGTTTTTCTGTACTGTGCTGTGACATTCATCTGATTCAGTGAGAAGGGTGGGACGAAGAGCAAAGGTCTTGTCATGTCTCTGAATTTTGTATCCATCTGCAAGTCCTTTCTGGAATGAGAAATCTTGCAGTGTCTCTGATGCTTGTCCTGATTCCATACTTGGTGGGGGCAGGCAAATAATTCAAGCAAAATCTTGTCGTCTGCTTATTATTATTTTTTTTCATAGTCTTGTAAAAGCCTAATCCATTTCCAAGAAAGTACAACGCTTGAGATTGTGGTTTCTGTGAGTATCATATAGGAAGAGAAAGACCAAACCGTTGAACAGAAGAATTCTTACATCTTTGCTTCTCCGGCTTTGTGTTTTAATGAGTCGAATACAGAAAAGTGGGAAGCAGGACAGACCAGGGTCTGATGGGGTTGAAAAGGTTCTTGTAGCTGTTAAGGCATCAAGAGAGATTCCAAAGACAGCTTTGGTTTGGGCCTTGACTCATGTTGTTCAGCCTGGAGATTGCATAACCCTGCTTGTTGTTGTCCCTTCTCACAACTCTGGTACTTTATCTTGTCTGTCTTTTCTTAATTAAATGTTTCTCCGTAGGTTTAACATCTCAATGTCTGTCTGCTCATGATCATTGTCTCTGTTTTTCTTATTGTCTCGCCATGAATTTTGTAGGTCGAAAATTATGGAGTTTCCCAAGGTTTGCTGGGGACTGTGCCAGTGGTCATCGGAAAGCACATTCAGAGGCATGTCCGGAGATAAAGAGTGATCTCACTGATACATGTTCTCAGATGATTCTTCAGCTTCAAGATGTCTATGATCCAAATAAGGTTAGCCATGTTGGTGTGTTTGAATACAGTAATTGTCTGAATCATTGCTGCTTTCTCACACTTGTTTCCTTAATCTGTGTTTGATTTGAAGATAAATGTCAAGATTAAAATTGTCTCTGGATCACCCTGCGGAGCTGTGGCCGCTGAAGCTAAGAAAGTACACGCGAACTGGGTCGTATTGGACAAGTAATTTTCTATATTCATCCATCTTTTGCTCCTTCTCCTAAGTTTGGCCCTTTTTTTGGAATATGCAACAATGATTTCTAGGTGCCTTTTTGAGCCGATTCATATATTTTGTAACATTTTTTCGTCATACTGTTGCATGATTCTGCAGGCATCTCAAGCACGAGGAGAAGCGGGTCATGGATGAGCTGCAATGTAACATTGTGGTGATGAAGCGTTCTCAGGCGAAAGTTCTGCGCTTGAATTTAGTTGGATCACCGAGGAAGGATGCAGGAAAAGAGTGTCCATTACCAAATGGGCAGGAAGCAACATCTGAAAAGCATATGAAGAACAAAATGGGATCTTCAGATTCTATTCGAGGGCCAGTTGTGACTCCTACAAGTAGTCCTGAGCTAGGGACACCATTCACAGGTACAGAAGCTGGGACTTCATCAGTGTCCAGCTCTGACCCAGGAACCTCTCCTTTTTTCACATCAGGAATGAACGGAGACTTAAAGAAAGATGAAATTCTGGTCATCAAGGAGAACGATGGCGTTGATGAATCTGATTCTGATACAGAGAGTGAAAGAATGTCACTAGCTTCAACAAGTACAAGATTCCAGCCATGGATATCAGAATATCTTGGTATCCATCGTCAATCTTCCATCGAAGCTGAAGAAAGCTTGTGGAAAAATGATGACAGTGGGGCTCAAGTATCCACGACAAAGGCATTACTTCAGAAGTACTCTAAATTTGAAGCCGAAGTTGGAATGTCAAGTAGGAGGATGGACATGGATTTTAGCGGAAACCTGAGAGATGTGATTTCACTCTCTCGTAATGCTCCTCCTGGACCGCCTCCTCTCTGTTCGATATGTCAGCATAAGGCACCCGTGTTTGGAAAACCGCCAAGGTTGTTCTCATATGCGGAATTGGAGCTTGCAACGGGTGGGTTTTCAAAAGCTAACTTCTTGGCAGAAGGCGGGTTTGGATCAGTTCATAGAGGTGTACTACCGGATGGCCTTGTAGTTGCTGTAAAGCAACACAAATTGGCAAGTACCCAAGGAGATGTGGAGTTTTGCTCAGAAGTGGAAGTTCTAAGCTGTGCTCAGCACCGAAACGTTGTTATGTTAATTGGTTTCTGCATTGAAGACAGCAGAAGGCTCTTGGTTTATGAATACATATGCAATGGATCACTCGATTCTCATCTATATGGTGAGTGAAAAAAACTTGTGTATTACTCGAAAAGATTCCATTCTAAGGTCATAATGGTGGAGAATGTTGATCATAACTAACTATCGTTTGTATTTCAGGTCGACATAGGGAGCCTTTGGAATGGCCTGCACGGCAAAAAATCGCTGTTGGAGCGGCCAGAGGACTTCGGTATTTGCATGAAGAATGTAGAGTGGGATGCATTGTCCACCGTGACATGCGTCCTAACAACATTCTCATCACGCATGATTACGAACCGCTGGTACGTCTTTATCTTTGTTCAATTTTTGGCAATGGCATGATGACCTTAATGATTTATTGTCAAAGTTTTCCTTAAAACCAAGATGTAGTGCATGTTCTTTTAGAGAACTTTTTGTTTTTGTTTGAGTTTAAAATTAGAGTTTAAGTTTTAATTTGGAATCAAATTTTAAGTCGTTTGTTTCATACAAAGTTAGAGTTTAGATCTAAATTTTAAGTTTATTTTAGTTTTTCCATAAAATTTAGAGTTTGAGTTAAGATCTTTCTAAGAAAATTACCAAAATATATATTCTAAGTTTTAATTTAGAATCAAATTTTAAGTTGTTTGTTTCATACAAAGTTAGAGTTTAGATCTAAATTTTAAGTTTAGTTTAATTTTTTCATAAAATTTAGAGTTTGAGTTAAAGATCTTTCTAAGAAAATTACCAAAATATACATTTTATATATAAATTATATTTATTAATCATTTTTATTAATTTCACATAAAAATGATAATGATTATAAATATTCAAATTAATCATATATAATATTAATTATACAACGTAAATGAAATCCGAGTTAGAACTCTGAAAATTTTAGCATCCAAAAAATTGCAACTCAAATTCGAGTCTTTGAATTTGGATTTCGAAATAAGTTTACCAAACGAATATGAATTCTAACTTTGATTCTTAACTCCGACTCAGTTCCACAAAAGAACACGCATATAGTGTTGTGCTTCACATGATTTTCTTCTTGAGTGTGCTTGTTGTGTGTATTCTCAGGTCGGAGATTTTGGTCTGGCACGGTGGCAACCGGATGGGGACCTCGGAGTGGAAACACGGGTGATAGGAACATTCGGGTAAGCATCAATCAAACTACCATCTTCTTCGTAATATACGTTTCTGTGTAGAAGTTACTAAAAAAGGAAAGAATGGTGGTTATAGTTATTTGGCTCCAGAATATGCTCAAAGCGGGCAAATAACTGAAAAAGCGGATGTTTACTCATTCGGGGTGGTTCTAATTGAGCTTGTCACGGGGCGAAAAGCCGTGGATATAACCAGGCCAAAGGGGCAGCAATGTTTAACCGAATGGGTAATATATTTAGATTCGATTCTCGTCATCTAAATTCTTACGTAGCACTGATTGATCCATGACTCATTGGTGTCTCCTTTGTTTTACAGGCACGGCCTCTACTCGAAGAGTATGCAATAGAAGAACTACTTGATCCGAGGCTTAGAAATCGCTTCTCAGAAAACGAGGTCATTTGTATGCTTCACGCAGCGTCTTTATGCATACGTAGAGATCCACATTTACGTCCTCGAATGTCTCAGGTGAAGACAAAAACTCATTTGAAACAATATCTCAGGTCATTGTATCGATATTTCGACTAACATAATAATCATCCGTCTCTTCTTCAAGGTACTACGAATACTCGAAGGCGACATGATAATGGACGGGAATTACGCGTCAACGCCGGGATCTGAAACAGGTAATCGTAGCGGGCGGTTTTGGGTGAAGCAACAGTTTAGTGGTCCACTTTCGAGTGATCTTTCAGACAGGTTTAGTGAGAAACTGTGTGTAAGGGAAAGGGAGAGAGGTCGGAGCTAAAAGTAGAGAAGCATAAAGAATGACAGAGAAACTCAGGACACAGTGGGAACATAACTGTGTGTCTGAGGATTTAGTTCCTATTAGTTCTTGTCTTCATGTTTGTTTTTTTGCAACTGCGATCCAAACGTTTCCTTGAGGGAAATTTTTTGCCTTTTTTTGTATAGTGCGTGAAAAATATGTGGTTCTCTATCAAGCAATCAAGATTTATTTCTTTTGGAAAGAAAATGTTTCATTGCAATATATTATTATTATTATTATTATATATATATATATTATGAAAAAAATCTCAAAATAAAAGTTCGTTATAATAATGTTGGATAGTTTTTCGTTTTATTAGTAGATTTTGGAAGTAATATGAGTGAGTCGTTTAGTGCCAGTAACCAGATTAGTGGGGTTAGATTAGCCATTGTAGTGGGATAATGTGTAATTTACATTAATTATAATTTTTCTCTAAATTACAATGATATGGAATGAAAAATTATAACTTCAAACATCAATCTTTTGTATTCTACTTCTTATCATTCTTTTAGAAAACAATTATTTCCAATAATTGGTATCAAAGCGTGTGTAATCAATCCATTGTGCAAAATTGTCGATTTTACATAATATTGGAGCATTGAGGGATACCGTAAACACAGGACGACGTCAACAGTCTATTTCTCCTTCTATAAGTTATGCTTGACGTCAGGATGATGACAACCACGTGGTGCACAAGATGGTTAAGGAGGTGAGTGGTGCGGCATTTCTAATACTCCCGAACACTAATATGAAGATTGGTTACCAATGATGAAGGTGATGCTCCAAACACGTGGACTCTAGGTAACCGTCACTGATGGCAAGCAAGAAAATTAGATGGTGTTTGAAGCCAATTTGTGCAGTGTGCCATTGGAGATGATCTCTTCGTTCGCCGTGAAGAAGAATGAAAAAGAGACTTGGGAGAGTTGGGAAACGGTTCAATCTATGTGTGTTGGCTCGTAAGGCTAGCACTAGAAGGTGCACAAGGAGTATGCGATAATATCTTTAAGTGATGGTGAGACCGTGGATGACCTTGCTATGAGTCTCTTCGGCATAGTAAATCAGTAAGCCATTCTTGGAGATCCAAAACTGCCGCACAAGGTGGTCGAAAAATACCTACGAATTGTCCTTCTTAGATTCGGGCAGATCACACTTTCTATTGAAACTTTTCACAATCCGTCAACACTTTTGTTGCAAGAGGTAACTGGGAGGTTGAAGGTCATATAGGAACAGTTTGAGCCATTACCTCACTGAAGAGGATTAAACTGCACAGATGAAGGTGCGACAACAAGAAGAAAGTTCCTTTGGAGGCTCTAAGTCGGAGAAACATCGTTGTAAACAAAAATATCGTAAATCCGTATAAGATAGTGGATCTTGTTCTAGCGACAACCAAGATAGATCAAAAGACAAGTGTCAGAATTGTAGTAAGATGGGATTGTGGATCCAAGCCCAAAATTAAAAAGCACATCTGCCCCACATGGATGATGACGAGCCTAATCTCCTTATGACCAAGGGATGTGAGACCACGTTAGACTCAGCGACATCATAACTTACGCCTTTCGAGTTACCACCACCACATAAACACCCTACCTACCTTGTCGAGTTGACGGTTAGTGACCATCTTAGTCGTGAGAAGAAATACAAAGGCGATCTATGGTTCTTTGACATCGAGACGACGAACCACATGACATGTGGACGTGCTATGTTTTTTGAATTCAACTAATCAGTGATTGGAACCGTGAAGTTTGGCGATAGATATGTTTTCAAGATCAAAGGACGAGGCATGATCTATTCTCATGCAAGATTGATGAGCATCGTACATTAATGGGGATCTACTACATTCCTCGCCTCACTATGAACTTGATCACTGTGGAATAGTTGGACGACTATGGATGGTAAATGATCATCAACGAGGGCATCTTGACTATAAAGGATCTGCAATGACGACTATTGGCATAAGTTAGAAGCTTCAAGAAATCATGGAAATGGAAGGCAAGATATAATTACATTAGTTTTAAGGTGTTACGCAAGCTTGCACAACACAACACGATGCGTGGATTCCCACATAATTGTCAAATTGACTAAGTGTATGACAGTTGTCTCGGGGGGAGGCAAAGGCGAAATTCGTTTCAAAAGAAAGCGTGAAAACGTGCGGTAGACATTATCGATCTGTCCAAGGTGATCTATGTGGGCCCATCACACCGATGACACCAAGTGGGAATCATTACTTCTTACTCCTCGTAAATAACTTTTTTCGTTACACGTGGTTCATTCTTCTCGCAAGTAAAGACCAAGCTCCAAGGGTGATCAGAAGGTTCCAATCTATGACAAAGGTACAATCGGGATGAAAGCTCAAGGTGCTTCGCAATGATTATGGATACGAGTTTACATCGGTGGATTTTGGAGAATATCACACCGAAAGAGGAGTCCAGCGATAATTCATAATGCTCTACTCGCCACAACAAAATAGAGTCATTGAACGACGCAACCAAAACATAGTTACAATGGCCCAATGCATGCTGATGACTAAAGGGTTTTTAGAGGAGTTATGCGGTAAGGATGTGACCACTGTAGTCTCTATCCTAAATCGTGCCCAATACATAGTCTTGATGTAAAGACACCGTACGAGGCTTGGCATGGTTCAAAACCGACAATGCATTTCCTTCGTACATTCGGTTGCATTGTACATGTTAAGGTTACACAACCATATTTGAAGAAACTTGACAATCGAAGCACACCAATGATCTTTTTCGGTATGAGTCTGGGTCTAAGGCATACTGAGTGTTCGAACCAGTTACCAAACGAGTGCATGTAACATGTGATGTTGTCTTTGATGAAAAGGCTCAATGAGATTAGAAGGCCCATACAAATATCGGTGTCAGACAATGTTTGAGGAGATGAAATTGATCATGATTATGGTACTTGGGAACTCGTCGACCTCTTTGTTAGCCATCGAGTTGGTTGGCTCAAATGGGTTTTCAAGATGAAGCGTGATGAACACTGATCCATTGTTAAATATAAGGTGCGACTGGTTGCAAAAGGGTACATGCAGTGTGGAGGGGAGGGATTATTTCGGCGAAGTCTTTACGCCCGTGACAAGCATAAAGTCTTAGCAGCGAAGGAATGATGGAAATCTATCATATGGATGCTAAGAATCTGTTTCTTAATGGCTTTCAAGATGATGTCAACACGTTTAAGACCGAGTTGAAGACTTTGTCCCAGATGAGTGATCTCGGGTTTTAGGTCTATAGCATATATGGAGAAATTGTTGGAGAGATCTGTCATGAACATATTCAACCCATGCAAGGCGCCTATGACAACACATTTGAAGCTTAGAAAGGAAATTTTTAGTCCATTGGTCGAAATCACTGAATATCGAAGTATAATTGGTAGAATTCGATACATTGTGAACACACAACAAAACTTTACATATTTGGTAAGGTACGATAATCTCTTCATGGAGAAACCATACGAATATCATATGGTGACAATGGAGCACATGTTATGGTATATTTCTCGGACACACAATTATGTAGTGTTATATGGAAATATGTGTAATGATCAACCTCGTCTGGTTGGTTTCATTGACGACGAAACACGAAAGAGCAAGGGCAACACCTTCTACTTCGTTTGTGATAGCCTCGTCACCTGGCTTTGTCCTTATGTGAAGAAAAATATATCGCCACGTCCGCTGCAACTTGTTAAGACAACTGGTTAACTCGACTCTTGAGTGATTTCATTGGCTTAAAATCTCAAACGCGAAGCTTAGGGTGGATAACAAGTTCGTTATTGCATTGGCAAGAACCCTGTCTTTCACGATTGGAGAAAGCATATCAACACTTGGTTTTATTTCACTCAGGAGTGCGTTGAAGACAAGAATATCGTCCTCAAGTATACCTCTACATAAGGTCACCTCGCAGACATACTCATAAAGCCACTCGAACATGTTAGATTTCAAGAATTATCCACAAGAATTGACACGTCGAGATTTTAGGAAAACATGGCAAGAATTAGGGAGAAATGTTAGATACTTCTTTATACATTGTTATAGAGTTTTGACAATGAGTGGATCATTTATTATTGATAGTGGGATTAGTTGTCCATTTACCATTATTAGTGGGGTAGTGACTAATTTATTTCTTTTGTGATTTTTCTTCCTATAAATTGCAGTGAAATAGAACGGAAAATGTACGTTTCTTCCAATCATTCTCTTAGAAAACCATTATTTTCAGCAAACAATAAACGAATTTACAAATCAATAAACATCCATTAACATCACAAATTATATCTGAATTCTATTAATTCACGATGATGTGGATGCCATGTCATTAATCTTATCACACTAAAAGTTGAAAAAAAAAAGACATCACTTTCTTTCTCATCACCATCACAGGGGAGATGGCGGCGGTTAAGGGCTACAAGGGAGGATAAAAGCACCCTATTTATATGGAATCTTTATCCTTAAATTCAGAGGAGGAGTCATATGTTCCTTTAATGTCTTCCTCTTCCTAATATTTTCAGCGAATGTTGATTACAATAAAGCCTTTGTATTTCTTAAAACACGTGCCTAAATTCCTAGTTCAGGACATTGCATATTCCTTCAGGCGCTTGCTTAGGAGCTTAGATCTTGATCAGGTAAACTAGCTCCAAAGCCTTGGCTTAACCGTCAGTTGGGAAGTGTCAATGACCTATCTCGCAATGGGATGATCTAACCACCTCCATGGTGGATGGTGTCAACGTGTAAACGAGATTACATATCTCAAAGTAGATTCCTCTAGCCGTTATTTTCTACAAGTCTTTCAAGGTTATTTGAAAGACTAGAGTCATAAAATGGCATTATCTTACCATAATAAGAAAATTTATTACATTTAATGATCTAGCCGTTAGATCTCCGTTTACATGCTGAGTCTCTCCATCCGATTCACAATTGATGTCAATGAAATCACAAACATTCTACCCTGATTCAACATCATCATCATCATTATTGGGTAAATCTATAACTTGTAGAAAATATCATCCATCTCATCACAATCATTAGGTTTTTTGCTAAAGAATCCATGATAGAATGCATAGAATCATTAGTCAGTAACACATCAACCTAAACTTTTAAGTTTAAAATACGAAAATAAAAAATCAATTTTAGTTACTTTCTCTAAATGCCAAAACATTGTTTTAGACAAAAAATTTTGAAGAAAAAACTAAGATTCACCCGTCATATGTAGTTGATTGATTGTCAAACTTGTTGTCTTCTGCTGAACGCCTAGATGACATCTAGACATAGAGTTTTACTAGGAGTGGTCAATCCAGGTTTCGATCCGGATTCCTCGAGTTTCGATTCGGATTTTGGTTCCTCGGGTTTACGAAAATTAGACCCGAATTGAACCCGAATGTTTTTTAATCTGGGTTCTTCGGGTTTCGATTCGGATCCGGGTTCTAAAGTAGTGAATCCGAAATAACACAAATTAAATTCGGGTATCTATGGATTTTTCTGGTTATTCGAGTTATTTGGGTTAGGGTTATTCAGGTGATTCGAATTCTTTGGGTTTTGGAAGGATTTTTCGGGTTCTCTAAAAAAACCAAGTTAACAACAAAAACATTAAAAAAAATACATATTTAAGTTAGATAATCTAACTCATAAAAATGAACTTCGCAAATACCAAAAAAATGAATTCTAAAAACGACAAAATGAAATGAATTCCGAAATCATCAAAATGAAAATAAATCCAAAAGCGCCAAATGAAAAGAAATCCGGAATCGTCAAATTCTTGTCCCGGAACAAAATCAAACCACATCTCATTCTCCTCCATTGTTTGTGTCCGATAAGCTGAAAAACAAAGATATAAATTCAATGTTATATAAAAAGATAAAACGAAATACGAACGTACTTTGAGAAATTGTATCCATGAAATCACATCTCATTCTCCTCCATTATTTGTGTCCGATAAGCTGAAAAACAAAGATCAAATTGTAAGTTTAATGTTATATAAAAAGATAAAATGATATAAGAAGAACATCCCTTGAGAAAGTGTATCCATGAACTCATGACCACAACCAATTTTGCGTCAAAATAAATGCTTTAACCATATTAAGATTCAATGTACTCCTATATCGGTCTAAGATACGTCCTCCGGTACTAAATGCCGACTCAGATGCAACCGTAGAAATGGGAATTGCAAGAACCTCTCTAACCATTTGCGCTAAAATGGAAAACATTGAACTATTCACTTTCCACCACGTCAATATATCAAATTTTAGACCCAATCTATTACGAATCGGCACCTTAAGGCTCTCCATCAAATAAATATCCAATTCATTTGAAACCTCCTTAGCATTTCCCTTATCAACAACCAATTTCTTAAATTCTCCCATGGATCATCTTCTTCCTCATCACCTTCGTACACATCAACATCATCCTCAACTCTAGAATGACTTTCACTACAACATCAAAAGCACTTTGCATTTTGTACCTACCACTATACAATCCATAAAGCTTACAGATAAATTTCAATAGTAGTTCTTTCATCTCACCACATTTTTGTTCATCATTATCATACATCTTCTCAAAACAATGGGTTGCAAAACTCATTTTACTTTACGGATTGAGTATAACGGAGACTAGCAAAATCATGTTTATTTGCTCCAAACCATCCCAATACTTATCAAATTTATCATTCGCCATGCAAGATGCCATACTACTCAACACGGGTTCGTCACTACTAGCCATCGACCTCAAAGTCACTTCAATCTTGCATATTTCATTAAAACACCCGCTCGATGTCACTTTTGTAGAAGGAGAAAAAGCTAATGTCGAATCATAAAATATTTTCAAGTTACCATATGACGAGCATTTTTTCAATAATTACTTGATGGCGGTCCAGCCCTTCTCCTTCCACTTACTGCATCTTCCTCGTGAAAATAACCATCGTAGTGTTTGTCCTCATCTGACATCCTATCAAAAGCTGCTCTAAACTTTAACGTTGCACTCAACATCATATAAATGGAATTCCATCTAGTACTACAATCCAAAATCAAAATCCCTCGACCAATTTTTTCTTGCTTTACTCGAATTTGAAATTGCTGAAACCTTGAATTAGATGATCGAATATATTTTACTGCATTTCTTATACTAATCACACTATCACCAATCTCCCTCAAGCCTTAATTGGCAATTAAATTCAAAATATGAGTACAACAACAAACATGCATAAATTCACCATCAAGTACCAATGCATTATCTCCCCAAGTCTTCAATTTGTTTCTCAACAACTTAATTGCACGATCATTAAAACTAGTATTGTCAACAGTCATCGTGAACACCTTTTTGATATCCCAATCAATCAAGCATTTCTCAAGTTGCTTTGCAATTGTTTCCCCTTTGTGGTTAGACACCGGACTAAAACCAATAATCCTTTGATGCAATTGCCAATTATCATCAATAAAATGAGCAGTTACGACCATGTAACTCACTAAAGTAATAGAAGTCCACAAATCATTAGTCGTAAAAGAGACTCTTTCCCATTCATCATACTTTTCAAAATAGCTTTTCAGATGCATACATTTGAAGCACATCTCTAGTGATAGTTTGCCTCGAAGGGATAACATATTTAGGACACAAGACATTGCAAAGATGTCTAAACCCGTCATTTTCAACAATCGAAAGTGGCATCTCATCAATAATGATCATCTTTACAGTTGCTCGCCTACATGCTTCTTGACTAAAACTATGAGCAACAAGCATATGACTTCCATCTTCTTGATTGCCACTATCATCCACAGTTAACACCTTCTGAGTTTCACTTCCAACGATGTTCTTATATGCTTTATAAATGTGAATATGCTTATTCATGCTACTAGTTCCATTCGATGTACTTCCACACTTCCACTTTATATCACAATATTTGCATTTATTCTATTCACTAGATTCTCTTAAAAAATGTTCCCACACCTTTGATCGTTGAACATACTGTTTCTTAGATTTTGGCGGCAACTCACTTTGTTCGGATTCAGAAACCGCTGCCCTTTTTTTGTGAGATTGAACTTCGCTTGTATCAAGTTTATCCGCAACAATCATATGCATAACCATATATAAACAAACAAACACAATATTTTTTTACTATCAGTAACAAAACCCAATCTGAAATTTAGAAAAATTATGAATTTAAGTCATTGACACAAACACAATATTTTCATCTCTTACATCTAATCCCTCTATTCTAAAATAGGAACATGTAATTGTGTTCATTCTAAAACAAGAACATGTAGTTGTGTTCATTGTAACTTTCCTTCGAACATTCTATGCTTCACTCATTCGTTGTTATACAAACGAACGGACAGAAGATTCTTACTTGGGAGAAGACGACTATGAAGAGAGGAGACGGTAACGAGATGCAGCAGATAAGGGAGAGGAGATGGCAGAAGAAGTCTCGCGGCGAGTGAGGGAGACGCCGGCGGACGAGGGATACACCGATGGACGAGGGAGACGCGGGGTGAAGAAGACACGACGGCGAGGGAGACACGGCGGTGAGGGGAGAAGTAGGCCGACGAGTGAGGGGAAGAGAAGACTGTTGAAAGGAGAGAGAGTGCAACGGCTAGCAACTGTTTGTTAACAGAGAAGAGAACCCCTAAAAATAAACCCTAAAACTTAAGTCGGATTCCTCAGGTTTAACCCGAAGCCCGATCGGACCGACCCAAACCCGAACGGGTTCTAAAATCTGAACACAGATGGGTTTTTAGGGTAATCTATTTTATAAACGATCCGGGTTTTTCGGGTTGATCCGGGTCGGTCATATCCGGGTAACCCAGATTGACCACCCCTAACTTTTACGACATTGATCTATACTATGCATAAAGACATTAGATCTATTTTCGTTTTCACAAGCACTAAGAAAACATTTCAGCATGATCTGTGCGAATCTTTTGTTAAAAAAAGTAGAGCTTACCTTAAATTAGTAACGTCAATTTAGGTTGAGTTTGATGGATTAAACCAACTCAACCAATTTAAAATATACATGAGTTTCTGTTAAATAAACATAAGATTATACAGGTTAATTGGGTATAAAACCAATTAAATTAATTTTAATGGTTAGTTTAGGGGTGGGCATTTCGGGTTACCCGGACCGACCCAACCCGAGAAACCCAACCCACGAGATAAACGGGTTCTGTCTAAAACCCATATGAGTTCTGAATCTAGAACCCGAACGGGTTCGGGTCGATCCGGGTTGGATTCGGGAGAACCCGAGGAACCCGAAAAAAAACCCTCAATTCCCTCCCTCTCGCCCCTATTCCCCCGTCCGCTGGTCGTCGTCGCCCCTATTCTCCGTCCGCCGATCGCTCGCCGTCGCCCCTATTCTCCGTCCGCCGGTCGCAATAGGAATGTTAAAAAGAGAAGAAGGATGGGAAGTAGAAAAGGATGTCCCGACTACGACCAAATATTGCAAGATGGTCTCACTATAGCTGTAATTTTGGTCTAGTGGGGTGTGTTGAGCCTCCTACATTACTTTGTTGCAAGATAGCCCCTATTTGTTTGTATCTATAAGTTTGTAATTTTAATCATCGTCTCATTCTTTTTTTTTTTAATATCAGACAGATGGGATATAGATTTCCTCTAGTGCATGCACAACAGACTTTGCTTTGCTTACTATAAATATATATTTTTTTGCTATATTTTCTTATACAATGACCCGATAAAATAAAATAGACTAGGAGAAATTCTCACAATATATGATTTACATAATTTATGAGCTTTGGCCTTTCTAAATTTATTTATGTTTTCATTTTTTTTTTGCGAGTTTTGGCCTTTCCAAATTTAAACACTTTTCCAAATTTAAAAAGTGTTTAAATTTCAGGTTGAAGAAGTTTATTTTGCCGTTTTTCGGAGTAGAAATCTTCTTCAAGAACAAGAACGAATGAATTGAATTTACGGATTTTTTACTTGAAATTATTTTTAAATGTTTACTTAGTATTGTTGTTTATGGAGTTTTAGCACTATATATTTTTTTAATTTGTTGTATGTTAAATTTGGAACCCGAAATATCCGTTTTAAACCCGAATTAACCATTGAAAAACCGAATTACCCATTGAAAACCCGAAAATCCCGAAGAACCCGAATACAATTCGGGTTTTTCTGGGTTCATTATTTTAGAACCCGAACAACCCGAGCCCAGCCCGAAACCCGAGGAACCCGTCACGAAAACCAAATGGGTTTTTTTATGGATTCAATTTTTTAGAACCCGATGAACCCGAACCCGAAGAACCCGTCCCGAAACTCGAAACGCCCACCCCTACTTTAGTTCTCTCACCTTTACTTTACTTCTCTCACCTCTCTCGGATCTCTCCTACATTCTCTGTCATTGCGTTCACACTTCAGTTCAAATTCACAGCCACTGAATACCCGATTTAAGGCTTAAGTTTACATATTCCCATGGCTTTAGTGCGTCATTTCAGCAAGTAATGTTGGATCCTCCATTTCAGAGATCCTTCCTCTAGTGCTTCCTCATCTTGGATCTTGCATATCTGAACCATAAAATTGCATTATGACAATTTAGCCAATGTAAAGAGTACACATGATCTATAAGAAATGGCCTCAAAATATCTGAACTATCCTGAATTTTTCAAAACTTCTCAAAATCACATTGTTACCTTAACCCCTGACCAAAGAAAAGTTATCTCAAAACATTCCAACGGTAACCGGATTTTCCAATTATATGCATGTGTGTATATGTATATAATTGTGTACATATATGTATGTATATGCATGTATAAGAAGAATAATGTGATGATAATGATGATGACATTACACATGTATGTGGCGATGTGTCAAAGTCAAGAATCTTTTTTGTCATGTCAGCTCCACATCAACAAAAAATCGAGCATCCATGAGTCAAATGTCATTCAATCTGACGTAACACGAAGAGGTTCAAGGAAATACGGTTATATTTCGTGTGTTTTAAGATATTTTTCTTTGGTCCAGAGAGTTGTTAAGGGTATGATTTAGGAAAATTTTGGGAAATCCGGGGTTGTTCAGTAGTTTTAAGTCAAATTTTCCAATAAAAAAGAATTTGTAAACTGAAGGGATGTTAAAATTACTCTATATGCATGCCGCCTCGATCAGAAGATGTTAGAAGGCTGCCTTGAAGATCATTCATGACGCAAATAGCTTGATCCGTTTCCTAGAATCACATGTTTGCGAGAATGAACATCGTTAGTGTGATAGCAGTGAACCAATATATATGAAAAGATGAACATAAAAAGAGGGCGAAAGACTCTTGAGATTGATCATTTTGCTTCACATTAATAACACATTTACCAAGAACTAGTTATATCTTCTAATAATAGGAATAAGATCTGTTATAATCTCACATTGGCAATATAATAAGTTCTGTTATAATCTTAACAAGTTTTTGAGTTGAGATTTATGAACTTATAAAAGTTGAATAATCAGCCTTCCTTTTCTCTCTCTCAAATTGTTTCTGTTAATGCAATAATTAGGATCGTAGAATATAATTCTGTAAAATCAGGTTGTTGAGATATATATGGAGCATAAAGGTTCGTGAGAGTAACGAGGAAAATTTTTAAGGAGTCAAAGAGAAGAAGGAGGAGAAGAAGACGAAGTCAAAAAAGAATCAAGAGAAGTTAAAGTTTGAAGAAAAAACAGCAAGGATGTGCGGTTGGAAAACCGGTGGGTTAGCTGAGGACATATAAAATATAGATAAGTTAACTCGAGAAAAAAAAGAGGTTAATGAATCTGGGCAAATATCGAAGGAGTAGCAAAAACAGAGTGAATGCAGTTCACAGAGTTTTAAGTGTACTTAGTGGTATATCGTGAGAAGGAGTGAGAGATAGTTTATCGTTTATTTACATCTAACTTAGGAAGTTATCTGCGGAAATCTTTAGTACTTTGTAAAAGCGAGTAAATGTACTTAAAAGATTGATTGGTAAATAAAGCTAGTATTGTTTTGTGAATTTTGATCTCTTCAGAAGAACAATTGATTTAGTTATCTGTCTACAAGTTTTCAATTTCAAATTCTTTAGTGGTATTTGTTAAGAAAAAGCTTTTTAATGTTTGTTTAGCCTTTTCGGTTAACCTAAACCATGATAATCAAGGTAATTAACTTGTAGGAGAAACAACTTATACCTCATAATCAGCAAATGCAACCGGCATTCCGCCTTTCGAACGCATTTTCAGGGTGTTGAATCCAGGATATCTGTAACCAGAGGGATCATGTACGTCCATTATCAAGATTATAAAGGGCTAAAAAGAGGATTGTGTAGATAAAAGAATCCAGTCCCGTGTTTCAATTACTGTGTCAACGGGAATCAACATGTACAGTAACCAATGAGCTGAAATCTGACCTTGATAGAACTTGTTTGAGTTCATTTTCAGTACAATTAGGCCCTAGATTTGCAATGAACAAGGTCGAACATGGTTGAGCACCAGCACCTCCTCTAGTCGCCTTCTCAAATCGTCCCTGTTAAAGTCAACGGGTAAAATAATCTTTTCGATAAGGGTAAATATAGTGTCAATCATTACTTCAAAGCTTGAAGCAAAAAAAAAAAAAAAATCCAACCAAGCTGATATAATAGCAGGCAACAAGTAGAACTCATATAAACTTGGGGAATATAAAGATATGCACTAAAGATTGACTCTAAATATTTACTTATCTCCAATGAACAAGAAAAGAAAAAAATAGTAATGAATTGAGATATTAGATGAGGCTTTCTACTTACATGAACAGATTGTTTACTGTCCAGATCAGAGCCTGTCTCACTGTATAAGCATTTGAAAACATTTAAGATCGTAAATATCAAAAGAAATTGAACAAACGCAGAGGAGTTTTAGCAATGTCCTTCAACCTTTTGGCATTATCAGTTTCGTTATTGGAATCATCAATGCCGCCGTCGAGCTTCTCATCGTTATCACTATCCCCTGAATGTACGTACAAATGAAGCAGGAACCCGTCAGGGTGATGATGCATTCGCTTGAGGACAACAATTTTCGCGTCATAAAGCAACACATCAGCATACCATGATCGCTAGGTGTTCCTTGGGATTTAGCAGATTTATTGTTCCTGTTGTCGATCACAACATATGGCCCACTTCCTGATCACAAGATGATGTAAGCATCAATTCTCAAACATAACCATAAATAAACATGACGTATATGTTATGATAAATTGTCCCATGTCGGTTAGAAAATGAATTTTGGACTCGTATATATGGTATTGGACAACACTAAACTCTTGAGCTAGCTTTTGAGATTAGTTAGGCCTAAACCATATTTGACAAGGTATCAGAGGTTCGTCCAGATTTGAATACCAACACGCCTCAGGATCGAACCTGGACATGAGGAGAATGTAATGATAAATTGTTCCACATCGACTAAGACATGAACTTTGGACTCGTATATATGATATTGGACAACTTTAAACTCTTGAACTAGTTTTGGGATTAATTAGGCCCAAACCCATATCTGACAGCACAATCTCATACCTGGTCTTTCTTTTCTTCTTGAATTTGATCTAGCAAGTTCAATATGCAGAGTTGATCCTGTGTGAGGATCAAATTTCACACCCTGCAAGACATATTCGCACAATATCGCTCAAATCAATAGGAGGCCAAACAATGCACAAAGAAGAAATCTTCAGAATAAAGAATGCTTGATCTTGTGAATGGCACAAAAATTGGAAGATGCTGAGCAACCTTGGCTGCAATCACTAACCCTAAAACCAAAAAAGAGTAAAGCACAGGAACCGAAGCTCACGTTTAACTCATTCATTGCGGCCATAGCGAATCGATGATTGGCAAAAGTTGCAAAGGCAACAACCTGCAATCATCTCAAGACCAAGGATTTCAGTTTAACATCTTCAGGAAAACAATCCTCATTGATTAGATACATATCCTTCAGGCGGAAATTTAGGCCCGTACAGGTAGAAACACTAATGGATCATTGACATTTTTAATTCATAGTTAAACAAATGATTCTGGTTCGCGGACTCAGTTTAAATTCCCGAGAAACCATCAACGAATCGAACGATTTATTTCAGTTTCTTGAGGCTTTTAGGTATTTTTCCTAGCAAGAAGCGAGGATTAACAGCGAAACATCGTACAGAGAAACATGAATCCCGAGACGGAACCTGGTTGCCGCGGCCAGTGTACTTGAGCTGGCAAGATTCGAAGCCAGGACGGCGGCGGAAGAGGTTGTGGATCTCACGTGCCTTAACGTCGTGGGGCAAACCGGAGATGAACACCGTGTTTATGGCGCCGGGGTCGTCGGAGACCTGCGGCAGAGACGGAGGAGGGAGAGGATGATAAGGAAGAGGATGCGGGTGGTAGACATAGTACGGATCGTACGGCCGATGATAAGCCATTTTCTCGGCGACCGGAGAATGCTAGCGCCGGCGAGAGAGGCGTGTGTTCTTCTAGTAAGACTTTCCAGCTTGAAAACAAAATCCTACTTCGTCCGCTCGTTCCAATCAAAATTCATAATGGGTCTCGTGGCCCATTTTCTTTAAGGCACAAATATTTATAACATTTTGTTGGGCAGGTATTTATAATTTTTGTATCCAAATATTTATTTGTATTGGGAGGTTTATATATAAATTGGATATTCCTAAATATTTTAATATAATTTTTTTAACATTAATGTATATATATGGTTTAAGATTCGATTGATATTAAATCTAATAATAATAATATTTTTTAATTATTAAAGTATTTTCGTAATTAATATATATTTTTGGATATTCGTTGATATTTACTTATAAAATTGAAAAATATGAATTTAAAATTCATAAATTAATAATTTTATTATTTAAAATTCGTAGATTCATATATTTTTTTATTTGAACAAATTTCGAATCTAGATGAAATTTTAAGATATTTTGTCCATTTTTATATCATTTTATTATATTGTGTTTTTATTTATTTTACTCTTATGATAATATGAATTTATAATTTGTTATATATTGATTTTTCTTTTTGTTTAATTAATAAATTGTGAAAATATTCGTGCAGTTGTGAAAAATCCGAAATACACAAAATTAATCAAATAAACTAAATTAATATAGTTTACATTTTATTTTGATTAATTTTTTAATTGAACCGAAAACTATTTATAATTATAATCAAATAGTTATTATTTATTCAAATCCGAACCAAAATTTGAATTGAAAGTATATTTGTCTTCCCTAATTTTCATTATTATTCCATATATTTTTCGTATCTAGTTATGAGAAATTGAATAGATTCATTTGGAATAAAATAAAGGAACAAATTCATATTTCTTCATCATGTTTTTCTATTTTCTTCTCGGATTTGCATTCATCCTATTTTCATTCAGGTTTCGGTGAATACCCTAATTCATTTTATGTTTAAAAATTTTATGTATGATCTTCCGTTTAAAATTCTATTAAAATTTTCAATTTTAAGCCGGTTTTTACTCAATTTCGACCCGGCACGACCCAAAATTAATGTAGACCCGGTTTAGACTCAATTTTGATCCTATTTATACTCAATTTTAACCAGAATTTAAAACCAATTTTGATTCGATTTAGACTCAATTTTGACTTGGTTTATACTTAATTTTAACCATAATTTGAAACTAACTTTAACAAAAAATTTGGATCCAATTTTAATTTTTACCCGATTAAAATTCGAATCAATATGAATTTTATCCAAGCTAAACATTAATTAAAGAAAAACCGATTCTTATCGAAATTATACCGAAATAGCAACAAAAATCAAAGTAATATAAAATTTCAACTGAACTAAACCGATTAACCCGATTAAAACCCGAATCAATACGAAATTTAAACCGAACCAATACAAAATTTAAACAAAAAATTATTTTCCATTTATTAGAATTATAACCAAATTTAGTCAAATCGAGTAAAAGTCTTACTAATTTTGGGTTAAAAATCGAACAAACCGATAAGAATCGATTTTTGTTTAAATTTCGGTTTAATTTTTTTGAATTTCATATTGATTAAAGTTTTTAATGGTATGAAAATCAAAATTGAATCAAATTGTACACAATTCGAGTAAAAATCATACTAATTTCGGGTTAAAATCGAACAAACCGATAAGAATCGATTTTTGTTTATATTTCGCTTTACTTTTTTTTTACTTTCATATTGATTTGAATTTTTAATAGTATGAAAATAAAAATTGGGTCAAATTATACACAATTTGAGTAAAAATCATATTAATTTCGAGTTAAAAATTGAACAAACCGATAATAATCATTTTTTGTTTAATTTTCGGTTAATTTTGTTGAATTTCATATTGATTCGAGTTTTTAATGGTATGAAAATCAAAATTGGGTCAAATTGTACACAATTCGAGTAAAAACATACTAATTTCGGGTTAAAAATCGAACAAACCGATAAAAATCGATTTTTGTTTAATATTCGATTTAATTTTGTTGAATTTCATATTGATTCGAATTTTTAATGGTATGGAAATCAAGTTTGGGTCAAACTGTACACAATTCGAGTAAAAATCATACTAATTTCGGATTAAAAATCAAACAAATTGATAAGAATCGGTTTTTGTTTAAATTTCGGTTTAATTTTATTGAATTTCATATTGATTCGAGTTTTTAATGATATGAAAATCAAAACTGGGTCAAATTGTACACAATTTGAGTAAAAATCATACTAATTTCGGGTTAAAAATCGAACAAACCGATAAGAATCGAATTTTGTTTAAATTTCGGTTTAATTTTGTTGAATTTCATATTAACTCGAATTGGAGTTGGATAAAAATCAAAATTAGACCCAAATTATGGTCAAAATTGAATCTAAACCGGATCAAGATTGAGTCTAGATCCGATCAAATTTGTACATAAATTCTAGCTAAAATTGATCTTAAACCGAGTCAAAATTAGATTTAAACTGGATCAAAATTGATATTAAACCGGATCAAACTGAAAATATTTAACGGAGTTTAAACAGAGGGAATATAAACAAAATTTTTAAACATGAGAAAGGAATAACATATTGATCGAAATATGAAAGAAAATAGAAATAGTACGAAACACGAGAGGAAAATAAGTAAAATAGATAAATATAAGGGATAAATAGGAGTTTTATCCTAAAAATAAAATGGTCTAATGAGAATTTATGGAGTAAAATAAAATGGTTGAAATCATAGAATTAAGATTAAATTATAATATAGAAAAAAGAACATACTTAATTAGAAATTTCAAAGATAACTAAATCGAATTGTAATCTTATAAGATAATAAAATGAATTGAAATTGATTATTTAGGATAATTGGAATTAACATAAAATTTAAAGTAACTGAAATTTACAAAATAGAATTAAGACTAAAAAACAATGTAAAATATGACGAATCCAATTCTTTAGCGAAATAAGATTGAATTATAATATAGGAAAAATACGTTTTCCATATGATTGAATTGCAGTGTAAAAACAAGTTAGAAAATATGCCAACTTCCCACCAATGCACGCAAAATCACAACAAATTATAATTAAAATAAAATATAACACATAATGATATAATATTTTCAATCAAACTTACAGAAATAAAACATCATACCCATATTCATGACGATGGATATGACGTCAGCCCTGACGCTTCACCCCTCGCCACCGCCTCTTCCTCATCCAGGAACAGATCCTCCGTTCTCCTAACCACCGCGTGGATCAGAACCACCACGGCGCCAATCACCAAAGCTCCGACGATATTCGCCGTCGCGTTGGTCAACAGGAGCAGCGCTACCGTCGACACCAAAAGACAACTCAGGACCGTCTTATCGTCGATCTGACGGCCGATTACCATGAGCGGCTCGTCGCGGAGGAAGTAGAGGAAAATCCAGATCGCCATTAAAACGAAGAAGACGATGAGAGAGGTGGGGTGATATAAGAGGCTGAAAAAGAGGATCAGGAGGAGGACGATGGCGTAGTTCATGCGGAAGAAGGCGAGATTCGTCTTGATCCTGGAGATTATCGAGGAGAATCCGCCATGGGGGAGGCCAAAGGAGTGGAGGTCGAACATCAGCTTCCATGGACGGCGAGTGGCGAGGTCGGATTTTATACGTTGCTTGGCGCGTGAGATATACTCAAGGTTCGCCGGCGTCGGCGACGAATGAGACGACGTTGGAATCGAGCCGTAGTTCGTCATTGTTTTCCTTTTGTCTGACCGTTTCGCGCGTTTGAGATCGTGGAGGATGATAAAAAGAAAATGGAAGCCAAATAAGGAGATACATTAATTAATTTATTTATTAATTTAATTTATTTATATGCGAGGTCCCATTTCAGTATATATTATTATTATCACATGGTGACATGGCTATTGTAAAATATTATTTATTTATTCTATACAATATATTAGATTTTGTTAGGAATAATTACTTACAACATGTAGTGTTTTAAGAAGCTATCCGGACGATTATTCGTGTCATGTGCTTAAATGATATATTACCGCATCCGAAAAATTTGAATATATGTATCTTAATTAAAAAAAAATTATCCCAAAATATTCGAACCGTTTACAATTTTTTTGTGAAAACTCTTCGTTTCACGTCGAAATGATAGATAATTTAATGTCTATTTTTAATTGACGTGATGTTTTACATAATTCTGATCTAACAAAATCAACTTTTTTATCTTATTATATCAAATGAAAATCATCGTGTGATTTACAAAATGATTTAAAAAAATTTCAAAAAATTCGGAGCAGATTAAAGATTTTTACACAATGTGGCATATATATATAACACATATATACATATATACACATATAAACACATATGTATATTTTTTAATATTAAAATAATCGACATATTATTGTTTCTTAATATTAAAAATTTCGAAATTAATTTATTTTTTAATATTAAAAGAATCGACATATTGATCTAGACAGTCGATTAAAAAAATTGAATGATCAAATGTCACTAAACATTTTACGGTGTTTAAATGGTTGTTAAACATCATTCTTGAAAAAGATATTAAATAAAAGATAAAACGAAATCCAATGATATTTTAAAGAACAACATGTATCTATTAACTGCGCATTTAGATTATTAAAATGAATATTTCCAAACATCATGGTTAGAGGTTTGACCAACTTTGATTTAATTATAGTGTTAGGTCTTCCACGTATTTTGATATATGATTATAGTGAACAGAGATATATTTAAATTGAAAAATAATCAAATTAATTAATGTGAATGATTTGAAAAATTAAAAAAAAAAAATCGTAAGTGAGATGATCAATTGGGACCCACCATCTCACAAGTGGCGTCTATCTCGATATGTTTTCCTTTCCTGCATGGCCACGTAGCTTGTCGGTAAGTTCTAGAGGAAATGTGATCTTATATTATATATTATATCTTATTATAAAATTCATCGGATGATGCAATGTGATAAGGTTTGATTTATATTTAATCTTATTTTATAGTTCCCGTGACTTCTAATTAGATAACTTATAGTAATTATAATCCATTCGATAGAACATAAACTTTATGTCTATATCACAAACATATAAATTCAAATTAAAATATTCAAATCATAACAAAACATATTATAAATCTACGGATTGATCTTGATTCATTCAGACCATAAAACGGTGGTTTTGTTAAAAAAAAAAACTTTCGACCCATATAAGATGTAGACCAACTCGCATGTCAAATATTTTTAAAAATAATCTATTTTACTAATTTAAATTATATTTCATTAATGTAATAAAAATATAAAAATAACTATAATACTACTAATTTTTAAATTTAAATGTTTTATTTTTTATTTTTATTGTTGTATGATATTATGTTATTTAGATTTTATCTTTTGAAAATGAAAATGTAATTTTTAATGTTATAATTTTTTAAAGAACAATTGTTATCCGGGTTCATTAGCCCGCAAATTTTGGTGGACTGCACTAGTATTCTTCACAGTATATAAAATATAGGCTAGACTAAATTAGTAAAAAAATAATTCAATCCATTGTAGGTTGGGCTTAGCTGGATTAATTCACTTAACACATATAATTATATCTCAATTAATTTGATTTGAATTTCTCTTCACTGAAATATTGTTTTCAAGATAAAAGGTCGAGTTTAGAGATGGAAAAATATTTTAAGTAAATTCAAATTGATTTTGATATTTCTGTGTGAAATGTAACATCTAAAATAAAAGAATTTTAAAATTTATCTTTTTTATTTAATATCTGAAAGTTTATACATTTTACTAGGCGGAATATCAGAAATACCTTTATAGGGCTAAACCATTTCAAAAATATTCTTTCCCAAAATAATTATTAAATCCGAAAAAAAAACTGAAGAAAAAACAAATTTGCCCTTAATGTTCGAACGAGAAAAAATGAAAGTTCGGCAGTTTTTCACGTCGAAAAACTGCCGAAAACGAGAAAGCCGAACAGTTTTTCGCCGTGAAACTTGTTTAAAAGTTGATAGCAAGAAAGAAATAAGTGATTTCGAATTTGAGAGGGAACGATTTGAAGTTGGCGAGAAGAAAAATGGCTAGAATCAGCAGCATCACTGGCGAAGAGCGCACGAGTCAATCTTCAATAGCGTCAATAAGTGTAAGTAGTTCGATTTCTAGGGTTTTGTAAGCTTTCGAGTCACAAAATGGTTTATTGATTTGAAATGGGTAAGTGTCAGTGTCAGTGAGTCGGTTAGGTCGCAAGGGTCGCAGGAGTTGCATGAACATCTTCGACACCATGAGTCGGTTGAGTAGCAAGGGTCGCAGTAGTTTCATGACCATCTT
>CM071867.1:1102960-1200553 GCA_036759665.1 Gynandropsis gynandra
AGAGGAACAAGGGTCGCAGAGGGACAAGGGTCGTAGGGTCAAATTGGGTCGCTGGGTCGAACTGGGTCGTAAGGTCGCAGGGTTATTTTGGGAATTGCAACATTTATAAGGGTATTTTTGAAGTTAAAAATTTTTTCTTTTTCGGGAAGGGTATTTTTGAAGTGTTTTAGCCCTACGAGGGTATTTTTGAAGTTACCCCATTTTACTATGCTCATCGTCCTTTCCTCCAATTTGCGAATTCGACTAATAAAAAATGATAGTTAACAATTTATAATAGAATTAATTGATTGTGATAGAACATAAGATAAGTGTTTCATTATTTTATTTTCAGAGGTCTTTAGCAGTTATAGATTTTACAATTTAATCAAACATTTGAATATTTCTATATTATATGAGATATTAATGAACTTATAATATTTTCAAAATATTAACAAATTTATAATATCTTTAAGATATCAATTATTTATAATCTCGAAGATATGATCATATCTCCTAATACCCCTTTTAAAGTTGGAACGTGCAAATCCTAAACGCCCAATTTGAAAAAAAAAAATCAAACTCCTTCTTTTCCAATGCTTTGTTGAAAATCTCAGCAAACTGATCTGGTATAGTTCACTAAAGAAAATATGTCATTTTCAACGGACAAATCCGTTGGAAATGACAGTTTTTCTGTTGAAATAAGCAATTTCCAACGGATTTTCAACCGTTAGTAATCGATTGTTGGAAACATGCATCCATTGCCATTTTCAACGGAGTTTCAACGGTCAAAATCCGTTGCTAAATTTTCAACGGATATTTCCAACGGACATCCGTTGAATATTTCAACGGAAATCCGTTGGAACATTTAAAGATTTAGCGAGAAAATTGGAAATTACCAACGGATGTCCGTTGGTAGTTTTGAGCATAAATTTTAAATATAGCAACGGATTCTCGTTTATGTTATGATTGTATAATCAAAGAACATCCGATAATTTATGACGAATTTTAAAAAAATAATTTAATAAATATTAAATTTAATATATTAATTCAAAATCTATCAAAAATTTTAATTTAATATTTGAACCAAACATTACAAATAAAATATATCATCTAAAACTTTGTATTCTTCTTTTTTTATCCCGTATTAAGAAAATAAATGATGGCAGAGTTCCATCAAAACTAGGTAACTATCTTTTATAACCGTATGATGGCGGAGTTCCATAAAAAATAGGCACTATCTTTTTATAACGGTGAATCGTTCAAACGTCATTTTGTATTGTGTTTAAATTTTTTGGAAGAGGTTTTGATTGTATTTGAGAGGTTTTTTTGAATACTTTAAAAATGAATTTTTTCAACATCTTAAATACTCGAAATTTCAACGGATGCCCAGTGAAATAGATGTCCAATAAAAATGTCAAATTGTAACCTTTCGATTTTTCAAAGGGCATCCGTTGAAAAAACCGAAAGGTTGCGATTTGACATTTGTTTATTGGACATAATGTGGATAGGTGCAGATTTTTTTAAATATGATTTTTTCAAGGGCCATATAGTTGAAAAAAATAAGATGGTTAGGTGCAGAATTTTGTAGTTATGATTTTTTTCAAAGGGCATCCGTTGAAATTTTCAAGGGATATCCGTTGAAAATTCCAACAGATGTCCGTTGGAAATTTGAAAAAATTGCAACGAGCATCCGTTGATAAATCTAAGAATTTTCAACGGTTCATCATCGAATCCGTTGATAAATATTTTCAACGGATATATTCGTTGGAATCCGTTGGTACAAATTTCAACGGACAGATCCGTTTGTACAAATTTCAATGGACGGATCCGTTGGAATCCGTTGATAAAGATTTCAACGGACGGATCTGTTGATCCATCCGTTGATATTTATATGTTTCTAGTAGTGGTTGGAGTAGTCAAGTGTCAACGTAATTGAATTAGTCAGATAACTCGTTGTAAAAGTCGATACATAACAATAACGCAACGGTTTGTGATCGAACCAGATTCATCGGGTAGTTTTTTGTCTCTTTCGATCGGAGCAGAGTCGTGTGGCTCACAGAGCCGAGTAAACGAAACAACGAGAGACACACTCTATCGTAACTTTCATGTACTTCAAAATTTAAAAACGGTTATATACTCAACCATTAGAGTCATCAACTATATATTCAATCGTGAATCATTTTGCGTCAATATATCTTGATACATGATCATCGCTGTAACCCGATCTGGATCATCATCTTATATCTATATACCAAGACATGAGGTCATCTTCAATATATTGCGTAATATACAAAAAATGGTTAAAAACAACCACAAAATCTTTTTCATCGGTGTCTTCATCTTCACCATTATCATCGAAAATTTTCATATTAACGGAAGATAAATGAACTCCGAACCCAAAGATCAAAGATCTTCAACAATCTTATATAAACTTTACAATTTAATAAAATATTTAAGTATCTTTATAATATATGATATATTAAAAAACTTCTACTATCTCTTAAATATTAACAAATTTTTAATATCTTTAAACTATTAACTAATTTCTTATATCTCTAAAATATTAACAATTCATCTTTTATGAAATATTATAATATTTTTCACTAAATATAGAAAACAACGCCCTTCACTGTACTAACAAATATATACATACTTATCAATCACATAATGATTAATTTGTATATTTCTTTTTTTGTTAACTGCTTCAGTACTTCGAATATACGTTACAAATGGAGTCAAAGGCTAGATTTGGATACTGTGCAATCCACGGAAGCAGCAGACATTATCCTCTGCGGCGGGGTGTTCTTTAAGCTAATTGCACTTCCTGCTTATATTTTTATTTTGTTTATTATAATATTTAGAGAAAATTTTATAACAATTTTAAAAATTAATTTTAAAATTAATTTTGAATTAATCCATTTAAAAATTTATATGAATTTTACAACAAATATATGATTTTTAAAAATTAATTTTAAATTAATAACAAATATATCCATCCCATATTTAGAGAAAATTTTATAACAAATATATGAATTTTAAAAAATTTTAAATTAATCAATTTAAACATTTTTACGATTTTAACGATTTATATTCATGAATTAATTTGAAAATTAATTTTTAAAAATTTATGTATTATTTTGAAAGTAATTTATTAATGTAATTTTGTAGTTAAAATAGACAAATTCAAAATAATCATATGAAAAATTAATTTATATATGTGAGTGTAAAAAAATTTGATAATTATTATTAAAATTTTCATTATTATTAGATATTATGTATGGATTCCGTGCCTTGTGCGGATTTTTTGTTAATTGAATTTATTGTTTTCTTTCTTTTAGGTTGAACAAAATAAATATATTAATATATTAGGATGATAATTCATTGATGTTGATGATAATACAATTACATGATTGATTAAAACTTTTTTACAAATTTTGAGTTAATAATTTAAAGTAATAAATAGAAATTTATTGTATTGAATATATTTAGTTGAATAATGAATTTCATTTAAAAATACTATACGATATAATTTATCGATAAAATGTGAACGAAAAAGTTTGATGTGCTGATAATATTATAGAAATAAAAATAAATGTAAGAAAGATTATGATAAGATGTGTTGGCTATAAATATTCGTATGATCGTGTGTTTGATCCATAAGTGTATAATTGTTTAAAAATTATGAGAATTATAACTTAAATATGTTCTTGAACGTTTACTAAAATTTTGAACTATTTATAAATACTTAATGCCTACCATATAGAAAATTAAGATTGCAAGGTTTTGCATCTCTTTGAAGAGGTTGATGATTTTTACTTAAGAAAATATTTTAGGAAGTCCAAAGGTTGTAGGTGATCAAGAAGAAAACAAATATAGATTATCTCTATAATGAGTTTGATTAAAAAAAATGAGGTGGGAACCAATCAAATGTTTGAGGTATATTATATTCTTTCTGTAACTAAGGTATTCCTCAATCGGACTCGGGTTCTGCAACATCGATAAAACTTTCACGATGGCCATATTCTTGCTCTGATCTCCTATAACTTAACGATTTTCTTGCTTTGGTCATTTGTTGATGTCCCTTCCTTTTCAGACAACATTTATATGCCATAACAGAAAGTAGATTGGAAACCCATCCCTCTTTCATCTGTAAGACTTCGCTGTTGTTTCCATGGCTTTTCTTTTATGACATCCACAATGCCTCCTCCTTCGACCCTATTTCCGAATTTTGGCTTCTTCTTGCCTACAACATGGTAGATATATAACCATGATCTCATATCAAATCCTATGATTGAAAACCAAAAGCAAAATATTTGTTTTTTGTTTCACACGGCATTACCTTCATCTGGTCCTTTGATATCACCTAGTTGATTGTGATATCGGTATCCATGTCTAAAACATGCTCAATCTTGTTTAGCAAATGATTATATTTTCTATAGAAATGCATTGAGTTTCAACAAAAAAAATCATAACATGATGTGATGTCCTTTAATATAAACATATGTACTTTCCTATCCATTGCTGATCATGGAATATAAAGTCTAGTTTAGTGTGATTAACTTGTACTTTTCAAGATTAATCACTTTACAAAGTCTCAGCAATTAATGTATTCTTAGGTAAACAAACATCGTAACCAACACCTTAATAGCTTGAAGAATATTTATTTCTATAGGTTTCAAAGATCAAGATTATTTTCCATTCATAATTAATAGAAACCTATATTTCGAATTGAAATCAATGGCCATGGACTAATGAATTGCAAACCCATGATGTATCATAAAACAACATACTCATCGTAGAAGCGATTCACGATTGACCATTGATATTCATTTTAGATACAATGGATGAAAATCTATTTTTATTATGTATTTTTTTTAAATAGATTTTTCACCAAAAAAAAAAAGAAAAACACTTCTTTTATATAATTTCCGTTCCTAAAAATTTAAACATTTGTGCACAAATAATCGTCGTCCAAATTTGTTTCTAATTAATAAATTTGAATTAGTTTTGTTGGTCTGAGAATGAAAATGTCGTCCATAATATATATATATATATATATTTGTAAATTATTTTTGAATTGTGATCTAAGACACTTAAACTTGAAGTCATAAAAAAATTTAAAAAAGGGAAAGAAATTGAGATATTGCCATATGCTTGGAGGTTTTCTTTAAGACAGTCCATGGAGAATCCCACAAGTTTTATCAAAGAAACAAACCACACACAGACATACATATATATATATATATATATAGATACATGTACATACATTCAAACATATATGTATATATATAAGTGATCTTTGGGATCAATAGTTTTCAGACATTTATGTCATCGTAGTTCTTGGTCTTCTTCGACACTAATTTAGAGAGAGAGAGAGAGAAACACATATAATTACTTGTGTATATATATATATATATATACGTATTATAGTTTGTATATAATTACAAGAGAAGATGGAAGAAGGACAGAAGAAGTTCTTCCATGGAACACTTGAAGTGACCATCTTTGATGCAACGCCCTATTCTCCACCATTCCCTTGCACTGTAAGTCTTTTGAATATTTTCCCTATTATTCCTTAAAATTTTCTATTTTTATTTATCCTAATTCTATACGAGTCCAATAACCATCACGAATCACATTGCAAGAAAATAAGTGAAACAAGTGAAAAATATTAAATATTATGGGTTTGACTGGTGGAAACGTTGCGTTTATGTTTGCTTTTGGCGACGTTTCTGTGAGCGAGTGACAACGTTTTGTTTTATTTTGTCTGAATGGTGGAAACATTTCGTTTGCGGATGACATCGACTAGAAACGAATGACAAAAAATTGTTGTGATTGCGTTTTGAACAAAATTACCAAAATACACTATTATTAATAAAGGAATTTATTAAATTTTATTGTTTAGTGTATACTTTTTAATTATAATTTTCAAATATTTGAAATAAATTTAAATTTTAAAAATTATTAAAATATTTAAATATACAATACATATACATATGTATATATATAAATTATAATAGAAATTTAAAATAATTTTATCAAAACATAATCAAATATTTTCATACACCCATATATATATACACATATTTATATGTATTTACGATAGATATGAACTATAATAAATCATTTAAACAAAATTTAAAATAAATATAAAGTATAAAACATAATATCTAAAAAGGAAAGAAGGATATTTTCGTAATTTTATTAAAAACGCACCGAAACGCACAATTCCGGCTTTTTATATTATGTGTTTCGTCGTATTTGCGGGCGACTGCGACTTCACCAGTCGGTTTTATTATCGCCCACAGTTGTAAGAAAACGAAGTCGCCGCATTTACGGGCGATGAATTTTGCAATATTGTTACAATTATTCAATATTATATTAATGATTATATTCATAATATTAAAAAAAACTATAAAATACATGTGTGTGTATATAATTACCTACCGAAGATTCTTCAACTATATGATCTCTTATATGTATTCCACAGTGTATGCTGACAAAGCCTAAACCAGCTTACGTGACCATCAAGATAAACAAGAAGAGAGTGGCTAAAACAAGCCAAGAACGTGATCGTGTCTGGAACCAAACATTCCAAATCCTCTGTGCTCACCCAGCCGCCGATACTTCCATCACTATCACTCTCAAGACTCACTGTTCCATCCTCGGCAAATTCCACATCACAGCTGAACAAATCCTGACCGTTGATCCTGCCGTTATCCATGGCTTCTTCCCACTCATAACCGAGAATGATGCAAAACCTAACCCTAACTTGAAGCTCAAGTTTCTGATATGGTTCAAACCAGCCTATCTTGAACCAGAATGGAGCAATGCCCTCAAAGGACAATCATTTCAAGGAATCAAGAACGCTAGTTTCCCTCAAAGATCGAATTGTGGAGTTGTGTTGTATCAAGATGCTCATCACAAGGTAGGTTTTGATCCTAGGGTTAGTGGAGTTTCTTGGGCTCCAAGAAACCTCTGGGAAGATGTTTACAGAGCGATTGAAGGTGCAAGGCACTTGGTGTATATCGCTGGATGGGCTTTAAACCCTAATCTATTTCTGGTAAGTTCATATATAATAAGATTATATATTATTTCTGTTAAGTATATATATAAAAAGAATATATATATATATATATATATATATATATATATATATATATCTTTACCAATAATAGCATGCTAAATTTTTCTGTATACGAAAGGTTCGTGATGAAGAGTCTGAGATTCGACACGCCATTGGAATGACACTCGGAGAATTGCTGAGACGTAAAGCCGAGGAAGGCGTGGCGGTACGAATAATGCTGTGGAATGACGAGACATCGTTGCCGCTGATAAAAAACAAAGGAGTTATGCGTACGAACGACGAAACCGCTTTCTCGTATTTCAGAAACACAAAGGTTGTCTGTAGATTGTGTCCGAGATCTCACAAGAAGCTTCCCACGGCATTCGCTCACCACCAGAAGACGATCACGGTTGATGCACGGGTTCCCGATACAACCACGAACGAGAGAGAGATCATGAGCTTCGTGGGCGGTCTTGATCTATGCGATGGCAGGTACTATGATGCGATTTATATATAGTTGAATTCAACATAACGGTATTGAATTTTATCGATTTTTTCAGGTACGATACGGAAGAACACTCGTTATTCCGTACACTTGGCAAGGACCATTCGAAGTTTCCAGATTTTTACCAAACGAGTGTGACGGGAGCCAAGCTGAGCCGAGGGGGACCGAGGGAGCCTTGGCATGACTGTCATGCGTGCGTGATGGGTGAAGCCGCCTGTGACATCTTAAGAAACTTCGAGCAACGATGGATGAAACAATGCGATCCATCATTACTGGTGAACACATCGGGAATCAGAAACCTTGTCAAGAACCCATCTCGGCCTCAGACGTTGCAGATGATCGAACACGACAGAACATGGAACGTGCAAGTGTTTAGATCGATCGATCATGTTTCAGCAACGGAAATGCAGAGAGGTCTATCGGTAGAGAAGAGTATACATGATGCGTATGTAGAGGCGATCCGAAGAGCAGAAAAGTTCATATACATCGAAAATCAGTATTTCATGGGCAGCTGTGATCACTGGGAGAACAAGAACGATAGGTATCAATCAATCAATCAATCATATAAATATCGGAACAAGATTATAGCTTAAACTTGTGATTGATAAGGTAATATTTGGACAAAACAGAGTCACCAGCGGATGCACGAACCTGATTCCGGTGGAGATAGCCCTCAAGATTGCGGCGAAAATAAAATCCCGAGAGAGATTCGCTGTGTATATATTGATGCCGATGTGGCCAGAAGGGCCACCGGAGAGTGAGACGGTGGAGGAGATGCTGCATTGGACTAGAGAAACGATGACAATGATGTATCGGATAATAGGCGAAGCCATAAGAGAGACGGGAAATGATAATGAGACTCATCCGCGGGATTACCTCAACTTCTTCTGTTTGGCGAACAGAGAAGAGAAAGGCGACGGAGAATTTGTGGCAAATTCGTCACCACGTCCATGTTCTCATTATTGGAACGCCCAGAAGAACCGGAGGTTCATGGTCTATGTTCACTCCAAGCTCATGATCGGTAAATAATCATATATTGAACATGAAATGCATTCGAAAGATGTCGTGCGTAGGGGTGAACATTTCGGTTCGGTTATATAAAACTAAACCAAACCGAACCGAATTACGGTCATTCTGTTCGGTTCAGTTTGGTTATAAATAAAATAACTGATCGGGTATGAATGTTAAAAAACAAAATGGATTTGTTTCGGTTCGGTTATTGACAGAATAACCGTGGATAACCGATTGTTTACATAAAAACAAAAAAAATATATATAGATAAATGATATCAAATGAATATTTATCTAATAT
This sequence comes from Gynandropsis gynandra, assembly GCA_036759665.1. Taxonomy (NCBI): domain Eukaryota; kingdom Viridiplantae; phylum Streptophyta; class Magnoliopsida; order Brassicales; family Cleomaceae; genus Gynandropsis; species Gynandropsis gynandra. The sequence goes on from CM071867.1 coordinate 1,111,822, forward strand.
AATTAATAATTAAAATTAAATATGAAATTTAAATAATATATTATATTATTTTTGTAAAATATATAAATTATTTGAAATATTCAGAATATTATCATTTATTTATAATTTTATATGATACAATGGTTGATAAAATCGAAATAATCAAATAATAACCGAACAAATTAGAGTTCGAGTTTTACTTTGGTTACAATATTTTATTGATATATGACAGAACCGAACCGATTTAAATTCAGTTATTGTTTAGTTATTGTTTTTTAAAATCTGAATAATCCGTACCCATTATATCTGAACCCAAATCCGAACCGAAACCCGAAATGGCCAGGTCTAGTTGTGTGCATGCTAAAAGTTCAACATATAACCATTTTTCGTGTTCGATTCTATGTCGCAGTGGATGACACATACCTTCTGATAGGATCAGCCAACATAAACCAAAGATCAATGGATGGCCGTCGTGACACTGAAATTGCAATCGGTTGTTACAAACCCGAGCCTCACGTCAACGGTAACGACATCCAATCATATCGGCTGTCACTTTGGTACGAGCATACAGGCGGCCTGATTGGGCCAGATGAGTTATCGTCGTGGGAGCCAGAGAGCTTAGAAAGTGTCCGAGGGTTACGGACGATGGGAGAAAAGATGTGGGAGATTTACAGCGGGAACGAAGTCGTGGATATGCACGGGATCCACTTGGTGACATACCCGATCAACGTTACAAGAGATGGAACGGTAGAAAATGTTGCTGACGGTGTTTTTCCCGACACGAAAACTCCGGTGAAAGGTAGGCGGTCCAGGATGTTGCCTGCTGTTCTAACAACCTGAATGCATTTACATATAAGTCCAAATACAAGCATGAAGATCTATATATGTATATGCCAATACAACCGTACATGTATATACGAAAATAACATTTGAGATTAGATAAACCGATGAAAACTCTTAACGGAAAACGATCAAATCACACTAAAGAAAGAACAATGGGATTAACGAGCATGATGATTAATGCATTTGGATCGAATAAAGCATACAACGCTTACTGGTCTTATGATTGATCGATCTTTGGTCGATTATCCTATCCGCAGATTCTTTCCGTTTCATCTTTTTCACCTGCAAAATCCGAGAGAGAAACTTAAAAAAACTCGTAAAGGAAAGAACGAGTAGATTTTACAAACTAACTACATCATTAACAATGCAAATGCTATCTAGTTTAATCAATAATCAGCATCGACGTTGAAACAACATCTTCTTCTCCAATCGACTTCCCCAAATATCCATATTAACAACTATTCCTATCCAAGCTCGTGTAGTGGCCGCAGACAAATCACCCTTCCATTAGTGACATTAATACAATCCCGCAAAGGTCCACGGATGTCATCCCCAAAAGCTAGCTTACGGGAATTCTAACAATACCCACCCGTTTAAGCACCGACATCCTAGTCGACCCACTCCGGTAGCCCACGCTAGACGGTCCACTCTGGCCTAACCCATGTCACCCCTTCCTAGGTCCCTCCTTTCCGGTTGCCCCTTCCGCAGAGTCGGACCAACGGTGTGGGCATGCTCTGATACCAATTGATAAGCATTCGTCCCATAGTAGATCCAAACCAATCCCGCAAAGGTCCACGGGTCTTCATCCTCAAAAGCTAGCTTATGGGTATCCTAACAATACCCACCCGTTTAAGCACTAACGTCCTCATCGGCCCACTCTAGACAATCCACTCTGGCCTAACCCAGATTGCCCCTTCCGTGGAGTCAGACCAACGATGTGGGCAGACTCTAATACCACTTGATAAGAACCCATCCCATAATAGGTCCAAACCAATCCTGCAAAGTTCCACGGATCTCATCCCCAAAAGCTAGTTTATGAGGTGAGAGTGTCCATGGCCTTATAAGACATCACTTAATCCCATTTCTAAGCGATGTGGGATCCTAACATAACCATGCGGAAATAGAATCCTTTGCAGTGACCAACTCCACGCTTCTTGCAGAAATTCCAGAATGCATCACCTTTCGTAACCAACACTGGATACAAAATGACTCGTATAAACTTATCCAATGTCGACTTCACTCTCCCCTAGTTTTAGTAGATCTGCAAAAATTGAAGCTCCATCGCTGCTGCTCCATCTATCCTTCACAAGCAAGCTTCTGGAAATGCTACGCGAATGTCCTATAAGGTCACGTGAAGGTCGTTTTCTCTTGATCTTGAGGGTGAATTATCTTCTGAAAGAAACCGGAGTACCCGTCCAAGTAACAAAAGTAGGCGTGATTCGCTAAGCATTCTAGCATCTGGTCAATGAATGGGAGAGGGAAGTGATCCTTCCTTGTAGCTTTGTTGAGCTTGCAGTAGTCTATACATATACTCCATCCCATGACCGTTCTTGTTGGAATCAACTCGTTGTTCTCGTTGAGTACTACTGTCATATTCCACCTTTCTTTGGCACGACATGCACGTGGCTCACCCTTCGAAAAACAAGATGGAAGTAAATGAAATCTCTCTTGATTCATATTAACTATACCCTTCATCCTAGTTAAACATAAACCAATAAGCCGTCAGAATGAATGAAAACTTAAAACCACAGCAGCGATCAACTCCAGCTTCAAGCGTAACTAACTAATTCCATATCCTTGATATCTAAGCAAGCTTTTAATAAGAACCCATCTCATAATAGGCCCAAACCAATCCCGCAAAGGTCCACGGATCTCATCCCCAAAAGCTAGCTTATGGGGTGAGGGTGTCATGGCCTTATAAGGCACCACTTAGTCCCATTTCTAAGCAATGTCGGATCCTAACCGCTTTCATCTTTCAACAGGCCAACGGGAATGAGTTTACCTGAACTCCATATCATGTATCTTTCTTCTCAGGTTTTTCCACTGATCACAGCAGCTCCTAATAATTAGTCCTAACAATATCTTGGAATCAGTCTGATTCCATGACCTTGCTATTTGTGCAAGCTTTCCTCTTTAAGTTTTCCACCAGAATGAGCTGAAGCTACAATCAACAGTAAGTACCCTTACTCGCGTGAATTTCGCCAATAGCAGCAGTACCCATCTGGCCTTGAAGATTGTCTTGCAGTCGTATGAAAGTCACTAAATCGCTTTCATACGACACCAAAAGCCAAAACATCGAATGCATCATCGTATCATCTCTGAGAACTGCTACTTCATCCACCATCCACCGACCCTTCTTCAGTTTCAACCTCATTGTATTATAATGAGAAATCTTAACGAGCATCAAAACACTCGAAAGAATTATGTCCCAATCTAATCTTCAATCCCATTAATCCAAGAGATAATCCAGAATCTAGAAGCTTAATATGAGAGGCACATAATCCTATGCAGACATTAACAAGAAAGGATAACAGGTGGGTCATGGCAATAATCCAAAATCCTAACCCCAAATGAGGATCTAACATGCAAAATCTAACAATAGTTAACCTCAAGAAGCATCAATCAATAAGAAAGATCCATTATGAGACTCCACTCATACAGTAAAAACTTTCCCATACGGAAATTTATGCTGAAAAGATAGTATACTTGCCTCCAAATGTGGTAGAAAAATCCTTTCCACAAGGCATGTCAACATCCTCAGGAGGAGACCGTTGTAGCGTCCACAATCATAGAAGCCATTGCTGATTGTTTGATATTGATTCGGATGACAAAACGCCCTTAGTCGTTGACAAATGGACTCGATGAGGATGAACCCGATGCTATCTATCTATATCTTGAAACATGGTTTAAATATCCCACACCTTAATACCTTATACCCTAAAATACAACACGAAATCTAAACCCTTCAACTGAATTTTACTTCAGTAAACCTATAGGCATCCATCTTCAGAATGTTAATCCACTTAGAATTTTTACTCATGACGATTCAGTAGGCACTATGAAGGACAATAATCTACAACGAGCAAAAGGAATATCAAATACTCCTGCACTCACCTCAAAACAAAGTCCTATCTTATTTGCTTTACACTGTATCAAAAGGACAAGTTCCTCTTCTGCTCATTGCTAAACAAGCACTAAAACTGGATCAATTGCATGATAGCAAGGGTTCTGAATCCTGCCCATTCACGGAAACATCCTTGTAGACCGACTGACCACAAGATTACATAAGATAGAGCAAGCAGCGAAAGAGAAAACCCACTGGACATTATAGCTTCTTGTATCGCAGCCAATCTAAGTAGAATATTACACAGCTTTTGTTGAACAAAAAGCAACCATCCATGACAATGCCATCTCTTTTGTACATGACATTAGGCAATTGCAGCTCAAAACCTCCTCCGAAAACGTGGCCAACGTCAAACGCCTCCCACTAAAGTCTCTCTCTCTAAACTAAGCATTTAAAGTCTATAGCCTCTTTGAAACAATCGAATCCTTTCTTAGTTGATCAAAAGCAGAATGGAAACAATATAAAGATGGAAAAAGAATCCAAACAATATCAAACAGGAACAAACATACAGGTCAGATTACTGGAATATGACATAGATTGATCATTGATGGGGCAAAGCACCGAAAAACCTGCTATATTAAGTAGCTGTATACCCGTGATTCATCCCATCTGCATTCACAGGTCACTCTGGCTGTGGCCTATCATGTCATTACTTTGTCCCAGATCATTCTCTGAATCTTAATTACGATCCAGGCGAGGCTTCTTTTGTGAGCCAGAACCATGGCCATAATATGGGCTCCTGTCAGATGATCCCTAGAAGAAGACAATACAAGAATAGAGCCTCTCAAACTACAAATATGCATAACAGACCAAATTAAGTCACTAGGGTGTGATCAGGAATACCATATGACCATAGTTTCCTCCATATGGACCACGAAAAGCCCCGTCTGAACCACTGTAATTCATCCCATATGATCCACCTGAAACCATCACGTATTATAACGTAGCAGTCAGAAGCAACCATGGTGAAACAACGATTAATACTAAGGTGAAGAAAATATGAATGCATTCGGAGAAACATCTGAGATTATACCCCAAGGTCTACTATCAACGGTGGCAAGTTCTGCCCGTAGCTTCTCAACTTCTCGTGCCATAGAAACCATGTTCTTCTCCATTGTCTGCCGCTGATCCATCAGCTCGAACTTTTCCTTCTTCTCATACTCAATAGCAGCTCTATCACAAAAGGGGAAAAATCAGATTACAATTGTTTCACCAAAGAAACGAGCAGAAAAACTAAATGGAACGATTGTTAAAACTAAGCACGAATTCAAGCTAATACCTAGCTTGCATAAGATCTTGCTGCAAGCTATTGACATCAGCTCTCAAAACCGGAATTTGCTTGTTTTCGGCATGTAATTTGGACAGATCTTTCCTAAGTGTCTGAATTTCTCCACTAAGTTCAAGTTTTGTGTCATTCAGTTTTTGTATTTCACTACGCAACTGTGTAGTCTCCTTCTTATAAGACTCCAAAACACGAGCATCTGCTTCGAGTTTATGCCTTTTCTCAATGAACTCTCTCGTCTGTAATTCTTGTTCAGCACGAACATCAGATATCACCAAATTCATCTGCCGAAGTTCCTCTTTTGTAGCACCAAGTTCTCGTTCCAGAACCAAACGATCCTCGGCTAATCTATGATTATCATTCAAAAGCCTTCTGATTTCATCATGCTGTATTTGAAGATCCTCCAACAAAACAGAAGTTGGTGGAAGTGGGTTTAACATATTAGGCCTTTCAGGAGGCAACCCATGTCTATCATGATAATTCTCACGATGAATCCAATTTCTTCTAGACATACTGAATCACTTTCTGAAACATAATAAAACCTTAAAATGTCAATAACAAGACAGATGTTCATTGCAAGTGAATAGAACAACAACAAAAAACCAAACATAATCTCAATGCTTAACCAAAGAAACAATATAAACCCTAACATTGTAATGTGAGCAGTTCAAGCAACAAAGTTTCAGTAACATAAAAAAAAATTATAGTCAACCCATATCATAATTTAACTAAATCTCCACTATTTTGATCAATGCAAAAAGATTGAGAGCTTAAAGTTACATACTTTTCCCTCAACAATGAGAAAATTCCTTCTCCAGTGTCGTATCAAAGTAATCCCAAGCTAAAAAAATACCTCAATCTTCTAAATTCCGCTTCGAAGAAAACAATTTCGAGATCGGACATTCAATTTTCTGGGCAACCAAACAGAAATTCACAATAAATAAATAAAAAAGTGATGCTTCTTTTGTCCTAGTGATGAAAATTAGGGTTTTAAAGGTTCAAGCAGGAAAATCAAAGTGATATATCCTGAAAAAAAAGGGAAAACCTTTCAGCGGCAGACTTTGGTTTCACCATGGAACTCCTCAACTTTCTTGAATTTAGATGAAGAGAGAGAGGAGGATTCGTCTGGTTTTCAACGACGTCGTTTAAGAGATATTTCTTCCTTCATTTATCGATTTTCCTTTTTATAAACAAAAAAATCTATCATGTTAATATGAGCCCAATAATTTGTAATTGGATATTTACATATGGGCCATAGAAATTTTCTTTATTCTGAAATCATATTTTTATATATAAATGAGCCATAAAATTATATTTCTCACTACTTCTACTAATTTATATTTATTTATCTATAAATATTTTTCATTCTCTAACTTTATTTTTATTTAATTAACTTAAATTTTTTCTATCATTTTTAAAATATAATTATATAATTTTTTTCTCATGTTTTTGTAAAACTATACATAAGTATAAAATACATCATTTATAAACACAAACATAATAATTAAAATTGTATCTTCTTATATTTTTTCATCTAATTTTAACATTTCTGGATTTTTATTTAATTTATAAATTTTCTTAAAATTTTATAAATATAGAGGGATAGACAAATTTGGATATTTGGATTATGCATGATGTTAGGTTTTGTATCCGCCAAATATTTGATTTTATTATTTGTATTCATATCTAAATATTTGGATATCTGAATTATGCATTATGTTCGTAAATATATTTGCATTCGTGAAATATTCAATTTTATTATTTGTATATATGAATATTTGGATATACGAAAATAATCGTATATTCATTACATATTAGTTACAAAATATGTCATTTCCAACGGATTCACAACCGTTGGTAATCGAATGTTGAAGAAACTCATTCGTTGCAATTTTCAACGGTATTTTAACGATAAAAATCTGTTGAAAAAATATTAACAGATTTTAACGGATAAATATATTAGAAATTTCCAACAAATGTTTGTTGGAAATTTCAACGGATGTCCGTTTTAATGATTTCAACGAGTATGCGTTCAAAATTTTTGCAGGAAATTAGAGATTACCAACGGATATCTGTTGGTACTTTTCAGTATAAAATTTTAAATATATCGACGAATGTTCGTTGATGTTATGATTGTATCAATAGGCATCCGTTGATTTTATGACGAATTTAAAAAAGTATTAAAAATATATTAATAACTTTAAAACAAAATATTAATTTAAAATAAAAAATAATTTAATTTTAAAACAAACAATACAAATAAAAAATATATCCTATAAATCATATAAAATATCATTGTCTTCTTCTTCGTATATTCTGACATCGCGAAAAATAAGTGATCGTAGAGGAGAAGGTGGTGGAGCTCCACCGAAACTTACCGACAATCCTCTGTGAGACATAAATCGTTCAACCATCGTAGTTTATGGTATTTAATTGGTTTGGTAGAGGTTTTGATAGCATTTGAGATGTTTTGTTAATTGTGCTGAAAAAGAATTATTCAACATTTTAAAAACCCGAATTTTCAATAGATAGAAATAGGGGTGGCCAATCCGGGTTCGGATTCCTCGGGTTTCGATTCGGGTTCGGATTCTTAGGATTTTGAAAAATGGATCTGAATTGAACCCGAATGTTTTTGGTCCGGGTTCGATTCGGGTTCGGGTTGTTCGGGTTCAAAAGTATTGGACCCGAAATAACCCGAATTACATTTGGATATTTGGATTTTTCGGGTAGTTTGGGTTATTCGGGTTGTTCGGGTTATTCGGGTTCGGATTTTTCGGGTATTATACATAATTTAGGTTTATTCGGTTTTAGAATTCTTTAGATAATTCGTTTTATAATATAAAACAAAAATAAAAATATCAAATATAACATAAAAATATATATAAGAAAATCTACTACTATTTTAGCGTTTATATAACTTTTAAAAAATTCAAAATTATATTTTTTTTTATTTTTTAAATTGGGTTGTTTGGATTCCTCCCGTTCAATCTGAACCTGAACCGGACTGATCCGAACCCGAACGTGTTCTGAAATTTGAACCCATATGGGTTCTTTCGGTAACTCATATCCCAACCAAACGACTCGGGTTGTTTTGGTCAATTCGTGTCGATCCGGATAACTCGGATTCGCCACCCCTAGATAGAAATTCCAAAAGATGATCGTTGAAATCGATACCCAATAAAAAAAACTCAGATCACAACCTTTCATTTTTTTTAATGGGCATCTGTTGAAAACGTGAAGAACATGAATATAATTTTGTAATTATGACTTTTTCAAGGAGCATCTATTGGAATTGTCAACGGATTCCCGTTTGAAATTTGAAAAAATTACAACGAACATCTGTCGATAAAGATGAATTATTTTCAATGGTTAATCATGGAATCCTTTTGTAAATATTTCAACGGATGGATCCGTTGGTAAAAATTTCAACGGACTTATTCATTGGAATCTGTTGGTAAATAATTCAACAAATAGATCTGTTGGAATCCATTGATAAATACCGAAAATCCAGATGTAACAAAACATTATTAGCTTTCACCTAAAACCGACAAATACAAACTCTAGAAGAGAAATCACATCTAGGTTAATTGATGTGATTAACTTTGTCAAGATTGAAACCACACTCACTAAAATCGAAATCAATCCAAAAGAAGAACAAATTGTAGAAGAACTCAAATTTGAAGATTCAGCTACCGAAGCGCACAAAATTATCGCCCTTTTGTTCTTCACATGCTCTCCATAGTTTTTCTTCTTCTCATAATTATTTATTTAATGCTCAATTTTGAGGATATTTTTAGACTTTCAATTTAAAAGGTACTTATGAATATATTTATTCAAAATTTTTTACATATAATATATATTAAATCTCTAATAATTTTCGACATAAAATTACCAAAATATTATCTTGATATTATTGTTTTATCGGTTCATCTTAAATCAAAATTCAATTCAAAAATAAAAAAGGTAAAATCAATTTCGTATAAATCCAAACCGATATCATAATTAAATTTATGAATTTACAATTTAAATATATTGATAATAAATAAATTGTTTTATAATCTTTATCTATCATATGAGATCCATTATAACTTTTCATATAAACTTATTATACTTTTTATTATAAACATCTGACTCCACTATATGCAATATTGGTTTTGGATTTTTATGAAAAGATAATACTTTGTACCCATTTTTATTCTTTAAAACATTAATGCATTTCACAAGTCTGGTCGACAATATAAATGATGTTAAATGATAATTAGCTAGTTGTAATGATAACGATATCAATAAGTATTATTCCATTTTTAGGTGAAAACTCATATCCACGCATCCATATAAGAATAGCAATATGAAAAATGACATGGATTATAAATGATGGTGTATGTGTAGCTTAACAAAGCTTTAATTTTTTAAGATTTCAATAAAACTTAAATTTTTTATTTCATAATTTTGTATAATATTAACGGAGACAACTTCAAAAATACACTTCAAATGCTATTAAGGTTTTAATTCTACCATTTCTAAAAAAATTAACTTCAATTTTACCTTTATACCCATGTGATCTATACGATCATTGTGACTCATGCGACCCTTATGCGATCCATGTGATTCTTGCGATCCATGCGATCCTAGCGACCCCATGAGATATTTGAAAATCGTACGAAATCGTTGGAAATTACTCTCAACTTCGAAACCGTCTGTCGCTCATTCCTCTCAATTTTGAAATAGGTTTCATTTTCGAAAAAATATCAAACTATATGTGTTTTCACTAACAAAATATAAGGGCACATATGTATTTTCTCTATTTTTTCTATTTAATAATTATTTTTACGATGATAGACATGAAATCTTGAAACGCTACAACAATATCTTTGATATTTTCTCATTAAATAGGTTTCGTTTTCGAAAAAATATCAAACTCTATGTGTTTTCACTACCAAAATATAAAGACACATATATATTTTTTATATTTTTTCTATTTGATAATAATTTTTAGGATAACATCTTGAACCACTACAAGAATATTTTTGATATTCTCTCATTAATGTTGTTTTAGCATTTTTATTAAAATTTAGTTTATATTTTTCTAGATAAAGTATAAAAAACTACGGTTTATAAAGAAATATTATTATTGTTATTATTTCCTTCTAAATAGTAATTGGTGGGTTGTACGTCAAACTTTTCATTGGACGAGAAGGAATATCACTTGCTCAATCATTATATTAATGTTTTATAGTTAAATGATCATGTCGTGTTGTTCCTTTTTACTCTTTCATATTTAGTGGTTTAATTTCCTTGTTTATCCGCACTAAACCAAGTTAGCCACGTAATACTTTAAATTTTATAATATTTGATATTTTTAATCATCGAAAGTATAAAAAGGTTACCATAATTTTGTTAAAATTTTATATCCCGGATGCAGTTAGGAGATAATTGACATAATTATAAGTTTTCAAAATTTAAAGTTAATGATCAACTTGTTGTGATTTGAGCTTACCTCTTTTTTACATTCAACACCATATATATAAATATATATATATATTTATAGATATTAATCAATACCCGTATTTAATTTATTAAAAAAATAATCAATATGTTATGTTTGTGTGTTAGTAACAACACACATGCTCCCACACATAGAGGTGGATCAAATATTTTAAATATTCATATATAATGTGTAATTTATATATCTAAAAGGCCAAATACAAATAATTAAATAGAATTTTTGTCAAATATAAATATAAATATTATGGTTAATTATCTAAACCATTTGTATTTGAATATTTTAAATGGTTATTTTATTATATATATAAAAAAATAAATTTTAAAAAAACTTTTATGTAATAAACAAAAATATAAAAACTAAACTACAAAAACAAAATAGCGTGCGACCTCATCTATATCTACGGTTGCAACGCTACAAAAATCCCAATCCATGGATTTGTCGCTATAATGTTCTCTCAAACGATGTTTTTGGCAAAGAAATAATATCTCCAAATTCGTAAATCCGACATGGTTCTAAATTAATAAACAGTTTTTAGAAATCATTTTTCACAAATAGATATTGAAGCACCTTGCGTTGGATCATGAATCCATAATTGGATAATTGGAGAGATGATGATAGTCGAATGAGACGATCATGGAGATCCCGACCGAGCAAAAGTTCTTCACGGCAAAAACAATATATGTGATGATGTGGTAGACATAACATGGTTAGCATTACCATTTTTAGGTTTTTATGCTTAGATTTAGATATATGAACATATCTTATTTTTATAGATATTCGAACATATATATATATAAATAATAAATTTGAATATTTTGTGAGATTCGAATATAAATATATATAATTTGTGTCCAACTTTATCTGTATATACATTGATTTTTTATTAATGTTTTAATTTATTTATTTTAAATTTTTTGTTTTTTGGAAAAAAAATTCGCAATTATTATATTTAATGGACAATTGTTCTGTTGATTGAATTTTTCATTAAAGTTTTAATTCAATATATTGATCACTTAAATATCATGTCATAATGAAATTTCAATTTTCTAAATTAATATATAAAAAAATTTATATTGTTTCGCCTGTTATAAGCAAGGTTCAAGAAAATGTTAAACGGGCGAATATCCGGTACGTAGCGTCTAGAACGTCTAGACGGTGTCAAGGCATATATATAATTATAATCCAAATTTTTAATTTAAAACATTTAAGTATTTAATTGTTTACAAACTGTGAGGCCCAAGTCCACAATAATGTATATATATAGGTTAATCGAAGAAAGAAGAAAGGGACTAGAACGGTTGCACGACCAGTAGAAGAAGAAGAAGAAAATAGAAAGAAGAAGAAGAAGAAGAAGAAGAAGAAGAAGAAGAAGAAGAAGAAGAAGAAGAAGAAGAAGAAGAAGAAGAAGAAGAAGAAGAAGAAGAAGAAGAAGAAGAAGAAGAAGAAGAAGAAGAAGAAGAAGAAGAAGAAGAAGAAGAAGAAGAAGAAGAAGAAGAAGAAGAAGAAGAAGAAGAAGAAGAAGAAGAAGAAGAAGAAGAAGAAGAAGAAGAAGAAGAAGAAGAAGAAGAAGAAGAAGAAGAAGAAGAAGAAGAAGAAGAAGAAGAAGAAGAAGAAGAAGAAGAAGAAGAAGAAGAAGAAGAATTCACCAATTTATCGTCATGTTTTTCGCGGATGGGTTCTAATCGAGATTATGGTAAACCTCTAAATATTTGTTAGTGATTATTTCTTCAAATTGAAGATTTATATTTTGGACATTGATAAATTGAATGGATCTGTAATAGGAGAAAATCTGATTCGTATAGTTGTTGGTAACATCATCATGAATTGTCAAGCCATCGTGAAAAATTAAGGTGATGATCCTTCCCATGAAAATTTGGTTTTGTGGTCAATTATGGAGAAGTTCTTGCATTTAAATTGAATTAAGATTACAGTAGAAATTTTAGGAAAATTCATAATGAGGACTTGAGAGGATATAAGTGAAGAATGAACCCAAGTCTAAAATCAACGAATGATGATTGATGACATATATATGAATTGGTTTTGATGAAATTAAAGTAGATGTATATGATACAGAAAATTAACGTTCGACCAGGTGTGGATATCAGACAAATATGGATAATCTGGGTTCAGTGATAGAGTCGAGTGAACATCTTATCTAGTGTGCTCAATCGAGTTATTTAACACTCAAACCTTCGAAAGAAGACGTGTGCGAGCGTGTCGGTGAGAGTTGTCATGTGAGGAGTATCGGGTCGACGACTTTATTATTGCAACACTTGGATCAGGGCCGGTGTCATACCGTGCTGGGTTATGGTAACCAGCGATGGAGCATCAAGTTATTTAGATCAGTGGATCTGCCGGCGTCGTATCATGTTGGGATTGTGGTAACTTTTCGAGCGATTGAGCGTCGAGTTAGTCAGATCAGTGGATATGCCAGCGTCGTATCGTGTCGGGGTTATGGTATCTTTCGTGGGACAGAGTGTTGTATTATACTGATGGCTGGGGTACGCTATAACCTTGCGAGATCTTCAGTATGCTGGGGTCCTATGGAGTTTGCGAGCGTATGCCCGAGCTAGAGTCATGTGGACTCTGTGAGTTATGATCCGGTGTGGTACTAGTCTTAGACTTAGGATACTCAGTTGAGTTGGGTTAAATGTGTCGGTGAAAGTTTTTATGTGAGGAGTATGTGGTTGGCCACGTTAGTATTGCGACACTTGGATCAAGGTCGGTGTCGTACCGTGGTGGGATTATGATAGCCTTTTGAGCGACGAAGCGTTGTATTGTACAGATGGCTGGGGAACGTTGTGACCTTTCGAGATCTTCAGTGTGTTGGGGTCCTCTAGACTTTGCATGCGCATGTCCGAGCTAGAGTCGTGTGGGATCTGTGAGTTATGATCCGATGTGGTACTAGTCTTAGATTGTGAATACTCAGTCGGGTTGGATAGAGTTATTTATGTGTCCATGTGTAACAAATGTTTATTTTATTTTACACATTCTAGCGTGAGAGAATACGTAGCACGAAGTGCATGCATGTATTGATCTCATTGAGCACGTCTTCGTACTCACCGTTTGTGGGTTGTCATGGATGAGCAGGTTATAGCGAGAACGAAGATCACAGAGGTTGAGCAGCAGTATCAGAGATTACAATGGATTTATGGGAGATGTGTACATGAGGTCTCGATAAACTTTATTATACATCTCGTATTTATTTTTATTATGATTTTATATGTTTTCTTTCACTATATGATTTGAACCATTTTCAATTTGAAATAAAGTATTATTTTATTTTGTAATTGTGTTTGAATGATGACACGTGTAGCCACCTCTTGGAGGTGATGGTGGAAACTCCTAGTCCCGAGGTTGTTCCGGGATGAGGGTGTTACAAAAACATACACAAATAAGTAAAATTGCAGAAATAACAAAAACAAATAAATAAATTTTTTATCTATCTAACCCAACTTCTCCATATTCTTCATTGAAATGTTTTTTATTGGATTCAAACTCTATGTTAACTTCTTCTTCTTCGGAATCAAAATCAGATTCATCAAGCGAGCGGGAGAAACTAAAACTGACGGTGTCGGATACTGCGATAGAAAACCGAACGAGAAAACTTACAAAAAATAAAGGTGACAAAGACTGAAGGCAAACGAAATTGAAAGCAAGCAAGACAACCGGAAGAAGTACGACCAAAAATGAAAGCGAGCGAGACAACTAAAAGCATAACCAAAACTAAAACCGTGAAAAAACATAACACTGAAAACGATAAAGATTGAAGACGAACGAGACAACCGAAGGTGACGATAGGAAAAGAGGCGACGATAGGAGAGACACAACAAAAACGACGAAAGAAATATAGAATTTTCTTTTTTTTTCTTTTACCAAAAAACGTTGTTTTGATCAATTTAAAAAAATATCGTATAAACGTCAATCGAAAGATTAATCGGAGATCCAAACTGTCCACACGAAAATGAAAACATCACCGTGATCCAACTTCGTACATCTAATCCTTATTAAATTATAAAAAGATCACCAATAATTCATACTTAAAATTCGTAAATTTATAGCAAATGTAAATTCATATATGATATATCGCCAGAAGAGGGAAAAAGAAACACGAGATAGCTAACGTAACAAAAAAGAAAACATGTGGGTCCCCACTAAGAGCCATCTGGGGCCCTCACCAAACATGAAGTTTTGTCTCTATATGCCTTTTCTCCATAGGAACAAGAATAGTTGACACGTGTTCTGTCGGCCCCCACACGTGTGAAGTTTCTTTTTTTTTCCTGTCTGAAAACTCTTATCATTTGTCTTTTCCTTTTTTTTTCCTGTCTCCTCCTTACATTTTATTTTTAATTTTGGGGAAAACTACAATAATCTCAATTTACATTTAAAAACTTTTCCATAATTTATTACTTTAAACAATCCTTAGAAATAGAAAAGGAACTTCGGTCTCTTCTTTTTATCCAAATGGGCATTTTATTCCTCATTCGTACGGTAGGAAAATTGACAATAGTATCTTCTTCCGCCATCCATCTACAAACAAAATTTCATATTTATTAATTAAATTTTTTCCTATTATTAAATTATAAATATAATAATTATGTTATCTACATCTAATATAAATAAATTTAACTGGTAAATGAATAACATCAAATATTTTCGTACCATAAATTTAAATTCTAGTATTGACTACACATTTTAGTCAGATTTCCAAAAAAATGTAAAATACATTAATTTTTTTATAAAAATTTAACAGTGTATTCTACATTCCATAGCAAACAAAATCCTAAACCTACGACCAATCTAATATTATAGGGGTTGAATTTGTTGCCATTTTGTTGAATGATTCATAATAATAATAATAATAATTATTGTTATTATTATAATAATAATAATAATAATAATAATAATAATAATCGACTTAATCCTTGTATAGTCAAAAGAAACTGAGACTAAGTGGATGCTAACTAAGCCATTTTGTCGGAGCTATATCATATAACTTATAATATTTGTGGGGTGATCCAAATAGTTAGATATTTTTAAGTCATTTTTAAATATTTAATTTCACATTCCGCAGGACATTTAAAATTGAACCAATCAAGGAAAAAGAAAATAAGATTTAGATGAGCTAAACCTTATATTTCTTTTTAATTTTTATAAAATATAATTTACATTAAAAAAAAGATGAATTACCTGAAACGAGTGACAAGATCATGGAGGAAAATTGAAGCTTCGAGACGAGCCAAATCGAGGCCAGGACACAATCTCTGACCACCTCCGAAAGGAGTAAAGAAGCTACTTGTGTTCATATCTTTGTCCTAACATATATATATATATAAATTAAAATCACAGATTTTTTAGTTATCATATATCTAATACAAATATATTTAATATAAAATATAAGAAACAATTCATAAAAAATATATGAATTTATTTCAAAATATATAAAAATTATTTTATTGTACATGAAGTATCATTTTATTTCCAAATAACAGTATTTCTAAATAAATCCAATAAATATATACATATATATGTTTTTTGACTTACATTTATAATATAATTTTAAAATAATAATCATAGTTCGATATTATTCAAGTATAAAGGAAAAAATAGTTTATTTGTAGTTTTATTATTATAAAAAAATTTGTTAAATATAGACTTGAACCTAACTAATCTCAAAAACTAGTTCAAAAATTTAGAATTGTTCAACACCATATATATATAAGACCAAAATTTATATCCTTAACTGATGTGGGACAATACATTACAACACTCCCCTTCACGTCTAGATTCGGTCTTAGAGTGTGAACACTAGAAACCCAATATTGGTATATTCAAATTACGGTGAACCAGACTCTGATATCATGTTAAATATAGACTTGGACCTAATTAATCCTAAAAGTTAGTTCAAGAGTTTAAGACTACTCAACACTATATATACGAGATCAAGTAATACATCACACCAAATTTAATTTAATATATATTTTTTAATATATAATAAAAAATGGGTTCGTATCGTACTTGCCATCTCCAAGGATTAAATTTGTAGGGAGAGTCATAGTGAAGATGGTCGAGATGTACGGATCGGAAATAAGCCATGAAACACCATCCTTTTGGTATCAAATACCCTTTGATCTCCACATCTTTCATTGCCTTTCTCATTACTCCTATTATTATATTTCCCATTCTTAGGGTTTCCGTTATCACCTATACCAATTCATTCATCTTTTATAATTATATAATGTCATTAATTTACTCATTAATTACTATATTAAACTTTATATATTTACCTTTTGTGTAAAGGATAACGAAAAATAATCGTTCCATGACAAAGACTCTCCTTTTTCATCCTTGTAGCTTTTCAACTTCATATTTTCTTCCTAAAAACAATAATTTGATTATCATATACATTAGAATATTATTCATTTGTGATTGAAAAAAATCTCATAAACACTACAAGAAAATTAAAATTTAAGGACTGCAAAATCCGTCCCTAAAAGTTTTTAGGGACGCATTAGAGATGACCAAGAGGCGTCCGCAAACGAGCTTCGCAAAATGATATTCGTCCCTAATTCGTCCGCAAATAACACATATTATGAGATATACATTCAAATTAACCCATTTATGTATACACTTAAATAAGATACAATTATGAGATGATTTGAAGATCATTAACATAGTTTATTATTTTAAAAGTAATATGATAATTCATATATAAAAATAGAAAAAATAGTTATATATCCTTCAAACAAATTAATATATTTTTATGAGATTTTTTTTTGAAACGATATCGAATATATGTATAATATAAAAATTACCGTTAAATATTGGAGAACGGTAGGAGAGTCAGAGAGGAATTTAACGGCGAGAGTGATGAGGACGGGAACCGAATCTTGGCCAGGAATCATCATATCGATCATATTATTCGCAATCAAATCATCTGTGAAGTGTTCACTTGCATCTTTGAGTAACACATCTACCACATCTTTTGGATCCTTTTTGTTGTTATTATTATTTTCCCTTTTAGACCGTATGATGTTTTCTACTAGTTTCACCATCTTCTTCTTTGCCTGATATTACCCACAACCACACAACATTATATATTAGTTTAATTATGGACGTATAAAATTATCATATTTAAATAAAGAAAATATAAAAAAATTAAATTTTGAGTTTTAAATGATCGTTTACAAAAAAATTATACGGATGAGCGTTTCTAAGTCCATGAATTGTATCGAAATTGTTTTGCAGACAATTCTGATGTATTATTTTATTTATAATTTTATAAAATTAAAAAAGAGAATATAAAATAAAATAAAAGGACTTGCCTGAAGTGATCTATGGAGTTGGGAGCCAGGAATATTAATAGGAAAAGACATGAGACCAGAAATGAATTCTTGAAACTCTTCCTTTAACATTTCAAGTTCATCCCCTTTGTCTACACTCATCAATGCTTTGGCCAACACTCGAAACGCAATCTACCATATAATAAAAATTCCACTTAAAATATAATATAACCAAATTCAATAAAAATATTTTATTTCATAATAAAAAAACTATTCAATATATATATAGCATTAATTTATACACCACTTTTAATTTATTATTTTAAATATATAAAACTTTGTAAAAAGATATTAAATATATATTTATTACGAATATGTTATAATAAATCATTCCACTAAGATATGAATTTAGGATTTTTATAGTCTTGAACAATCCTAAATTCTTGAGTTAGATTTTGATATTAGTTAGGTTAAAATCCATATTTGATATAATATGAAAATCAGATTCGTTTCGATTTGAATATACCAATGTTGGACCCCCAAAATCGAATCTGGACGTAAGAGAAAATGTTGTGAAAAATTGTTCCATATTGGTTAGAATATAAACTTAAAACTCTTATATATTGTACTGGACAATCCTAAATTTGTGAATTAATTTTTGAAATTAATTAGACACAAATATATATTTGATAGAATAATGATTTAAAATAACGGGGTAAAAAAGATATGTAAATATAATATAAATTATATAAATGGGATATAACTTGTAATCGTATATAATATAATGATATGATAAAAAATATTGTACACGATAAAATTGGATGTATATAAACTCAAAACTAAATATTGGAGAAAACTGTTGTGATGGTTTGTTATTATTAATATGATTATGAT
The DNA here is from genome assembly GCA_036759665.1 of Gynandropsis gynandra. Lineage (NCBI taxonomy): Eukaryota > Viridiplantae > Streptophyta > Magnoliopsida > Brassicales > Cleomaceae > Gynandropsis > Gynandropsis gynandra. The sequence continues at coordinate 1,130,733 of CM071867.1, forward strand.
TATTAATTAAAATTAGCTAACTTTTATGGAGAGACGTAACATATGTAATAATTGCGACCATACTCTTTAGAGACATTATTATTTCATATGGAAATCATCATGACAAAAACCTCCCATTTTACGTTACTTTTCTTATCAATGAACACTCATTTATGTAGAAGCTAGAGCTAATTTTCAAAAAAAAAAAAGAAATTAATTACCTCAAATCATTATTATTAATGAATATTTTTCACACGAATGTCATATAATTATTTGATTAGACGTTCCAACTCACACGGACACATTTTTATATCATAATAAATATAAATTTTATTTCTTCTTTTTTCAATCACACATATATATATATATAGTCCAAATAACTTGTGGTCATAAACAAAAACCAAAGAATAAGATATGTTCAATTTGGATTTTGGTTCTATTGGTAAACCCTTGCGAAAATTTAAGAAGAATCAATAAAATTATAACAAGAGTCCAAAAGAAATAGAATCTTTGTGTTTCTTCACATTGGGTCCATATATATATCATTTACTATTATACCCATATCCTAAACAAATTCTTAAGTAAATAAAAAATATTAATTAAGAGGAAACTAATTAGTAATAATTTTTTTTTCTAAAAAACTTATAAAATTACCCCAATTCCAAGTGAAACATTATAAAACCACACCCACTATTAATTATTATATTGTGAATTCAAAAAATTATTAATCGGTGGTCCATTCGACACTCATTACTTGAATTTATTTATGTTACGAACTTTTTAATCATAAAAATAAATTTACGACAGTTTCCGACTGAATATCGATAGGTAATTAAAGTGCATAATGGATCAAATTATAACACTTTACCATCGATTTTCCCATAAAAAAAATTTGTGTCGAATTTCGACAATTGATTTCTCGAATAAATATGTCATATTCAACTAAGCTCGTGTGTGATCACTTGATATATAACCCCACGTGATTTAACCTAATTGACCAAACAGAGAGAGAGAGAGAGAGAGAGAGAGAGAGAGAGAGAGAGAGAGAGAGAGAGAGAGAGAGAGAGAGAGAGAGAGAGAGAGAGAGAGAGAGAGAGAGACTGACATTCTTGGAGACATCTTGGATGAGAACAGGATGGTCGTCGGACCAATTATCCATAGATTCCTTCACATAATTTTGCATGTCTCTTGTAATTTGAGCTTTAAGGAGTGAAGACTTAAAGAAAGATCCCACAAGGCCATGGATTCTCCTTTGTAAACTTCCATTGATAAGCAAAATCGAAGATTTTCCCATCAATTCCGACAGTGATTTTGGATAAAATGGAACGAATGCCTTTGAATCGCTTTGTAAAACTATTCTGTTCACTTGTGCATCTGTTGATACTATCGTCGGTGTTCCAAATATATGTGACTTGAACACTCTCCCATACCTATATATATATATATTATAGCAAATTATCTAATAAACCTTATATATATATTTTCAAAGATAAATACGTGTTTTTTATAAAAAATATGAATACCCTTTTATTATTTTTCTTTACCCAAAACTCATATAATATAATTATGATCTCCAAGATTAAAACTCCGACGTAATATGGAAAAAAATTGTGCTTTATATTCATCAATTGAGCTAAATCAAAATGAATTTTGTTTAGGTTCAACAATATTGTTAAAAGATAAGTAATACCCTTGTCTTAAAACTATGTTTTAAGCTCATTTTCCAACCAATATATATATATATATAGAGATATATAAAGAGAGATAAAGATAAAAATATATAGAGATAGAGATAGATATATATAGAGAGAGAAAGAAATAGATATATATATATATATGTTTTAAGCTCATTTTTCCAACCAATATAGAGAGAGAGAGAGATAGAGATAGATACATATATATAGAGAGAGAGAGACTTGAAATGATCTAAACCAGAGGAGATGTATAGAGGAGAAAAGCCATAATGAATATAAGTATATTGAGATCAAAGTAGAATCATAAAATTGGAAACTTACAGGAGGCGACGCTTATCCATGAAGGATTCAGGGTGGTCGGAGTAAGCACAAGATACGAACTCAATGGTTTCTCCGATGAATGGCCATCCGAGATTGCCTAAAGGCATATTTGGTCCTTGAGATTGAACCGATGAATTGATATTGCCTTTGAATTTGTGGAAGATGAGAATAATGAGGAAGATGAAGAAGAAGACGAGGACGAAAATGGATACACAAAGGGAAGAAGAAGAAGAGTTCATTTTTTTTTCTTAAGATGATTTTTTTTTTTTTAACTTAGCCGCACGGATGGGGGTTTTTAATTGTCTTTTTGGACTTTGAGTCTGGCTTTGCTTCTCTTTATATAGAGCTTTAATCATGTTCTTGTGTGACTAATAATGTTTAGAAAATAAAATTTTTTTAATATAAAGGTAATTCCAAATAAAATTATATAAAAAATCTATAAATTATATTTTATTTAATGTGATAAATACAAAATAATATCTTCATTTAGTATTTAATTAAAATTTTAAAATTGTCAAAACTTATATAAATAAATTTATATAATCAATATAAAATATCACAATATGACATATAAACAAAAATAAAAATAATAATTATTATATTTACTTTTTAGTGTTATTATGGATTAAAATAAATTGGATCTGGATTAAAAAATGAATACAGATATATTAAATTATATTGTCTTATCTTGAGGAAATCTTTGATCCTTGTGAAGAATCTAACCCGTTAGAATTGTTAACTAAGGGAAAATAAAAAATAAAATAAATAAATGACTAAAATTTGTATTCATGATTTGGCAATGGATTTCCGACATGTACGCAATTGAAAGAGACTTAATATTTTATTTGATAATATACATATACATATATATAACCATATAAAAAAATGTGGTTTTGATCTAAACTAATTATTGTACTCAAGTAATATATATCGAACTTTTTTAAATCAGTAAATTCATATAATTATTTAAAGTAATTTAACAATTTTTTAATTATATATACCAAAAAGATATATGGTATACAAGAAAAATTCATATAAAAGAACTAGAAAAAAAATAATGTTGTCATTTTATATTTGAATCTTCATCTTAAAAATAATTTTTTATTAGTTAAAACACAAACTAAAAAAACTGTAACAGGAAAAAATGCCATAAATTTTATTTTGAAATAATAAAAAAATAAGAGTAAAGTGACGGAGAAAGGGTGTTATTGATGGTCTTGTGGGTCTTAGAGGGGTCTTCTCGGTGCGTCTTCGTGTGAAGCTCTATATTTATTAGTCTAGCCACATTTTCCCTTTTTCCTCTCTTTTTCTTCCTTTTTTTTATCACATACATGTATATATATATATACATGCTGTATGAGTGTGCATATATATGTGCACATATTTGTACTATCGCATTAATATAATATGGTTCTAGTTGGGAAAATCCATTGTTACCGTCAAATATGAGTTTGAGTTTAACCGATTCAAAAAACTAGTTAAAAAATTTAAGGTTGTCCAATACGATATATATATATATGAGCAAAAGTTTATATTTTGGTTGCAAAACTATTTATCATTACACTCCCCTTCATGTCTAGACTCGATCTTGTAATATGGACATCGCAATCGGAATCCAACATCAGTATATTCAAATCGGGACGAACCAAGTTATGATATCATCTCAAATATAAGCTTGGACCTAACTAATCCCAAAAGTTAGCTCAAGAGTTTCAGATTGCTCAGTACCATATATATGAATCCCAAAATTCATGTCTGGAAAATAAAAATTGAATCTTGACGATTCCATAAAAAATTGTTAGTATTCTTTTCACTACAAAAAAACACGCCATTTCCAACGGACGGGGCACCGGATTCGTCTGTTGATACGAAATGGCAACGGATTGTAACGGATTTGTGAGTACTTTCAATGGGCGCAAATCCGCTGGGATCCGTTACAAATTTCAACGTAGGTTTAACAGATACCGTCCGTTGCCCCATCCATTGCAATCCATCGCAATTCTTAACGAAATGTTAACGGATTTCTTCCGTTGACCATTTCCGTTGGAAGTCCGTTAGAAGCCAGGAAAAAAAATTTCGGGCACCCGTTGCTACCTGTAACGGATGCCCGTTACAAACGGCAATAGATGTTCATTGAAATTGTTAATTTTGAGGTTCACCGATGAAAATAAATTCACGTGATCTTGCAATGGGCATCCATTGCAATTTCCAACGGATGTCCGTTGGAAATTTCAATACTTAGATCAAAACCAAAGATTGCATCAAACCATCAATAACAAACATATTTTCAACAAAATGTTGTTTTCTTCAAATCGAGATATATATAGATCGAGAGAGTGGATGTATAGAAGAAAAGATCCTAAAACCGAAGAGATTACGTAAGAATTCTTACACGGATTGGAGCAATTCATGAGTTTTGCATCGATGCAACCTTTGTGTCAAGAACGCAGGAAAATGTTATGTCTATGCAAAAGATGCAAAAACATAAAGTATCAAAGTCAAGAAATTGTTTGCAAACATCTTTATAAGGTGGGTTTCGTTGAAAATTACGAAATTTGGTTTTTTCACGGCAAAATTGCGGTGTTAGAGATATTGTGCAAGATGCACAAGTAAAAAGAAATGAAGAAGTTATTTATGAAGCATCAATGATCAATCCATATGTGGAAATGACGTCAGATGCTTTTCGTGGAGTTGTTAATGAACAAACACATGAAGAGGTGCCGAACATCGATGCACGTCGATTCTTCAACCTATTAGATTTGGCGAAACAGCCTATATATGAAGGTTGTCGTGAAGGTCAGTCTCGCTTATCTTTATCTTCAAGATTGATGAGTATTAAAACATACTACAATGTGGCTGAAAATTGCATGAATTCATTTTGCAAAACAATGCATGAATATTTACCGGAAAATAATCAAGCTCCTGAGACATACTACGAAACAAAGAACGTGTTAAAAGACTTAGAAATGGTACATGAAAAAATTGATGTTTGTAGAAACAATTGCATGTTGTTTTGGGGAAATGATAAAGACTTATTGGAATGCAAGTTTTGTGGTGCAAGCAGATTTCGGCCTAAAAAACCATCTTCACGTAAATATATCATACAAGAAAATGTTCTATATGCTTGTACCAAACGGGTTGAAAAGGTTTTTTGAATCGAAAAAACCGATGCGGCAATGAGATGGCACGCAGAAACTCGACGACCGAAAGTATAATGCAACATCCATCGGATGGTAAGGCTTGGAAAGATTTCATTCCCGAGTTCGTGTATGAAATGGGAAATATTTATCTTTGTCTGTGGACAAATGGTTTTAGTCCATATGGACAATCTGGAAGTCAATATTCTCTGTGGCTGGTGATTTTGTCTCCGTATAATTTGCCTCCCGAGACGTGTTTAAAAAGAGAGGTAATATTTTTGACGATGTTGATTCCAGGACCAGGACATCCGAAGAAAAGTTTCGATGTCTTTTTGCAGCCCTTAATTTATGAATTAAGACATTTTTTTGAATGAAGGAATTCTTGCTTATGACGTCAGTACGAAGCAAAATTTCACATTGAAAGTGGTCTTGTTGTGGACAATTAACAATTTTCCTACCTATGAAATGTTATCTAGATGGAGCACGCACAGATGATTGGTATATCCATATTGTATGGAGGACACAGATTCATTTCGACTAGTACATGGTAAGAAACCATGTTGGTTTGATTTTTATAGAAGATTTCTTCCTCGTGGACATGCTTTCCAAAAAGATAAAAAACATTTTTGGAAGAATGTGGTACAAAAAGAAGAGGCATCGTGCATGCAAACCGGAACACAAATCCTTTACGAAAAATTGAACACGATAGGTGATTTACAAGAATCGGAAAATGCGGTGGAGATCGTGGGCATCATAAACCAAAATTCCAAGGTGAATGGCATAACTGGTATAAACGTAGTATCTTTGGAAACTACCGTACTAAAAATCGTTGATATTACATCATAATTTAGATGTTATGCATATCGAAAAGAACTTTTTCAATAACATCATCAATACTGTTTTGAAAGTGGCGGGCAAAACTAAAGATAATATAGAATCGAGAAAGGATTTGAAGTCAATATGCTGACGACCTGAGTTGGAATTAGGAGATGAGAGGTCATCTGTCGCGGTATCCAGATTGTCTGGTCCGGCGAAAACGGAATTATTAAAATGGTTAAAGGAGGACGTTAAGTTTCCAGAAGGATATGCATTGAGCATTGTTCGGTGTGTGGATACTGTTGGTTCGAGGCTGATCGGGTTGAAAAGTCACGATTGTCACGTTTTCATGCAGCGACTCATTCCAATTCCATTTGCTGAGCTCTTACCACAGAATGTTCACGATGTGCTATGCGGAATCAACATATTTTTCAGAGATATATGTTCAAAGAATTTAAAAAGGGATGACTTGGATTTAATAAAAAATAATATCTCTAAAGTATTATGTGCATTGGAAAAAAATTTTCCGCCTTCATTTTTCGATGTCATAGAGCATTTGCCAACACATTTACCAGATGAGGCAAGACTCGATGGAACAGTTCAATTCAGATGGATGTATCCTTTCGAAAGGTTTTTCTTTCATTTAAAGAAAAAAGCAAAAAACAAATCAGTGGTCGAATGATCTATTGTCAAACAATACTTGCTGGAAGAAATCACATATTTTAGCACATTTTATTTCGAGTCGCATATTCAAACGAAAGAACGACGTGCAACGGATGATAACACAAACTTATTGTATCAATCTAATCTACAGTTTGGCGCAATCTAGTAGATGTTTACACCGATTGGACCTACATGAGGTAAATCCGAGGAATATTAGTTAACACCAGAGGAGTATAATCACGTCCACATATATATACTACTAAGTTTTCAAGAGTTATTACCGTTCGAAAGGTACTGGTACATATTATTCAATCTTTTAAATATATATATATATATATACAATTTTAACGCATTTTCATTATTATACAAGATATCTGATGAAGAAGTACTTGGTAAATATTCTCATCTAAATGCAAATGAACTCACAAACATGAAAGTTCAACATTATGGCTCGTGGTTGAGAGACTACATAAGTACTCGTGTACACATCTATTAAAATTAATTGCATTTATTATAAAGTATTCAATTGTTTTTATTATATGTAAAGATAAAATGTTCTGATGAAAGACTTCCTACGTGGTTAAAAGATTTGGCTAATGGTCCTGCACGAAATGTCATGTGTTGGCCAATCTTGTTTACTCGCGGCTACACGTTCCACACGTACGAACACGGAAAACATAGAAGCACATACAATTATGGCGTTTGCGTTAATAGTGATATAAAGAGTGATAACTTCTACAACATTTTGCACCAAATCATACAAGTGGAATATCTCGGTCTCGTTGGGTTGAAGGTGATGCTTTTTAAATGTCAAAGGTTCGATCCAACTGTAGGACGTGGAATACGAAAAAACCGTTGGGGAGGAATTACGTCAATCCGGCACGACAATATGGTAAGTATGATCCATTAATCACAATAGATCAAGCAGATCAAGTATGTTACGTGCAATATCCAACAACATTGAAACATCAAAGTGAGGAGTGGTGGGCTGTAGTAAAGATCAAGCCACGAGGGATCATAAGCTCTGATGATAAAGAAGATTCGTTGCAACCCGATCACCCGCACCCGATTCGTTTAATTGATGCAGATCACGAGGAGATTCTCGCAAGAACTGACATAGACGGAGAATTCGTACGCGATTATGATGACGTTGAACCGGAAAATGCTGAGAATGAAAATGACGATGAACTCAATGAACAATCGAAGGAAGACTTGCCAATCGATGAATCTACTGAAGAAGAAATGTAAATACAATAATATGAACGATGTGTAATAAATGTAGATGATGTGTAATGTACATGACGTGTAATGTACATGATGTGTAATAATGTAGATGATGTGTAATCGAACAATCGAAATGTTAATACAATCGAAGAATATATAAATGATATTTAATGTATTAGAACTTCATATTATCTAATACCAACGGGCATCCGTTGTAAATATTGACGGATACCCGTTGGAACACGAAATCGCTTCTAACACTTAGAAAAAAATTCTAAGTTTTCCACATTTCTAACTGGTTTCCGTTGGAAAATTGTAACGGACGCCCGTTACAAACATACCAATGGGCATCCATTGGAACCTGTAACGGTAAAAAATCTAACGGGCATATTAATAATGCTCGTTTCAAAGTGTAATGATGCCTACCTAGTCTGTAGAAATTCAAACGGGTATCCGATGGAAATTGTAATGGATGTCCGTTGCAAAGGGAGACGAGCCGCCAGTTCACCGCCCGTTGCCTCGGGAACACGCATTTCCAATGGATGCCCGTTGGAAAGATAGGACATCGTGTCAATTAACTGCGTCCGTTGAGATGACGTATTTTCCAACGGGCATCCGTTGGAAATTTTAACGGATGTCCGTTGCAAAGGGAGACGAGTCGCCATTTCGCCGTTCGTTGCCTCGGGAACACGCATTTCCAAGGAGCATCCATTGGAAATTCTAAAGGATGCTCGTTGGAAAGATAGGACGTCGTGTCAATTAACTGCGTCCGTTGAGATAACATATTTTCCAATAGAAAGATAGGACGTCGTGTCAATGAACAGTTTTATTTTCAACACAATCAAAACGTCAAAATCATCTCAAACACTACATTTCACACACAAACACATTTACAAATACTAAACAAAAAAATGAGGGGTAGACGATTTATAGGATCAGGAGGAATTGGCTGGTTTTGCGGGAGCTTCTCCCCCGCTTTCACCACCACCATATCGTCCTCTTTCACCAATATCGACACCGCCGATATTTGATGAAGATGACGATATGGTAGATATCTATTCTTTGATCGATAATTTTGATGGGCGTCCTACCCTTCCGATTATCGATCCCGAACGTTCTACCGGAAAACGTTATGGTAAAAAAAATCATTATTTGCATTTATATTATTGTAAGTTATAAAGATTATCTAACTTTTTAATTTGATATTTCAGGTTTGACATGGATGATGCGATCAACACACGAATAACAACATCATCCAATGTTCTTTACAGGACCGGTTATATTATTCTTGGCAAGTTATACCAGAAGCCGTGCACCACCGATGGTGGTGCACTTTTATCGTAAGTTTTAAATTACCTTTCATTTAAAATTATTAGTTATATATGTTATAAAACTATCAAATTATAAATTATTTTGCAGCGCGCATACAGATGGCGGAAAAATGGTACGTTGCGCATTTACACAGCATGGGTGCATGACATGCAGGCTCGGATACGCCTTATGATGAACAAAGCCAAGCGCAACTACTACACCAAAAATCGCAAACCGAAAAGGGAAACGGACGAGGTATTCAATCAAATAATTCTGCATTGGGAGTCGGCAGACTTCAAGGCCAAAAGCGAGAAGGCAAAAAAATGTCGGTACGACGAGAAGGTTCCCGGAGATGGTTCGCATCACCATACTTCGGGATCAAAATCATTCCCGAAGAGAAAACAAGAATTAGCAAAATTTGTTATTAATTAAATTTTTTGTTTTTTAAATATTTATGTAATTAAGTTTATTTTATATTACAGATGCAACGGATATGAAGAGAACCGACTCTTCTTGTGCTGGTATTGAAAACCCACGCCAAGAAGAAGCTGGTCGTCGGGGAAGAGGTCGGCGAACCCGAACTCGTCGATCTTCGAGCGGAGAGAACCGTGAAAGCTGTGACAGAGAAGATTACACAGCAATCACAAGCTTGCGGTTCGACTCCGACGAGCTGAGTCCTTTACAAAAGGACAAATTTTATTTAGAGGTAAAAACTTTTTCTTTTGTTTTTCAATTATTAGTAAAATATTTTGTAAAAATCTAACTCTAATTTTATTTATTTTGTAGTCGATAAGACGGTATAAGGGGCGTCTATACGGTCTCAGGACACTTCAAAAAGATATCGTCGAGGACGCCACGACGGTACCTCCCCCAGATCGAGGATCTCGAATGCCAACTTCGAGAAACTTGAGTCAAAGTACAACACTTGGAGAGCGTCATCAAGTTGCTGTCTGGCCAATGGAGGGGATCCGCGGCAAGAACCGGGTCCCGATTCGAATGCAACACCGTCTAGAGGTGGTGGTGATCAGGGAGATGATATCGATCCAGCCGATCTAAATGAAATATAATAGGATTAGTTTTAGTTTTAATGGTTTTTGTAAACAATTTTTATATTGAAAGTAAAAACTTTTTATTTTAAAAAACATTTTTATTATTTTCTTTATTTTTTTATTTTTTTAACCAACATTCCAAGGGATGCCCGTTGCAATTTCTAACGGGCATCCGTTGGCGACTTTTTCCGCCAAATGATAACAGACGTCCGTTGCTCTTTCCCGCCAATTTGCAAAGGACGTCCATTGCTCTTTCCCACCAGTTTCCAACGGATGCCCGTTGGAAATTTTAAATCCCGCTCATTTTTTCCCGCCTGGATGACAACAGACGCCTGTTAAAATTTATTAACGAACATCCGTTACCAAATTTCAACAGGCGTCCGTTGCACCTCTTAATGGGCATCCATTACAAATTATTTCAACGGGCGTCCGTTACAAATTTTTAACGGCGTTATCCGTTGGCTGTCCGTTAAAATTTTGCAACGGATATTATCTGTTGCGAATTGCAATGGATCCCGATTTGCAACGCGTATTTTTCAACGACCACGGATCCGTTGTCGTCCGTTGGGAACACATTTTCCAACGAAATTAAGATCTTTTCCAACGGATTTGTCCGTTGAAAAACGTCTATTTTTTGTAGTGTTTGAATAAATTGCCGATGTAGAACAACTTATCATAATAGATATAATATAGTTTAATAATAAATACTATGAAAACCTAATGTTTTATATTTTGAGGTGCAATTTGTATTTATGCATATATGCTTTAGCATGAAATACTAAGATATTCATAATATATTGTTTTAAAATAAAAAAAAATATTATTAAGATGCATGCACCTTTTCGAATACAAAAAAGTTATAATATAATTTCCTTTTTCTTGTTACGAATGGGAAACATTTACATTTTGAATATTTTGTATATTGAAATAATTATTACGAATTTATAAGTTCCAATAAATTTCGCAAAACCTATATTAAAGACACATGGAGTTTTACAATATCTACGACCTCTTTTGATGAACACTTTACTTTTAGATAAAAGTTCCGACGTAATAATAATTAAATTTCATTCAAATGTAATGAACGCATTAATTAAGTCCAAACTAATTCCAACTTTTATATATATTGAAATCTTATAAGAACATATAAATTTTATAACTTAATCATATATATATATATATATATTGTAAGCAATATAAATATAAAGATATGAAGTGATATACATCCCTCAAATATATTAAAGGACGACCTCTCATTAGTTATTACGGCTAAAACCCACTTTTTTTTTGTAAATATACATATATACATAAATCAAATTTCCTTATCATTAGACCACATGTGCACATCCTTATTTTCCATGTATATATATAATATATATACATATATGGTAAGTATGTGTGAGTGTATATATAGATTATAGATGGAGTGGGATTCTTTGGCCGCTCGTTGTATGCTTTTGGCTGTTAATATATATGAATTTTGAGCTTAAAAGCAACACTTTCCTTAGCTTTCAGCATCTCACCTTTGACTGTTTTGGCAATGAGGAAAATTGGCCCATTGCTTTTTCATTTTCTTTTTTTTCCAACATATATATAATATATGTATATAGTTTTATAATTCCTCGTATATATCAACTTTCCTTCATGCTATACCTAACTTGAGGGATTATCTTATTACCATATGATTAACAATTTGATTATATATATGTGTGTTAATACCATAATTAACACTTTGGTCATATGTAATTATTGCATGAACCGGCTCCGTTTATTAACATTCTTTTTTCTTATTTATCAAATTTAGTGATTTAAAAATGAAATGCCTCTTCAAGTCACGCATTTGTTAATGGATCTTTGGGAATCTTGTATTATCTTTTTTTTTCTTTATCTAGGGTTTTTATTTTTATTCGTTTTATATATACATCTTCATAAACTATATATTATTTTATTTAGGTTTCTAGAATGAATTTACTTATGATTAATTTAGGAGATCATGCACGCGATAATTATTATTTATATATGCCAAAACCCTTAACCGTTATTTTTTGTTGTGTACTAGATATATCTCTCGAATTGTAGAATAATATGCAAACATTATAAATCAAATAAATTTATAGTATAAACTATAATCATACTATAAATAAAAGGTAAACATAGATTGGAAAGGTGAGTCATGACTTGGAAAATAGAGATCATCCACCAATTATACTATCCTAAACAAGCGTTTTCTTTAAAAAAATGTAGAAAGCACTTATGTTTATTTTTCATAAATGAAAAGTTTTATAGAACTATTAATATTTCATTAATTAATGTAACTTCAAATAAATTAATGAATTTAACACATTATCCTTTTTTATTGATATTCAACTTTTTATCCACTTTTTTCCATTAATCCATGAAATATAACTTAGTTTATATCTTAATTTTTTATTTACTCGCAATATTACTTAAATTATCGATTTAGAGACAATACTGTTTGAAATGAGTTTCAAGACGAATGATGGACATACTAAATCCGTATATATATATATATATATATGATCGTTTTTTATCCATCTGGAATTGCAGAAAAAAATTCGGTCGAAGTTGCATTATGAGGTGTTATATAACAAATTTTTTTATGGAATATATTAGAAATAATAGTAAAGGAATTTCAGACGATACGTTTGTCCATAAATTTGCGGATGATTTATGTATAGATCTTCGTGTTCGTCTAAAAAGCATTCTTAATCTTTCATACGAATGATTCATTAAAAAATTGATAATTTATAATATTGTAAACAAATAGTTAGTATATTTTAAATGTCAAATTTTTTTTATCATTTCTAGATGAATTATCTCGAAATTGTTGATTATGAAAATTTAATGACATATTCAAAATGAAATTTGATTAGAGAAACAAAATGTAAACCCAAAGGAATAAAAAGATAAAAAAAATATGCAAATTGGAGACTATACATTTTGCAAATGAAGGTAAGAGAAAATTTTGAAATTTTGAAGATACCCATAAATCCTTTTGGGGAATGGTAAAGTTGTTTTCATTTGGACCATCTCTCCATGTGAAGAACCACTTGAAGTTAAAATTTGGAGAATATTTTTCCTCAATTGTAATTTCAGAATCTCTGTAGGATTTTTGGATAGCCAAGAACATGATCCTTTGTCCCCTTTGGTGAAAATGATGCTAGTCAAAGGACACATTATCTTTGTCGATTTTATTAGGGGTGTAAAATGAGCTAGCTCGGCTCAGCTCGCCTTCAGCTCGCCAAAAAACGAGTTGGAAAATCCTAGCTCAGCTCGGCTCACCTCTAGCTCGCCAAAAAACGAGCTGGCTCGCGAGTCAGACTATTTAGTTATTTTGAATTAGTTGTAATATCATATATGATAAATATATCAAATGAACCAAATAAAATATTGAAAATATGAAAAAATTAATTCAAACATAATGTTATAAATTATTATTGTACTAAATAAAAAATAACATTCTCGAATAAAAAGTATAAAATACCATTATACTAAATTCGACCGCTCGTAACTCTACTAAATTGTTGCTTTATTTTGTTATATCAGTTATTAGAAAAAGAAAAACTACATTATAATAGTATACTATGTTTAAAAAATATATTATGTTTTATTAAATGCAATATTATATATGATATACAAAAAAAAGAAAATATTTTATTTTTGTACATGATTTTTTTCAGCTCGCGAGCCAGCTCGTCTAAGCTCGGACTCGTTTTGGGCTCAGCTCGTCGGCTCGTTTTTTAAACGAGCTAGAAAATACCCAGCTCGGCTCGCTTAAATATGGTCCGAGCTAGAACTGGCTCGCGAACCGGCAGCTTATTTTACACCCCTAGATTTTATGAAAATGATGCTACCTAAATCTTTGTGTAACTTGACAAAATATAATAACAATAATGATTAGGTATGTAAAATGAGTTGTTGGTTCGCGAACTACCTCTAATTCGATTAGTTTTTTAGCGACACGAATTTGATATCTTTTAGTCCGTTTAAAAACGAATTGGTGAGGTAAGCTGAAAACGAGTCAGACCTTAGACGAGCTAGCTCGCTAGCTCAAAAAACAACAACAATAGATTATTTACATAATAGTAATAATGATGTCTTCCTATTCTTTACGTACATGCATACAAATATATTATATATTATATAGTATGTTTTTGTTAGGATGGACAAATAACGAATATTTGCAAATATCTGACTATTTATATTTATAAATGTATTTGACAAATATCCAGATTTATTATTTATATTTGTAAATTCGGATATTTATAAATACGAATATTTTTTGGAATACGGATATCCGTCGGATATTTGTATTTGAACCTAAATTTTTTAGCGTAAAAATATATATAATTTTTGTTAATAAAAACGAATAATCATCAAATATAATCTAAAACTAAAATTCAAATTGCACAAAGATACAAAGATACCTAATATAAATAAAACAAAACACCAAATCTTCACATTCATCTTCATATCAGCCATTTAAATTTAGTTTCGTCGATGATTCTACGATGAAATAAATTGTTAGATTATCAAATTAATACACTGAGATAAAACTTGAACAAAAGTTATATATTTAGTGAGTTTTTTTTTCATATCTTGTAACGTCTCTATAACATTATCCAACTCATTTGGATTAGAAGCAATCTTGAGTGCAAATTAAAATGTTCAACAATATTGGTTATTTTAAAGTATCTGATATTTTATTCCTCTCATCATAAATATATTGCATATTTGTCTATATATTTATATAATGAATGCTTAAATAAGATTAATAATGCTTTTTATTTCTATTTTGATAATTAAAATCAATTTTGTTATATATATCTGTATATTAACTAAATTTTCTATTTAGTACTTAATGATACAAATAGTTCGGATAATTGAGTCTACTATTTGTATTTGTATTTGTCGAATATTTGATTTCTAATATTTGTATTTGTATTTGTGCCAGCGGATATTCAAATTTTGGATTCGAATACGAATCGAAAACGAATATTTCGACTATTTTGCTCAGCCCTACTTTTTGTTGTAATTTGTAAAATAAAGAAAAATTTTAAAAAGATTGGAAAATATGTTACAAGTGGAGTTACAAGGAGTCAAATTTAAAATATTTAGTTTTTGATATTTTATTTGATATTCTTTTAGCATTTTGATATTCAATAATTTTGTATTCATATTAATGTTTTTATATTTTAGATATTTTATTCGGTTTGATAATTAACATATTAATAATTATTTTAAATTAAATCAAGCTTGAGAATCAACTCATTTTGTGGTGAGCTGAAGATCATTTGAGTTAAAATTTTTTAACTCGGTTAGAAAATGAATTAAACTGAACTAATTTATTTTCTAGTAAATTGGCAATAAATTGAATCGAATCACCTCATTTTACACCCTAATATTCTAATAGCGACGTTGGATGATTTAACACAAATATATTACATATTTGATATTTCATAAATTATAACAAAATATAAATTTTAGATAAATCATATATTGGATACAAAATCAAATTAAAGTAAAATTATTGACAATCTAATAAGCCATTATAACTATCTACAAAATTCCGTAACAAATTGAATTTAGCACTTCCTAAACAAGGAATATATACACATTATGTTCATAAGGAATATAACTTAAAAATTTAACAAGCTTTTGAGAAAACTAATCTCTCAAAAGGCATATTGTTCCAAAAGATGGCAAAATCAAACATTAAGTGTGATTGAAGCATACCCACATGACCAAAAACTAAACCCAAACATCAAGAACAGTTTTTTTTTTTTTTACCAAACCAAACTCAATTAATTACTAGAAGAAGCCATTGTTCATCAGAGGGTAGGAATGGTTTTGGCTCGGATGAATTGTTTCAAAATCGCTTTCTCTTCGTCAATTCGCTTCTTCTCTTCAGGATCTTTTGGTTTCATCTTCCTTTTCTCGTCCAACACCCATTTGAAAAGTTCTCGTTGTTCCTCCTCCGATATTGGCTCACGGATCTTTACCATCTCGGGAATCATAGCCATAGAGGGAATCCTTTCCGCAGCAACGGATGGTTCAGTAGCTGTAGAGCCTGGATTTGATGAAGCTGTCGTATCTTCGTTCGTTGAGGATGAATCCTTTTTCTTGGTTCTAAAAAATACATAACCTGCATAAGATATAAAACCAAAATACAGAAAATTTTAGGAGGATCTCTAAGGTAAAAAACATTATCATCTCAACAATGTGGGGTAAAGTTTGTAACTTTTTACCCTTTGGAGAAAGAATATGTAAAAAAAGTGTGCCATGTAGTTGTCCATGGACCACAAGATGAAATATTAAAGTCTTTCATGAACAACTGCAATGGATGATTTTGCAGATAAGACTAAATTATAGTCGAAAAGGAGAATATCGTATAATAGTTGTGTATCGTAAAAATCAGAGCACAATGCATATGGAAACTGCGTAATAAATCCCGAATATAATCTAGCAAACAGAAAAGTGATCGAATGCAAAAGATTGAAGATAAACAAAGATTGAGAATGATACAAACAGGTGAAATACTTCCACAGATTTAACACATATAGGCGCTGACGGTAAGAGCCCGCAAACGCGACGACTGCATTTTCTGACGATTGCGGACGAAATTAAAATCGACTGGTGGAGTCGCAGTCATCCATAGTAGCCGCGAAGCCCAGAATTTAAAAAGCTAGAATAATGTTATATTACGACTGTGTTTTGGTGCATTTTGGTTAAAATTACGGAAATAACCTTCAAAGATCCTGTCTACATAATCTCTTCGGTGACAGGATAAGACATCACACCACAAAGCCAACAAGGTAAAAGTCGTAAAGACAAGGAAAAAGCATTAAATTTGTCAAGGTAAATTGGGATACGATCGTCGAGCCAAGAACTATTGTATAACTTTACATAACTACATCAAGAATCTTGATAAAAATAAAGTCGAGTACAACGTCTAATCAAATCCGCAAATTGGTTAGTCATCGTTGTAATAAACATGCTTTCATTATGCTTGAGAAAATGTCAAGACCTGACTTACACCAAAGCACCTTCTTACGCAATAATTGGGTCGGATAATAGTAAAAGATGTAATCAAAATATGCTGACTAAGAATTGAAAGAAAAGAAGTAAACTATCTCAAACACACAATGAAGAACACACAATGAGGAGCAAGGCAAAGGAGTTCCTAGACATGTTCGCACAATTAGGCATAAAAGAATGGCTAAAGACAGCACGAGAACAACTAAGAACATTTAGGAAAGACTACAAGAAGTCCCTACAACGAGAAGAGGCCAAAAGAAGCAAGTAACAGAAGCATTGGCCAATGTTCGGCTAGTGCAGACTTTTGCTCGGCCAGAGTAAGAAACGCTTGACCCAAATGTTTTCTCTTTTTTTTTTAGTTTTTTTAGGGTTAAAACTTATGTGGTGCTCGATCGAGCGATTTTACCGAGTTTTGTTAACTTAGCTTATTTTATCCCGTTTTCCATTATTGTTTGGTCTTTAAAAGTATGACCCATTGCATGACATTTAACCTAAGTTATGATGATTCCAGAGTTTCTTTTCTTTGTCAATCCTAAAGATTTATCTACCGAACTCTTGGAGTGATTCCGAGTTGCTCACCGACTTATCAACACTAAACCACAAGTGTTATGATATGTTCAATGCGTCTGAAGTTCTCTAGTCGAGTTGTACTCTGGTTTTAGGACGTCATTTCTTTGGAAAGACAAATTCTAGATTCAAACTATCGAATTGCTACTGGGTTCATTCCAAATCTATCCTCCTAACAATAGAATGTAAATCTAGCATCATATCAACTTGTATCAATTTTGAGTGCATCCGAGATAGGCTTTAACATAGTTAGACATTGACTAGACATAATAAAATGTTTAAAGAAGATAACACAATGAATATATAGCAAATTCAAGTGAAATCTAGCATATGGTTATATGCATTGATTAGATTATGTTAAATGAATTTATATGCACCTTGAAGCCATCCCTAAGCTTAGATGAATGGAAACCAAATAGGCTCAAGAATATAGAGATAGATTTATGTAGCTACACAAGATGATGACCATCTTGTTACATACACATATATACACGCAATACACATAATAGATAGGTTTATGTAGCTACACAAGATGATGATCCTCTTGTTACATACACATAATATATAGATTTATGTAGCTACACAAGATGATCATCCTCTTGTTACATACACATATACACAGCAATACACATAATATATAGATTTATGTAGCTAAAGATGATCATCCTCTTGTTACATACACATATACACGCAATACACATAATAGATAGATTTATGTAGCTACACAAGATGATGATCCTCTTGTTACATACACATATACACAGCATACACATAATAGATAGATTTATGTAGCTACACAAGATGATGATCCTCTTGTTACATACACATATACACGCAATACACATAATAGATAGATTTATGTAGCTACACAAGACGATCATCCTCTAGTTACATACACATATACACAGCAATACACATAATATATAGATTTATGTAGCTAAACAAGATGATCATCCTCTTGTTACATACATATATACACAGCAATACACATAATTTAAGAGTACATTGAGAAATCTAATCAAGCAATACATCTTCATCATACAAATCAATCATTTTTTTCAATTCCTTTCAATCCATTTCTACATTCAGAATCCTAAACTTGCATAAAGATCCACAAGAAGAATTGGGTAATATTCATACAATGAAGATCATTCACAGGATTTTCAAAAAGCAATTTGGATCTAATCTTGGCATATGATGAAGAACTCTTAATTCCTCAACATCAAAGCCATAAATTCCTCCATTAAAAAACTTCAGGAAAATCAGTGATGGGTTGGGTTGTTTACCTCCAACAGCGAGATTGACCGTCAAGAGAAGCGGCCAGAGAAACTTGTACCGCCGAGCGAAGGATTCCTTCGGCGGCGGTGGAGGAGGAATAGAACCACCCTGTGATCCCCTCGAATACGAAGCCGCAGCGGTAGGCGCAGTCGTTGATGATGACGAAGATGCCGATGGAGGTACAGTGAAATCCTTCGCCTTCATTTGAGCTTGCTTTAACTGAGCTGTAATGGCGGACCCAGAAACCGATAACAATAGAAACAAGATAAAATGAAAGAAAAAATCAAAATTTCAGAGGATAAACAAAACAAGAAGATTGTATGGGAGGGGTCGGAAAGCGACATATTCCGTCTGTATATTCCGAAGAATCAAACATTAGGGTTTGATTGTCTTTACCCTTCTTGGGTTTATTGTTGTAGAGCTTAAGATCTTCGCTCATGGCGATTTCCCGTTCTTATCACCGATTTCGTCTTCGATCTTGTCTTTCTTCTTCCTTCTCCGTCGCTAGTTTACCGTGCACTGGTGACGCAATCTAAGTTTAAATTAGGATTTTTACTTTTCTTAAATTATTAAGAAAATTATCCATTATTCGATGATTGGTTTTCCAATCTAAGTTTAAATTTCATTCGATTTTCATTTTTAACTAAAAAAATATCTAAATTTTTTTATACTATTCTAGATTAAAACTCTAAAAATTCACCCGAATTTGATTTGAATCGACCGATTTTGATCTGATTTCGATCCAATTTAACCTGATTTTAATATAATTACGACCCGATTAGATTACATCTTCCAATTATATGTGAATTTATTACACATATAAACAATTTGTATTAATGTTTTAGAGAATTGCATCAAACCAATAGATCTAATTGATTTCGAATAAAAATTGAACAGTTTAGTTAATTGCATCAAAATCGTATTAATCGAATTGATTTTATTGATCCAATTTATATGCAATTAACCAACATAAACCCTTTTTGTAATCGAAGCCAATTAAACCGATTCAATTAACTCGATTTTGATCCAATTTTGACGCAATTAACAAATCAAGCTCAATTTTAGACTCGAAATAACCAAATTGATTCGATTAACTTGATTTTCACGCAATTATCCAAAACAATTAACACAAATTGTTTATACTTGTAAAAAAATCATATCTAATTATCTAAACATTAACATTTCAAAATATAATCAAATTTAAACAAAATAAAAACTGGACCAAAGGGATTAAAACTAAGTAAAAAAATGCATAAAAAATCAGTTAAAAATCAAGTTAATCGTATAAATTTAATTGTTCTGATTTAAGCAACCCAATTTTTTTACTTGAAATCAATTTACTATCTCAACCCTTACTTGGAATCAATTAAAATGGTTTGATTAACTGATTTAATCCGATTTGATACAATTAACTAAACTCAATCCAATTTTAATTTCAATATACGATGAATTTGACGCAATTATAAAAAATATCATTTATTGTTTATGTGTGTAGTAAATTTACATCTAATTGCGTAAAATTAAACATTTTAAAATGGAATCTGATCAAAATTTGGTAAAAACTTTGTCAAATTGGGTCAAAATTCGAGTTAAAATCGGATAAATTGGGTCAAAATCAGGTCATATTCGGATCAAAATCAGATCAATCAATGGTTGATTGACTCATGAAGTTTTAAACATATTTTGGATAGCTAAAAAAAGGATTAAAACTAAAAGTCAAGAGGGAATAGATGAGAACCACACTAGAGAAGAGAATCGGATTAGAACAACGTTAACGACGTGAATATAGATTTGTCTCCTTAAAATGAAAAGTATTAGTTAAAATATAATTTTTTAAATAAATTTATATAATTTTTTTCAAATCTGAATAGTAAAAATTTATTTATAAACTTTTAAAATTTTATATTCTATAGATAAAATTATTTATAATTTTATATAATTTAAAAGATATATTTTATTTATTTTAAATTAAATAAAAAAAGAAAACCTAAACATAAACCGGGCAATCTTCAACCTGTTTTTAATAATGTTTTCTTTATTTTTCGAAAAAACAATATATTCACTCCTCAAAAATATTGATTTAGTCCTATTCTTTTTTGATTTTGATCTTCATCCGATTCTTCCATTGATTTTAAGTTTTCATCCGATTCTCATAAAAAAAATCTGCCTAAAAATTCCTCCGTTAATTTTGACCCGATTTTGACCTAATTTTGACCCGAATCCGACTGAATTTTGATCCAAATTTGACCCAAGTTTGATCCAATGTTGATTCAATTTTGACTTTAATTTTGATCCGAATTTTGACCTCAATTTTAACTCAATTTTAACAATAAATCAAGTTATTTATTCAATTAAATCGATTTATTTGATTTAATTGATTTCGAGTAAAATTGAGTATAATTTTTTTATTTGAAATCGATTAAACGGTCTAATTATCTCGATTGATCCGATTTTGATACAATTAACAAAATTGTATTCAATTATGATTCGAAATTAATTAAATCGAATAAGTAACTTTATTTTGATGAAATTATCTATATATTAACATTTATTGTTTATGTGTGTTGTAAATTCACATCTAATTTACAAAAATGTAACATTTAAAATTAAATCAAGTCAAATTAAATACAAGTTCGGGTTAAAATCGAGTCAAAATTGGAGTCGCAATTTGGGTCACAATTTGGGTCAAAATTGGATCTGATTCGAGTCAAAATCGAGACAAATCGGTTAACTCGATTTGATCTAATTTTTATATAATTAACAAAATCGTATTCGACTTTGGCTCGAAATCAATTAAATTGAATAATTAACTTAATTTATTGTTGATATTCGGGTTAAATAAAATTTAGGTCAAAACTAAGTAAAATTTTGGGTTAAAATCGAGTTAAATTTGAGGTCACATTTTGGGTCAAAATTGAATCGGTTTTGGTTAAAATTGAGTCAAAATTAGGGCCAATTTTGGTTAAAGTTTGGATCAGATTTGAGTCCAATTTTGACTCGATTATAACCCCATTTTGTCCCTAATGTTGACTCAATTTTAACCCGAAACCAATCCAATTTGACCCAAATTGTGACCTCAATTTTGACTCGATTTGAACGCGAACTTATACTTAATTTTGACCCAATTTAATTTTAAATATTATATTTTGCTAAATTATACGTGAATTTACTACACACACAAACATCAAATTGAATAATTAACTTGGTTTATTATAAAAATTAGGGTCAAAATTAAATACAAAATCGGGTTAAAATCAAATCAAAATTGAGTAAAAATTGATTCAAATTCGGATCAAAATTAGAATCGAAATTGATCAAAATTCGATTCAAAATCGAATTGATTAACGGACAATTACCTAATAAATAATAGAGGCGATTTTAGACAGATTTTTGATAATTGAGGAAACGAAAAATGAACATCGAAGGAAAAACGAATGAGAAATAGGATTAAAATAATATTTTCGAAGGAGAAATAGACTGTTTTTCAATCATTTTTTTTCTCTTTACATGTTCTTGCAAATTTGGAGAGTTATCATAACATTTACCTATGTAGATGTAATTTGGAGAATCCATGCATTCAAATCTGCGCTACAACATTAAGCAATAAATGTGAAGAGGACAGAAGACATGGCGCAAAAGACAGAAGCAACTATAATGTTTTATCTTACATAACAAAAACATTTTTGAGCTTCTAAGAGAATTTTGGCAATCTCCATTAACTTTAACTCCAACCTCGTCCGCTGCCATATCTACTCCCACGGTCTCGGAACCCTCCTGCCATCCATCCCAATCTCAATCAAACCCTAAACCCTTACATATCCTAAACGGTGATAGATTGTATTCTGTTTCGGACCACATAATACTGACTTGGTTTAAAATTTTCGATCATAAGCAAACTCCTAGGATAATTTTTTTTTATAAAGAATAGGTTATTTTCTTAAATTATATCTTTTTAATTGTCATACTATAGAAAAAATAGTCACATTCTTAATTTTTTTTGCTGAATTCAAATATTTCTAGTTTTTATTTATATTTATATTGTTCTTATAATTGTATGTTATTTATGTCATATTTAGAAGAAAAACAAGTTCATTTTTATCACATAAATTATTTTTCGTAAAAAAAAGTTATAATCACGACTAAAATATAAACCACGAACTTTAGCGGACTAAACTAAAAATTTATATGAGTTTATTGGTAATAAAGTTTATTTATATTAATTTAAATGGGTGAAATCGAGCTAAAATTCAGTGAAATTGGGTGAAGATTCGATGGAATTGAGTTGAAATTAGGTGAAATTTTAAAATTGTGCGGCACAATGCATTGAGTTGGTTGGACTGGATTAGACCATTTAACACCTTTAACGAAACAACTAACCTGGAGGTGGAGGAGGGGCACCGCGGCCCATGGCAGCCAATTCGGGACTGACCCTTTGTCCAGCTTCTTCTAATATGTTAATAAGTTCCTTCGCAAATCTGGCATTTGCTGCTGTAAAGAAAGTATAGGCCGTTCCCTTGGCCCCGGCCCTCCCAGTCCGTCCTATGCGGTGGACATAATCTTCCAGGGATCCCGGGAAATCGTAGTTTATCACATACTTCACGTCCTTTACGTCTGGCACAGATATTGTTAAGCAAAAGTAATCGTACAAGAGTGAGTCGATAAACCGTTATCGTAATGTAACGAAAGAGCATCTTCGAAATACATACCTAACCCACGAGCTGCAACATCCGTGGCAGTCATTATAGGACTTTTTCCCGATCTGAATTCTGAGAGAACCCAATCCCTCTCGGCTTGACTTTTATCTCCATGAATCGACAGAGCAGGCCAACCATCCATACGGAGTTGTCGAGTGATTTGGTCACAACCTTTTTTGGTATCAAGGAAAATAAGTATTCTGCTTCCATCCATTATATCTTCAAGTAACTTCACTAACCTGAAATGCCAGAACAGGTCAACCACCAAAATTTCCGTAACAAAAAATTTTCTTTTTTTTTAAATTCAAGTAAAGAAATATGTCATGGTTGCAGAAATCTATACATCACATATAGGCTTTAAGGACATTGTGGCATAAGTGTCGAGGTAACGCAGGACCTAAAAGATCGAATGGAACAATACATAGACAAGTAAATCCCGTATGAATTCTAGGGCATTCCTTTCACTTAAGACGTAAAGTGTATAAAGGTATTCCGGCATTCTAAAGGAAGTAGACTACTCAAGAATTTCATATTTTTTTGTCGTAATTTCTATTTGACTCCAGAATTCAAAAAATATAAATAGAAATAAAAGAAGAATGAATAGAATCAATGAAAGAATGGAAAGGGACACATACTTGTTGTACTTTTGATTTTCTGAAATGACATCGACGATTTGTCGGATTGCACGATTAGCCTTTAAATCAGAAGATCCTATTATCACCTGCAAAAATTGCGGCTGAGTATTTGTCTATAACACCTAAGCAGATATTATGTGTTCTTGAAACATAACAAGAGTCCTCAGCAGAATAAATAAAGATGTCACTTACTTTATATGGATTATAGAGAAATTTACTAGCTAATAGCTCCACCTCCTTGGGCCAAGTAGCACTCCAGTACAAAGTTTGACGGTCTGGTCGAATCTGCAACGGGTTTAAGAACATGAGAACAGAAATATTATCTAATAAAGAGAAAAGGGTTTCATGCATCACTCAGTGCTAAAGTCTCATTCATCGTGATCACCCGACCAACACAAAAGTGTTAGAAATTCTATTGGATAGAAAATCTTAGAAGAGATTGTAGTTGATGGAAAGGTTATGTCATCTTTGGTTTTTCATTCACTATATATAGGAGTAAAAATTACAAAAAGCGAGATAATAATGACGCTCCTAACAACGAGATAATAAAGACGCTCCTAACAACGAGATAACCTTCAAACTACCAGTGCATTGAAGTTGATTTGACTGAACAAACAACTAGATGCACGTTGAACTATTCTAGAATGTTGACTGATTCTAGAATGTTCACACACACACAAGTATTATTATTATTATTCTAACAATATTCCCCCTAATCCTTGTGTGTGGAGGGTGGATTGATTAACACACACCCAATCCTTGAACGTAGCTCTTGGAATTTGACTCGGCCAAGAGCCTTCGTCAGGATATTTGCAAGCTGATCCTTCGTGTTGATGAAGTCTGCATTGACACTTCTGTTTTCCAAGCAATCTCGAATGAAATGATATCGAAGATCGATGTGTTTACTGCGATTATGGAAAACAAGGTTCTTGCTCAATGTCAATCCACCTCAGCTCAAACATATCAGCATCCCTCCCAAGGAGTTCGCCAAGCAGCCGAGCCAACCCAAGTCCTTGCGTGGTTGCAGTAGTAGCGGCAACATACTCTGCTTCGCAGGACGACAAAATTACCACCCTTTGCTTGAGAGATTTCCAACTCACCAAACAAGCTCCGCCGAAGAACAATGTACTGCTCGTGCTCTTCATTGTGTCAATATCTCCGGCAAGATCGTTGTCGCTATAGCCAACAAGTTTCGTTTCCCCTTCCTTCCGCTAGTAGCGAAGTCCATAGTGGATTGTACCGGCAATGTAGCGGAGAAGGCACTTCACCACCACCATGTGCTCTTCCATTGGCCGCTCCATCAAACAACTCACGAAACCAACAGCAAAAGCTAGATCTGGCCTTGTGTGGACAAGATAGCGTAAACTCCCGACAATACGCCTGTACATTATGGCATCCACTTCCGGCGCTGTGCTATTACGACCAAGCTTGAGCCGCTCCCCCATGGGTGTATGCACTGGGTTGCAGCCTTCCATGCCGCCTAGACGAACAATTTGTGCAGCGTAGTGTGCCTGCCACAAATTGATGTCATCATTGTCCTGATGTACCTCAATTCTGAGATTGAAAGCAAGCCAAGATCACTCATCTGGAATTGGGCTTTCATCTCCTATTTGAATTGTGCAATGATTTGTCAAACGATCCAGTGATGACAAGGTCATCCACATAGACCCCAACGAGCAAAGTCATTCCTCCGTGGGTACGCCGGTACATCGCGTGCTCGTGCTCGCTCTACTTGAAACCGAGGTACTTGAGAGTATTGTTAAGCTTCGCGTTCCAAGCCTATGGTGCTTGACGCAAGCCATAGAGAGCCTTACGCAATCGTAGAACTTTTTCTTCTTCATCGGCAATAACGAAACCTAGTTGTTGCTTTACATATACCTCTTTTGTCAAATCACCTTGAAAGCAGACTTCACATACATATGGTGGACGGACCCCCTCTCTTGGGCAGCCAATGCAAGCAATATTCGGATGGACTCCATTCGAACGCCAGGTGCGTAAACTTCATCGAAATCAACGCCGACTTGTTGGACAAAACCGCGTGCAACAAGACGCGCCTTGTGTTTGATCACCTCGCCGACCTCATTCTTCTTTATTTTGAAAAACCACTAGAGCCCAATCGGTTTGTGACCCTGTGGCAGCTTTACGAGCTCCCAGGTTTGGTTCCGCTCCATAACATCAATCTCCTCGCGCATAGCGGCACGCCATACCTCACCGTGCTCAGCTTCAGCAAATGAGCAAGGCTCACTAGCAGCTTGTCAAGTGCAGCTTAATGTCATCCAACTCCCGCGTAGCGAATCCCCGGAAGTGGGGCTTCGTTTGCAATCAAATTTTCAATTGTTCGATAACAGACGAGTGTGTGAGAATGGGCTGTGTCAAGCCTACTGGAGTCGTTCTGCAAAGGTGTCACAAGCTCCAGCGGTGGTACATTTGACGTTGCGGCAGCTGATGTGGTTGGTGGAGTGGCTGGTGATAATGTTCTGGCTCTCCCAGGATTCTGTGAAGGGTTTGCCACCTCCATCACGTGACCTATTGAAAACTCAACGGTGAAGTCGTCAAGGGGTGTCCTAACTTCATTCTCCTTCCACTCCCAACCGCGATCTTCATTGAAGACCACATCTAAGGCCATGTGCACACGTCTTGATGTTGGATCCAGCACACGATATGCCTTCGCACACGATATGCCTTCGCTCCTTCTGCATATCCGAGAAAGACAACGGGGAGGCTACGATCATCGTGCTTCTGAAGTTGACGAAGATTCTTTGCATACGCAAGGCAGTCGAACGTCCGTAAGAAGTGCACAGCCGGCTTGCAACCGTACCAAGCTTCGAAAGGAGTCATGCCGATGAGACTTTTGGTAGGGGCACGATTGAGAAGAAACACAGCCATGCATACTGCTTCCCCCCAAAACTCAGCAGGCATGCTCCTTTGCCTCAACAATGCACGCGCCATCGCCATCACGGTTTGGTTACGTCGCTCTACCACTCCGTTGCTGCGGGGTGTAGGGTGTAGAGACGTGATGTTTCACGCCTTGATCCACCAAGTAGGTCGCAAAACTCGACGAAGTGAATTCGCCACCGTTATCTGTTCGCAACACCCGCAGCTTGCATCTACTCTCACTTTTTTTGCTGCTGTCATGATACGTTTGATGGCGTCGGACGCATCACCTTTGTCTGCCAGGAGTACTACCCACATATAGCGGGTAGCATCGTCCACCAATAGCAAGAAATAACGTCTTCCCCCAGGTGTCACTGGCGTGATTGGGTCGCACAAATCGGCGTGTACAAGGTCAAGCGACTCCTTGGCGCGAAACTTTGTGGCCTTCGGAAATGCCCCTCGTCGGTGCTTAGTGACGACACAAGTGTCACATAATTGCTCCACATGCACAGTCTGCGGTAGACCCCTGACGAGGCCTTGACGCCCCATCTTCTCCAAATCATCAAAACTGATGTGACCGAAGCGATCATGCCAACGCTAGGCATCAACGTCGTGACGCGCCATGAGATAGATCGGACGAGCAATTTTGAGGGAGAGGACATAGAGGCGGTTGTGGCCGCGATTGACTTTGGCGAGAAGCCGTTGATCCTTATCCCAGATCCGCAACAAACCATCCTATATTTTCACGCGCAACCCGTTCTCATCAAGTTGGCCGATGCTGATCGAGTTCCTCAACCGGGAAATGTAGTAGACGTGAGTCAGCACCTTATGTTCACCATACTTGCCAGCAACCTAGATTGGCGAAAACATCAATACAAACAATCATCATATGATTTGTGGCCCATGTGTCAAGGTACCAGCCCTCCAAACGTTCTTCAGTATTGTCGGTGCTGAGATGTGCTTCCATGCATGGTTCATCGATGTGTAGGGGTGTTAGGGTCGACTCAGGCACGGTGAGGCTTTCGTTGAGCTGTGTCATTAGAAGATTCGACCCTTCCTCAACCTCCTCAACCTCCGGTAGATTTGCCTGCCCTCTCTTGGGTTGACAGCAGTTCCTAGCCCAAAGCCCATGACACCCACAGTCGTGGCACTTGTCATTGCGTTGGTCATCCTTGTGGTCGGAGCGACTATCACCGCCTTTCATGCGCGATCTACGTGACCGCCGACGACCTCTACCATCACCATTGTCGAACATGGAAGTGTTTTCACCCGCTTGGCATTGTTTTTGCCGCGCGATCCACTGTTCCTCAGCCAGATAGAGTTTTCCACTCTCTTGTTACGGTTCCGACGTCGCAAGCTTCTACTGCCAACAACCGCCCAGTCACTTCCTCCAACAATATCTCAGAGATATTCAACAACGTCTCGATCGATGAGGCAATCTGTGAAAACTTGGGTGGCAACACATGCAAGTATTTCTCAACAACATTTTCTTCATCGATCGTCTCCCCCGAGTGTGGCAAGGAAAGTGACAAGGTTGGAGAGATGCATCGCGAAATCCTCGATAGTTTCGTCGTCACTAAAAATTCCTTCCTCAACTGTTTAACCTTTCCCTTGCGAACACGCTCGCTTCCGACACGCATTGAACGGACTGCCTCCCACGCCTCCAAAGCCATGTGATCTTCCTGGAAGTCCATGGGGTCGTTCTCGATCGTATCCCAAAGGTTACGAGCCTCCAACATCACCTTCATGAGAGAGCTCCACTCGATGTAGTTTGTTTGAGTGAGCATCGGGTAGTTACCTCCGCTGACCTCCTTAATCACCCGTTGCACAACCACCTCACGCACTCCGGCATCACAATGTCGCGTTTATCTCGGCGGCGGTGACAGGAATATCGTCACCCTAGACGACGGGGGCTACCATCTCGACCATGAACGGGTGTAGACATTGTCTAGCTTTTCTTTTCAACCACGCTCTAATACCAAATGTTAGAAATTCTATTGGATAGAAAATCTTAGAAGAGATTGTAGTTGATGGAAAAGTTATGCCATCTTTGGTTTTTCATTCACTATTTATAGGAGTAAAAACTACAAAAAACGAGATAATAATGACGCTCCTAACAACGAGATAACCTTCAAACCTACCCATGCATTTAAGTTGACTACACAAACAACTAGATGCACGTTGAACGATTCTAGAATGTTGACTGATTCTAGAATGTTCACACACACACAAGTATTATTATTATTATTCTAACAAAAAGCACTCTTGTCAATCTAAAAAACAATGCATCTTTGCCACCTGACCATTTGAAAGTTTGGGACAAAAAAGGTAATAAGCTCTAGAAATGTGTTTGATGGAGGGGAAGAAATAACCTGAGAAACAATTTTTCGTATCTGAGGCTTAAATCCCATATCAAGCATTCTATCAGCCTCATCCAAAACAAGGTATGTTACCCTCCGCAAGTTCGTGTGATTCGACTCCAGCATGTCTATTAACCTCCCAGGAGTAGCAATGACAATTTCAACACCTGACTCACAGACAAACAATAGTCATCGGCAGCCAGAAAATATCTATTAGCAACCCAATTTACGAAATGATGAAAAAAGTACTAAACTTAATCAACTCACCTTTCTGGAGATCGCGAACTTGTGGTCCTTTTGGAACTCCACCATATATGCAAGTGCTCTTAATCCTCGATGTTGAACCAAATTTAGATGCCTCTTGTTGGATCTGCACAGCAAGTTCACGTGTAGGAGCAAGAACTAAAACGATCGGGCCATCTCCAGGAGCTGAAAAAAAATATTGAACTGAATCATTTCCATCGTTCAAGACAATTACAGCCCTGTGCCAGAAAAATCAAACCGCATCACATGATTCTGAGAAGAAATCAATCATTGCCTAGAATTGGTTGGGCATTGACATGGACTATTGCCGGTAGCAGATATGAAAGAGTCTTTCCAGACCCAGTTTCAGCAATGCCAATGAGATCACGTCCCTTTAAAGCCATTGGCCATCCCTGAGATTGTATAGGTGTAGGTTCAGAGAAACCAGCCTTCACTATCTCTTCCAGGACATAATCTGGCCCAATCAGAAATTTTCTCATTAGTAGATGTTTAAAACAAGAACAGCTATCAATATAAGCATTGCAAGTGAAACAAGTACCAATCTTTATCTTGTTTGACTCCCATAATATACAATTTAATGCCATTAAGTGAATATTAACCACCTTATGCATTTAAATAAGGTCAAGTACCCAGATGAAGATTGTTAAACAAAGTGAGTTGAATTAGCATCTCCACATCTCACATCAACAAATCTTGAACAGCATTGAAACCTATCGTAAACGGATAACATTCCCAATTGCACAAAAATGTGCAGAAGTGAGATAAGTTCTTCCAGAACCTACCTGGAAACCCAACATCACGGAAAGTTTTGACAGGCTTTGGAATGTCTCGGCCTTCAACAGTAATTTCCCTCCGCCGTCTATATTCTTCCGCTTCTGCCTCTGTCATGGCTGCCACTGCAGGGGACTCAACATAAAAGTTCTTCTCAAAGGGAGTCAACCCATCCAAATCTTGCTTCCGTGGTGACCCTGGTGATCCAGGGTCAACATAATCTCTTCTGCTTGACCCTTGACCTGCTGAGCTGCCAAATGCTGAAGCTCCACCAAACCCTGAGTCACTAAGAAAAACAAGGTTGGAAATGAAACACCGGAACTAAGAAGCAAAGCCACTTTTTCCGACACATCAAACCAAGCTGAAGCCCAGAAGTTCCGCAAAATTTCAAGGAAATATATGTACTTTGTTAAATAAAAATCAAATTCAAGCAAAATGCATCCTGAAGAAACCGACACAATCTCACTTCGTCCAGAACTAACCAAACGACTAACTCTTCAATATTGCCCAGCACAATCCTAGCAGCTCAATTGAAGCAAAAGAAAGAAGATTCTACTAATTCAAAATATGTACACATACATACGCCAAGACACGCCACACACACAGACGCGCATATATATATATATATATATGTACATATATACATGTATACGTACCTTCGACGGTCCCGATAGGAAGCAGGATCGCCAGTGCGACTATCGTAACGACTCATACTGAACTTGAAGTCAGCTGCGACGACGACAAATGTGATCGGAGAGTTGGAGCAACGACGAAGAAGCGTTCAGAGAACCGAAATTTTTTCGTTAGGGTTTTTACAATACTGTTCTTGAACTCTCTCGATGCTAAAGCTACAGCCAAATTCTTCTGAGTATGGAAATAAACGAATCATAGAATGCCACGTGTATATGACCAAGGTCACCGCCTTATCGCAATAAAAAAAGGATATTTCAGAAGAAGAACAAAATAGGACGAAAATGGCGATTATATCGGGGAGCACTACGGTGATAGCTGCCTTGGACACGCAGCAGAGGCTTACTTACAATCCAAATGCGCCTCGGAAGGTGAAGAAGAACCTTAATCCTAGCTCTTTAGTGACGCCGCCATCTCCGACTCCGGCGGCGGTAACGACCGGGACCGGCGTCTCTGTTACCGAACTGCTCAAGCGTCCCGCAGTCAAAGGTAACAGCGATTCTGAAGTCTGGATTTTATAAGAACCTAGGTAAATAACTTAGTTTTCGCCGAATATGGGATCTGTTCGATGTAATTTTGTGTCTGAAGGAGGTGCTGAGGTTCATGTTCTGAAGATGATAGGTTGCTATTTGGTGATGTTTTTGGCGTAATACATTTGATATCTAGGGTTTGAATTTGACAAAAAAAACATGTTTAAGGTGTATTGTTCTGTGTTATGAGCTTGTGTTTTATATATCTGTCTATCACTGAAAAAATTGTGAAAGTTTTTTGGTATTCATGCTCACAAGAACACTCTCCAAGTAAATTTCTCTTCCCTCTGTGATTTTCTCTTATTTTGCACAGCTGAAGAGGGTAGTTTACACATCCAAAACTCTGCTATTTATGCTGAATATTTGCCATTGATTCAATCCAATTTGTTTTAAGAAGTTCCTTGATTTTCTCCTCTTGTAAAATTCTCAAAATCTTTCAAATCTTCTTGTAGTAATTCCAAATTATGTACAAATAAGATCTACAAATTGTTCAATGTTGTTTCATAATGTAGAGATAGTGGATGAGTTTGATGATACTTACCTTGGCTATGAGAGATGGTTCCCAAGTCCTCCAAAAGTGGAGAAGCCTCGTTCGGTTTTCAATGCTGCCTCGCTTGCCTTTATCGGTGATTCCATTTACGAGGTTTGTGATCCTTTTCATTATGTACCTTTGCTACGCGTTTTTATTATGTGTTTGCCTTGTGGGTTTCCATCGAAATTCTTGTTCTTTGTTGGAAATTGCTACTTCATATAACTTTACCTTTCTCATAATTATCACTTGAGAGTCAGGATCTAATGTTTGGTAGTGTGTAGAAATCTCAAACATAGATTATGATTAGCGTTGGTCAGCCACTATATCATGGACATGTTCTTGTAGGATTCTGAGTCGAAGTTAACACTCAGAGTCAGATTTTTTGTCCGTTTGGTAAATTGAAGTTCAAACTCAAAGTCTAAACACGAAATTGGAATCGCAACTTTTTGGATACTGAAATTTTCAGAGTCTTAACTCGGATTTCGAGTCAAAATATCCAAATTACTAAGATACCCTTTAGAAAAATCTCAAATTGTATAATTCATATTTATTTTACATATGTTATCATATATTTGATCTTTTTTTTTTACAAAAATCTTAACTCAAACTCCAAGATTTATCAACAAAAAAAACTAAAACTTTAAATTTGAATCAAAACTCTAATTTTGAAATTGTCAAACAAAGAATTTTAAATTCGATTCCAAGTCAAGATCTAAACTCTAATTTTCAACTCAAACAAAAAGTTCTTCAAAAGAAATGCACAAATTGTTTCCCTTGGTTTTGCAGCTATATGCTCGGAGGCATTTTCTTTTTCCTCCACTTAGTGTTGAAGAATATAACGATCGTGTTAGAGCCGTTGTACGTTGTGAAGCACAGGTATGCTGTTGACATGGGATTTTCCATATTCTTACAAGAACACTTCTTTTATGCAAACTTTTTCTGTGGCTCCCTTAAATGGTTTCTGTAATTTAATTTAATTAATCAAGCTATGTTTTCATCTAGTCAAGATATCAAAGAGATGTGGCCCTTAATTTCGGATTTAAAATTGGCATAAATCTTCACAATTTTGGTTTTCCATAAACCATTCAAGTTCTTCGTAGTTTTGTCTGAACATGTGTAAATTTCCGACATGTTTCTCTCTGCTTTCTTCAGTATGCGTTGCTGCAGAAGCTTATTGATGATAACTTCTTAACAAAGGAAGAAAGGTCAGTAAAAACTTAACCTATTCTTTTTTAAGTATGTGTTTGAGAAGCCAAATTTTTATTTACCGTTGTAAAAAATGTCACGAAAGATCATATAACACCTCATTTCTATCTGGAAGATGAATCGCACGGTTTAATAAGTACCAAATTTTGGTTGAGAAGTGATATGATTGATTAACTTCCTGTTCTAGAGATATACTTCGTTGGGGAAAGAATGTAGGTTCTGTCAAAACACGCTCAAGAAGGCGTGCTGGCGTTGCAATCTATAACAAGGCTTCATCTTTGGAAACACTAGTAAGTGCTCGTTTCGACCCGTAAATCTTTGGAAACACTAGTAGGTGCTTGTTTCAAGTTCAATCCGTAATATAGGCCTGGTCATTTCGGGTTTTGGTTCGGAATAATGGGTACGGGTTTTAAAAAAACAAACAATAATTGAATTTAAATCGGTTTAGTTCAGTTCGGTTGTACAACGGTTCAATTCGGTTATATATCAATAAAATATTGTAACCAAACACCGATCATTTCATCAAATAAAATTACAAATAAATGATAATATTCTGAATATTTTAAATAATTCATATATTTTACGAAATAGATATATTATAATATTTAAATTTGATATTTAATTTAAATTATTAATTATATTAGATAAATATTTGTTTGATAAATATCATTTATCTATATATTTTTTATATTTTTATGTAACCAATCGATTATCCACAGTTATTTGGTTAATAACCGAATCCATTTGGCTTTTTAACTTTAATACCCGATCGGTTATTTTATCTATGTCCGAACCGAACTAAACCAAACCGTAAATGTGAAACATCAATCTTGTCTAAAACGAAGTTCATTAGTTGTTCTATGTGCTTGAAACTCTTTGCAAATATTGACATGTTGTCTTTGATATTCTTTGTTTTTAGGGAAAGCCACTGAAAAACACAAAGTATTAGAATTATATATGAACTAATTCTTTTTTTTCCTATTTTTATAAATACACTATCTTGTTACTTCAGAATAGTATAACATCATAGTCCATGTATAAAAATGGAAAAAAATATAGTTTAATATATAATTCTGGTATTTTGAAACAAATTTACTTATTTTACTTCACCAATAATGGCAACAAGCTGTTGTGTGGTGTCATAAGTGAAATCAATGTTTTTCCATGACAAAAATAAGATTCACTCTTAACTAAGAAAAAAAGCAAGAGTAATTCTCTTGTTCATTAAAGATTTAAGCTTCTTTGTAATGAAATTCAATCAATATTTCGATCTCAAACTTCGTCATTAGATATATTTAACGTTGATTTCTTCAATTTGGATCTTCAGATCGGTTATTTATACTTGACGAATGCAAAAAGATTGGAAGAAATCATGGTGAAGCTCGGATTCTCGAGTGGCTCTTCAACGGAGATGATCGTCGAAGAGGCTAAGCGTAAACTATTAGGATCTGAGCAACCCTCCTTTATACTCAGTAAGTATCTCAAATTTGTTTGATCAGTTCATCTAGTGTTCATTTTTTCGCTAATCAATGAACTCTTTCTTCCTCGTTCGTATCTAAGTGTTCTAAAAATCTCTGTCTAGTTACGTTTAGCAGCGGTCGACTAGATATCGATTAATGCATACATGAAAATAAAAATCTCTTTATTCAAAACAATTTCATTTAGAGAAAATATAAAACTAATATCAATTTGAAATAAATAGATTTTTTATTCTTATACCTTAAAACTCTTAAAAAAAGTTCTAAAAATTTTATTTGTTAACAATTAAAAATATATATTGAAATGTTGACTAGTTATCGACTAATCCTTTTAGACCCTATTTGTCAATTAAATAATATAAAACTAATATCAATTTAAAATAAATAGATTTTTATTCTTATACTTTAAAACTTTAAAAAAGTTCTAAAAAATATTTGTCAACAATTAAGAAAAAATTTATCGAAATGTTGATTGATCGTCGACTATTCTGTTTAGATATTAGACATTCGTCGATTATGTGATTAGCGTCTAACAACTTTTAATATACAAATTGTATCATTGCCTCATCTCACGTCTCATCCTTCTGGTATTCTAGATGGCCAAGGTCTAAAATAGTTTCGGAAAAAAGGGTCTAAATTCAACACTATAACGAAGGAATGAACGAACGACGACGTCTCTTGGAGCGTTACATGCCGATGAATCAGTTTTCTGCTGCATAGGATTTGGCATCATCAAAGTTCATATCACTCAATAAAGGAGAAAACAAATGTATGATGTGGTGATAGTGAAAATGTTCTTTGAGATGAATCTATGAAATATGGTTTTGGCCTATAAACACAATGGATGGGAAATGTATTAATATTTACTATATTTTATTTGCATTTGGTAGTTGTCTTTCTTAAATTATTAATTTTTACCATTTGGTATTATGTTTTTGTTTTATCATATTATACGATAAGAACTTTTCAACAAAAAAATCAGGATTAAAAATAGGATATAATTTTAAAATTAGTTTGTAATT
The DNA here is from genome assembly GCA_036759665.1 of Gynandropsis gynandra. Lineage (NCBI taxonomy): Eukaryota > Viridiplantae > Streptophyta > Magnoliopsida > Brassicales > Cleomaceae > Gynandropsis > Gynandropsis gynandra. The sequence goes on from CM071867.1 coordinate 1,166,887, forward strand.
AATTATCTATCAATGATCATATATTTATTATACAAATGCTGACGTGTACGTAAGTGGAATTTTGATGACAAATTTAAAAGATTTTATCCAAATATACAGTGATACAACTTGTAAACAGATATATATATATATATATTATGCTTTTACATCAATCATGTCAAATTTTTAATGATAAAACAGAATCTATCTATAAACAACCCATATGGACAAAAAATAATAATATTAAATTAATCATATCACTTTTTCTTCTACAAATATTGATAAAAACATTCAATATATAAAAATATATCAAAATTGAGTTAATTGAATTTGTTCAACTGTTTTGAATAAAAAAAATTGGCGCAATTAACAACATTCATTTTTTTACTAATTGATTTTGAATCAATTATAACTAAACATAAGATCAATTTCATTTTGACACAATTATTCAGGAAAAAAATTAACACAAACTATTTATATTTGTAATAAATTCAGATCCAATTGTCTAAAATTTAATCGGATCAAAACCGGATAAAATTGGATTAAAATCGAATCAAAACCAGATCAAATTGGGTTAAAATCGAATCAAAATTGATCAATTCGTATAAAAAATCGCGTGAATTTATTAGACTCGATCTGGAATAATGATTTTAATCAGAAGTTTTAACTGCTAATTTATAGAAGAGATTTTAGATATTTTTTATAATTGATAAGAGAATAATATTAAGATTAAAATACGACAGAAAATTTAGATGATGACCAAAATCTAGTGATAATCGTTCTAAAATAAATTCTCTGATAAAATTATTGTATAATATATATATATATATATATATATTTCAAATCATACGAATTAAAAATGAAAACTTTTATATAAATTTTTGTATGATTAAAATATATTACTTCGAATGATCAATAATTATAACCATGTAAAAAAATAAAATGAGAACATAGTATATGGCTGACTATGATTACTATCACCATGGAGTCTAATCTAGTGGATAAGTAAGATGTCAAGCCATGTCAGCATTATCTTTATAATTAATGCCAATTTTCCTCCTTATCCTAAAAAAAGTGTAAACAACAATAAAAAATTATAGCATATTTATTAGGGGTGGGCATTTCGGGTTATCCGGACCGATCCAGACCGACCCAATCCGAACAATCCAATCCGCGAGATAAACGAGTTTTGTCTAAAATCCATATGGATTCTGAATCTGAAACCCGAACGGGTTCGGGTCGGTCCAGGTTGGGTTCGGGAGAATTCGAGGAACTCGAAGAACCCAAAAACAAAAAAAACCCTAAGTTTCCTCCCTCCCTTTTTTCAAGAATAATAACGAATGAATTGAATTTACGGATTTTTTACTTGGAACATTTTCTAAATTTTTATTTGGTATTGTTGTTTATGGATTTTTAGCATTGTATTTTTTTTAATTTGTTGTATGCTAAATTTGGAACCCGAAATACCCGTTTTAAACCCGAATTACCCATTAAAAATCCGAATTACCCATTGAAAACCCGAAGAACCCGAAGAACCCGGACGAACCCGGACGAACCCGAATACAATTCGGGTTTTTCTAGGTTCAATATTTCAGAACCCACACCCAAACCGAAACCCGAAAAACCCGTCCCGAAAATCAAATGGGTTTTTATGGGTTCAATTTTTTAAAACCCGAAAAACTCGAACCCAACCAACCCGAATCCGAAAAACCCGTCCCGAAATCCGAAACACTCACCCCTCGTATTTATTTGAAAAAAACGATTGATTAGATTTTTTAAGTATTGAGTTATAAGTGACCTCACTTTATAAACAGGCCCATTATTTGGCACTTTGGGCCCACAGATTTGCACTTTTACGGCCCACTAACGTCCAAAAGTACGTATAACTTTTGTAATGGATTAAAATGGACCGACCGAATCCGTGTCAACTCTTTTATGTTACTTTCTCTTTTGTTTATTTATGGAAAAAAATATATTCTCCTTAGCTTTACCATTTTAATTTTATTTTCTCTTGACTTATTCTTTTCATTCTATTCCCTTTTAAACTATTATTACTCATTCTATTTCTCCTGAATTTTAAAAATCCATCATATTCTCCCCTCTGCTAATTTTCTGTTATTTTTTTCTGTTAAATATATTTAAAACATCTATTTTCCCTCAAACTATATGATTTCCAGCCTAATCCCTCCGAATTCTATAAATTCCAGTCTATTTTCTTCCGAACTATATGAATTTCATAAATTTAAATTTTGGTGAAATTAGGTGAAATCGAGTTAAATTTTGGTGAAATTGGGTGAAATCGGATTAAATATGAGTGAAATAAAGTTAAAATTTGGTTAAATCGGGTTGAAATTCGGTGAAATCGAGTCATATTTTGGTGAAACTGGGTGAAATCAAGTAAAATTTGGGTGAAATTGGGTCAAAATTGGGTGAAATCGTGTTAAATTTGAGTGAAATAGAGTGAAAATTCGGTTAAATCGGGTTGAAATTCGGAAAAATCGAATAAAAATTGGGTGAAATTGGGTGAAAACGTGTTAAATTTGAATGAAATAGAGTGAAAATTCGGTTAAATCGGGTTGAAATTCGGTGAAATCAAGTAAAAATTGAGTGAAATAAGGTTATGTTAAAATTATGTTACTATTAGAGAAATCATATAAAATTTTTTGTAATCGTTAGAATTTAAAGTATTTTTTATTTTAATATTTTGTAATATAAAAAATTTAATAATACATAAAAATTAAAGAAAATATGTTACTTTAAGAGAAATCATATAGTTCGGGGGAATAGGCTAGAGTTTATATAGTTCATGTATAGTTTGGGGGAAATATGCTATAGTTTATATAGTTTGGAGAGAATATACGAAAATTCATATAGTTCGGAGGGAATAGGCTAGAATTTATATAGTTCGGGAGAGAATATGCTGGAATTCATATAGTTCGGGGGGAATAGACTGGAAATCATATAGTTTGGGGGGAATAGGCTGTTTTAAAAATATTTAACATAAAGTTAACAGAGGGGGAATATGATGATTTTTTAAAGTTCAGGGGGATATGACGAGTAATGATAGTTTAGGGGGAATAGGATGAACATAAAAGTTCAGGGGGAATAAGTTTAAAGTGATAAAGTTCAGGGAATAGGCTCTTTTCCCTTTATTTATCTATTTATTTATTTTAATTGTACCGGGACAACTTCAAAAATAACTTGAAATGCTATTAGATGTCAATCATATCTTTTCTTAAAAAAAGTAACTTCAAAAATATCCTTATAATATTGATATTTCCAAATTGCCTCTGTGATCCAGTGCGACCCAATCGACCCAGTGCAACTTAAAACGTCCCATGCGACTCAAAACGACCCAGTGCGACCCAAAACGACCTAGTGTGACTCATATGATTCATGCGATCCAAACGACCCATATGACCCATGCGATCCAAACGATACTTACGACCCAAGCGATCCATATGACCTATGAGACCCTCAAAATCGTTCGAAATCGCTCGAAAATGACTGGAAATTGCTCTCAACTTCGAAATTGTATCTCACTCCTTCCTCTCACTTTTGAAATATGTTTCGTTTCACTAACAAAAATGTCAAACCGCATGTGTTTTCGCTAACAAAATATAAAGGCACATATGTCTTTTCTCCAATTTTTTCAACATGTTTACGACGGTATGCGTGAAGTCTTGAAGCATTACGAGGATATACCTGATATTCTCCCACCTGATTCATAATTCTGAAAAACGATATTCCACATTTTTTCGGAACCTAATTTTACGTCAACTAAACACTAAATATATATGTATTGTATATATAAATTAAAAGTATTCTATTCAAACAACAAAAGGATGTTCCATATAAATTTGAACATTCATGAATGAAAAGATTATACATGCTCTTTTTATAATCCGATAGAAATATATTAAATTGAAAATCTAAATAACATTTAGACAGTTCAACTAATACACTAATTATTATATGAATCATAAAAGGCATAAACAATAATTGCATTAAAGAGAAAAAAAGACACATTAAAAATAAGAGAAAATAAAAATTGAATAATCTATTGAATTCAAGTGTTTTATTAATCAAGAAAGATTTTTATATATATAGACAATATCAAACGAAAAATAATATAATCTTGGAGAATATATGAATTATCTTATAAAATATCCTTGGATTATCTAATGAGATCTAGGAGAATATATTCAGATTAGTCAATTAGATTATGGAGAATATCCTCGTAAGAATCACATGATTTATATCTCCCACCCTCTTCAATATTCCAAAAGGAGCGTACAAATCATCAACGTCAAACTTGGAAAAAATATTAATACCCCAGTGGTTTGTGACAGAGTTGGATTGTGTGGTGGGCTTTTATTTATATCTATTGGAGTTGAATCGTGTGTCTAACAAAATCAAATACAAGAAGAAATGAGAGACAAGCTCCATCTTAACTCTTATGTATTTCAAAATTAATAAAAAATCGTTCTATACTCAACCATTTAGGACTTCGGTTATATACTTAGTCGTGTGTAATATTGTGTCTATATATCCATACACGATATGATCAACGACCTAACCGAAGGCAAGTTTACACCTATATAGCCATACATAAGGTCATAAATAACCTAATCGGGGGTCATCTTGTGTTTATATACCCAGATGTGAGATCATCAATAATCCAATCAATGGTTATTTACAATCTTGTTGATATTTTGTTTTGGTTTTTTTCAGAGTTTTGGTTTTGATTTTAGGTGTCTGTAGAGGTTTTAGTTCGAGTTTTTGGTCGAAAATAGAGCGGAAACTCGGTTCTTGGTCGAAAAACAAAAAAGAAGAAAGATGTCTACTAGCAAGATACTTTGTTTACAAAGAGGAAACATATTTGAAAAAAAGTTACATAAGTCAATTTATTTTCAATGAATCTCCAAAAATATCCTCGTAATAATCACAAGGATTGTATCCCTTGATAAAAAAAATCTATAAATATGATATCGAAATGGTTTAAAGCATTTTAGATAACTTATACATGTAAGATTATCTCTATTTAAGTATATATGTGTGCACATGGTATGATATACATGGAATACAAGAGCTAATGAACATTATTTCAAGACATGTATCGTCCCCTTAGTTGTCGGTGGTTTACGTGTCAATTTTTTATTGTTCAATTCATTTTTTGTTCAAATCATTTTGTTTATTAACATGTTAGATTTGTCTTGATCTATCCTTGAGTTCTTTTTGTAATATGAGTATACATGTGAGTTGCATGTGCATGTGTCTTATAGTCCACAATTGAAATATGAGGACATTTAGTGATTAATATATAAGTGTTCATACATGTAGGTAATTGAATGAACAATTGAATGGACTATTGAATGGGCTTTTAATTGCTATATAAATAATCAATAGATTGACCTTGCGCCTTAGGGCTCTTAGTTGCGATGGAATCGACAAAAGTATCATGTAGGAAAGAGGCCATCCAAGGAAAAATAGATTTCATTTCACAAAAAAAAAACATACGAAATTTGATTGATTTACTTAAATGTAATAAAACCATCAACCATAAATGGATACTAAAAAAGGATGAAACCCTGGAACTATTGAAAAATACAAAGTGGCAGCCAAACGTTATTGTCAAAAGGAATAAATAAATTTCTTTAACACCTACAATTTTATCTAAGGTTAGAAATCACGTTTCCATAGTTGAACGTGTCACAACCGTTTGTTTTGATAATTCAAAAGATAAAATTGCTCCTCTAAATGTACATTTATATCCACTAGTGGACTTTTTATCTGTATTATTTGAAATTTAATTTTCACCACAACATCCTTCTAATAGTGGAAAATATCTTGTGTGATGCAAACGATAGTTCATTGTATTCATAAGTTATCTCAAAACTCTTGCCTACTTAACCAAATGATATTTTCTTGGATTATGTGAGTATCTATTAAGTCGACTTATCGAAAATATCAAATATGATATTGTACAATTCATTATCTACGTTAAACTACGTAAAACATTTGTACTCCAGTTGATTCTTCTCAAGGTGAACACATGGATTTACAATTGGTTCAAAATCAAAATATCCAACTCTTTTAAGGACATTTTCGACACTGTGGACATATGTCAAAATATAACCTTCTGAAGTTCTTTGAATTCGAATTTTAAGAATTAATTAGTAAGTCTTATGTCTTTCAAATCAAAACAAAAATTCAACATTTGTTGGTTCAATTGATCACGCATTTGTTTGTTCTAGTGATTATTATTTTATCAACATGGAAACATAGAATAATATATGTATATTTGTACTATTTCACATAGACACATTTATCATATTTGTTTATAATCAAAGCACTTGATAATAAAATATTATCAAAGTGTATATGTTATTATTTTGGTGGATGTTTATTCGTAAAGACATTTAATCAATTTATATGTTTTATTCTCTTGACTTTCTCATAACAAATTCTTGAGGTTGATCCAAATAACTTTTTCCATTCAATTCCCCATTCAAGAATTCAGTGTTCATATTAATTTGATAAATCTTTAAACTATACGTAGCTACCATAACAATCAACTTTTGTACAGATGTAATTCTAAAAATTTGTGAAAAGGTGTCATAAAAATATGTTTCTTCCTTTTGTCTATAACATTTGTATATAGTTTTTTTTTAGTTTTGTCGTTTATTTTAAATATAATTTCTTTGAGTTTTATATTTCTTTTAAATATCCATTACTGTTCGATGGTTTTATGACCAATGGGTAAATTAACCAACTTCCATGTGTTATTTTGCAAAATGAAATATATCTCTCATTGGATAGCATCTATCTAATATGGCAATTATGTTGATTTCATCACATCTATATATGTAGGGGATCCTCCTTCATAAACAAATGTAACAAAAAATGATGCCTAAAATCTTTGACAATTCGTTTACGTTCACTCCTTTTAGGTTCTACACTTTTTTGTTGAATTGAAGAAGTTATATTTTCATCAAAATATGAATCTTTTAAAAACCTTTTTACCGAGATCTTCTCCTTGAATGAAAAAAATATCTTGAAAGAATTCTGATTCGACTTATTCAATCACATAATATATGCAATACATAGTTTTTTTGTCTAAGTTTAGTTCATTTTTGTAACATAATTTGCACTATAGTAAAAGAACTACACACTTTCACAATCTTGTATATAGATAAATCTTTTACAACTTATAAAACATTGATTATCGGATTTATGTGGAATTATATTCAAAACATGATTTGCCATAAATATTGTCTCACCTTATAAACTAATTTTTGCTTCAGCGTTTATCAACATTGAATTAATCATGTTCTCTAATGTTATATTCTTTGGTTTAACTACTCAATTTGTTTAAATGTGTATGGTGCAGTGTCTTGATACATTATACCATAAGAAGAACAAAATTATATGAATTCGTTAGATAGATACTTGTATATTTTGATTCTATAAAAATCACCACATTTTCGTTTTTTTTTATATAACACTTAGGAAAGAGATCTAAATTTATCATGTTTTGTAAAGAATAAAAATTGACATAACAATCTGCAATGTCATAATGAATACGATTCAATCCTACACATAAGAGTACCATATTTATTCATAATGACAACAATTACAACATGAGCAACATTGAGTTTAAAAATTCTATCACTATGATAACTCTTTAGAGATTACAAATTTATGAGACTCAAACACAAAAAGTTAAAGCACTTGTTACTAAGGATACGACCAAAAACTAGATTCTTTCTAATGGAAGGAACAAAAAACACATTCGATAACACTAGTTCTAAAATTAACTCAAAACAACCTTTGTGGTTGTTTCATTTTCCATATATAGATTTTTTACATATTCAACATGTTGGTATGTAGAAAAAAAATCTTTGGTCAGCACACATACATCATAACTCGTGTGTCAACCACCAATCAATCGTGTTTGAATCTAAAGTTGCATTAATAATAGCGACTAACTGATTTTCAACAACATCAGCTTGGTTGTTGTGTTTATAGTAGGAGTGGGCGTTTCGAGTTTCGGGATGGGTTCTTCGGGTTCGGGTTGGGTTCGGGTTCCTCGGGTTCTAAAAAATTGAACAAAAAAAACCCATTTGGTTTTCAGGACGGATTCTTCGGGTTTCGGGTTGGGTTCGGGTTATTCGGGTTTTGAAACATTGAACCCAAAAAAAAGCCCGAATTGTATTTGGGTTCTTTCGGGTTCTTGGGTTCTTCGGGTTCTTCGGGTTTTTTGGGTTATTTAAGTACGGGTATTCGGGTTTAAACGGGTAATTCGAGTTCTAAACGAGTAATTCGGGTTTAAACGGGTAATTCAGGTTCCAAATTTAACATACAAAAATTAGGTTAGAAGGGTCAGGGTTTTTTTTCCGGGTTCCTCGGGTTCTCCCGAACCCAACCCAGACCGACCCGAACCCATTTGGGTTTTAGATTTTGAACCCATATGGGTTTTCTATAAAACCGTTTATCTCATGGGTTAGGTTTTTCGGGTTTGGTTGGTCCGGATAACCCGAAACGCCCACCTTTATTTTATAGAACCACTACCTTTTGGTTATGCCTTCTTGTGGTAGCAATATTTTGTTTTGTGTCTGTTTCTTCCACATATTCAACAATTTAATGTTGTGTTTGTTATTTCATTCTTCTTAAATTCTAGTTTTCTTCGAGCAAGGGCTACATTATTTGCATACTAGCTCTTTTACTTTTTTCTTCTTCTTTAATATGGCGTCAACCAAGTAAGTAATTGTATCAACGGATGTCATGTTAGTTATTTCACCACCTCGATTGTTCTCTTCAATACGAAATTTCAGGATTAATCCATCGAGACTATATACACGGTTATATGTGTTAGATATTTCTTATAATCTGTCTAAGAATATAGTAATTTGTCAATGAAAGCAATGCTAATAAATGCTGATGGCAGTAATTTACCTTTCTCATTTAACTCGTATATTATGACATAAAATTATTATATTTTCTTGATAATTGTTTTTCTTAATTTTTTCTATTTTCTTAAAATTTGTCTAGGAAGATGGTATTTTATCAATGAAAACAATTATAATAAATTTGGATGGCAATAACTTACCTTTCTCATTTGATTTGTGGATTATGACTTACAAATTTTTATTTTCTTAATAATCGATTTGTCATTAATCATTCTAAAGTTTAGAAACTTTTCCGTCACGAATCAGTTTGAAAAGACAACTTCAAGTTTCATTTGTTTGTCCAAAATCTTCATAATTCACGGACAAAATTGCATTTTGAGTAATTATCCAAAACATTCAGAATGTAACTTTTACAATAAATTCATTATTTAGTGAAGTCTTTATCAACTTTTATCGTTCTCCTTTTCTTTAGCACCAAGATCTTTTCATTGGCCTTCATCAATGGCATCCGAAAGATTCATATTCAAGACATATGCATCTCGAAGTGTTGATAGATTGAACAACATATTATGTTTAAAATTCGTGCCTCTGATTTTTGTAGCCTTCTTGACATATTTGTTTTTACACCCGATATAGATTAGTTTATCACAAATATTTATGTCTTAGATTGTTAGAACCAATGAATGGAGATGTATTTTGTTATAATAAATTATAAATATCTCACATTGATAAATTAAAATCAACAATAAAGGAAAAAAAATACCATATGAAATTTTGATCAAGGCCTTCACCTAGCGGTATTTTTAAGACAAAAATTATTGCACAATCTATTTAGTAGATCCAATTATAACAAGGTATTCTATCTCATCTCTTGTCGAGTTTATTTTGTAATACTTTTTTGTGGGAATTGATTTAGAAACCCGTATTAACCGAGAGAGTTAAATAGTTTTTATTTCAGATATGTCAACAAATATATAGATATTTAAACTTACAATTAATAACAATATTAATATTAGAAATTATTTGTATATATTTAGATGACAATAATAAAAATACAACAAATATCCACAACAGTTCCATGAACCATTAAAATCTACGAGATAGTATTTTTTTTTCCTTCAAAATATAGTGTGGTTATTTTTAATCTATAAGTTTCACCACGTGGATATAAATTTGTGTATATTATTAATTAAAATATTAAATTTAAGATATAATATATTTCTATTAATTACGAAAACAATAATTTTAATTTTAATTTTTCTATTTGGAATATTTGATAAATTTATAGGGAAAAAAATTCAATTCCCCCTCAACTATCAAGTTTTACGTCATTTTTCTCTAAACTATCTGACACAACCAATTTCTCTCTCATCTTATAAAATCCATATGATTCCTCCTTCAACTATATCAATTCAGCCAATTCTCCCTCCGTTATATAAAGAGTATATTGGTGTTAACCGACCCGGTTTAACCGATTTTGACCCGAATCAAATACCCAATTTTGATCCGTATAACCGATTTTTAACCCGATTTCGACAATTTTTAACCCAATTTCACTCAATTTTTACCCGATTTTACCCAATTTTAACCCAATTTCACCAAAATTAACCCGATTTCATCAAACTTAATCCGTTTTCCACCCAAATTTAACCCGATTTTATCCAATTTTTTAACACAATTTCACCTAAATTAACCCGATTATCGCCCAACTTTAACCTATTTTCACTCAATTTAACCGATTTACTCACTTTTAACCCGATTTACTCTTTTTTTTAATCGATTTAACTCGATTTTCGATTTACCTCAATTTCATCCAAAGTAATATAATTCCAACCCGATTTCACCCAATTTAATATAATTACAACCTAATTTCACCCAAATTTTATTAGTTTTCACCGACTTTCAACCCGATTAAACCGATTTACTCACATTTAACCCGATTTACTCACTTTAAACTTGATTAAACTGATTTTATCCGATTTTCGATTTACCCTGAATTTCAACCCGATTTAACCGATTTACTCACATTTAACCCGATTTACTCACTTTAAACTTGATTAAACCGATTTTAATCCGATTTTTGATTTACCTCAATTTCACCCAAAGTAATATAATTCCAACCCGATTTCACCCAATTTAATATAATTTCAACCTAATTTCACCCAAATTTTATTAGTATTCACCAAATTTCAACCCGATTTAACCGATTTATTCACTTTTAACTCGATTTACTCATTTTAAACTTGATTAAACCGATTTAACCCGATTTTTTATTTACCTCAATTTAATCCAAACTAATATAATTCCAAACGGGTGAAATTGAGGTCAAAATCGGGTCAAAATTTGGGTGAAATTAGGTCAGAATTATATTAAATTGGGTGAAATCGGGTTGAAATTATATTACTTTGGGTGAAATTGAGGTAAATCAAAAATCGGATTAAAATCGGTTTAATCAAGTTTAAAGTGAGTAAATCGGGTTAAATGTGAGTAAATCGGTTAAATCGGGTTGAAATTCGGTGAAAACTAATAAAATTTGGGTGAAATTATGTTGGAATTATATTGAATTGGGTGAAATCGGGTTGAAATTATATTACTTTGGGTGAAATTAAGGTAAATCGAAAATCAGATTAAATCAGTTTAATCAAATTTAAAGTGAGTAAATCGAGTTAAATGTGAGTAAATCGGTTAAATCAGGTTGAAGTTCGGTGAAAACTAATAAAATTTGGGTTAAATTATGTTGGAATTATATTAAAATGGGTGAAATCGGGTTGGAATTATATTACTTTGGATGAAATTGAGGTAAATCAAAAATCGGGTTAAATCGTTTTAATCAAGTTTAAAGTGAGTAGATCGGGTTAAAATTGAGTAAATCGGTTAAATTGGGTTGAAACTCGGTGAAAACTAGTAAAATTTGGGTGAAATCAGGATGAAATTATATTAAATTGGGTGAAATCGGGTTGGAATTATATTACTTTGGATGAAATTGAGGTAAATCAAAAATCGGGTTAAATCGTTTTAATCAAGTTTAAAGTGAGTAGATCGGGTTAAAATTGAGTAAATCGGTTAAATTGGGTTGAAACTCGGTGAAAACTAGTAAAATTTGGGTGAAATCAGGATGAAATTATATTAAATTGGGTGAAATCGGGTTGGAATTATATTACTTTGGATGAAATTGAGGTAAATCAAAAATCGAGTTAAATCGATTAAAAAGAGTAAATCGGGTTAAAAGTGAGTAAATCGGTTAAATTGGGTGAAATTAGTTTAAATTTGGGCGATAATCGGGTTAATTTGGGTGAAATTGGGTTAAAATTGGATAAAATCGGGTTAAATTTGGATGGAAATCGGATTAAATTTGATGAAATCGGGTTAATTTGGGTGAAATTGGATTAAAATTGGGCAAAATCGGGTTAAAATTGAGTGAAATTGGGTTAAAAATTGTCGAAATCGGGTTATAAATCGGTTATAATACGGGTCAAAATTGGGTATTTGATTCGGGTCAAAATCGGATCAAATCGGTTAAATCGGGTCGGTTAATACCAATATACTGTTTATATAACGGATGGGGAATTGGTTGAATTGATATAATTGAGGGGAGAATCGGATGGATTATGTAAGATAAGGAGAAATCGATTGTATGAGATAATTTAATAGAGGAATTGACGTAAAACATGATAGTTAGGGGAAAATTGGCTTTTTTCTCTATTTATAATTGAATTAGAAAATTTTAATAATTTATATAAACAGTTATGTTGTATAAATGTAATGTAATCATCCCGAGGGGAGAACATTGATGTTGATTGAATGGATAAGAAAATGAACATGTGTCGATCTAATCCATTATATATCTCTTACATATTTGTTTCTATTAATATATATATTATTTTATATAAATTAATAAATTATCATATGCATTTAGTTTTTGAGTATCTATATCCACCCAATTTATTATTTATTTTTAATATCAATCCTTTTTTTTCTTTTGTGTAGACATTATCCAGAGTTTTGTATGTGGTTCCATATGACGTGTCATCACTTTTTGACACATCTTTTGTGGGTCCCAATTTGATTGCTGACGTGTTATCCTCGTCCTCCATTCGTTCCTTACCTTCCCTAAAAAACACAAAAAACATTTCGCGTAAAACAATGTTCGAATGAAGTTTTAATTTATTAAAAGTTAAAAGAAAACATAGGTTTTTTTTTCTCATTCGTTTTCGGATAATTGCTTGCCTTTATTTCCACTTAAAATTCGATTTAAAAATAAATAATCAATTTTAATTTATACATATATATTTTTCTTTTTTAATAATTTATAAAATTATATGATTTCTATTTTTTCAATAAAAACTCATATTTGTTATGATAAACTGTTTCATATTGATTATATTTATGATCATATGAGAAAATATAAATAAACGATATAAATTTTAAACTCGTATATATATTTATGATATAGAACAATTCTAAATTTTTATCTAATTTTTGAAATTAGTTAAATTCAACCTCATATTTAATATTTTTTACATTGAATATTCAATTAAAATAATTAATTCAATAATATATATATATATCCAACACACTATAGTAAAAGCGAATTTTATTGGAATTTTAAATAAAGGTTGGAGTGTGGATGTTCCATTTATGCGCATACGAAATATAATACATTGATAAAATTGAAGAAAAAAAATTGTACTCCTTGTAAGTATTTATAAGATAAGATAAGAACGTCTCGAAGAAGAAACGAACGAGCCACCCAAAACAAATTTTAGGCAACCATAATATATATATATATATATATACACATACATATATTCCAATCATTTTTCTTATTTTTCTAATAAAATCGACTGCCCTTGTAGAAAAACAATTTGATATATCACTATTAGAAAATTCAAGATTAAGGACGGAATTTGGGGACCGGCATTTCCGTCCCTAAATTTAGGAACGGATTATATACGGATTAGGGACAAAAAATGAAATCCGTCCCGAATCCGTCCCCAAATTTGGGTACAGAAGAGTCGTGTCTAATCCGTCCCTAGGACCAATTAGGGACGGATAAGTAAGTCGTCCCTAAATTGGAGACGAAAGTTTCTCGTGTTTTCAAATTTGGAGACGGGCAAGTCATCCGTCTCCAAATTTGGAGACGGACACGTCATCCGTCTTCAAATTTGGAGACGGCAGAAACCGTTTTAGGGTCGATTTCGGGACGATTTTTCGGAAATTGGGGACGGAATTTATATACCGTTCCTAATCCGCCTCCAATTTAGTGTAAAATATCTCCCGTTTCATTTTTTCAATCTCTCTCTCTCTCTCTCTCTCTCAGATTTTCTGTGCCTATTCATCCATGGCCGCTGCTACCGAGAAGCTCCCCCAGCTCGAATCCGCTGTTGCTGGCCTTGATCAGATCAGGTTCGCTTCCGGATTCGTCTTCTCTTTCATGGTCGCTGTGTATTACGCTTGATGGCTTTCAAGTGATTTGTTCATGGTTTAAACCCGTTGACACGCAAGTTGCATTATATTCTCAATATTTCGTAATATATCATCAAGTTATGAAGCCAATTTTCTGAAGCATATTTTCTTTATTATTGCTCTAAACTGTAGAATTATTCAATTTCAGGTATTGGATTACATTGAAGATGTTGGCCTTGAGGCGCTTGCATCAAGCTGCAAGGACCTACGGGAATTGAGAGTGTTTCCGTCCGAGCCCTTTGTCTTGGAACCAAATGTGTCTCTAACAGAACGAGGGTTTGTCTGTGTTTCTGAAGGTTGTCCAAAACTCGAATCAGTTCTTTATTTCTGAAGGTCGTCAAATGACAAATGCTGCCTTAGTCACCATAGCCAGAAACCGCCCCAACTTGACTCGCTTCCGATTATGCATCATCGAGCCAAAAGCTGCAGATTACATGAATCTACAGCCACTTGATGTGGGATTTGGAGCAATAGCTGAACACTGCAAAGAATTACGACGCCTCTCCCTATTCATCCATGGCCGCTGCTACCGAGAAAACTGAGGTTATTACGTTCCTCATTCGTGTTGAGGAATAATTTTTTTTATTAAAAAAATAGGGACGGACCATTGTAGCCGTCCCTAAATTTAGGGACGGCTAATTTCCGTCCCTAATTGGGGACGGATTGGGGACGGATAGCATTTGGAGACGCGCGATTGGGGACTACCGCTGGTCGTCTCTAATCCGTCCCTAAACAGGTTTAGGGACGGATTAGAGACGGATTTTTCAGTCTCTAAAACCTGATTTTCTTGTAGTGTATTCGTAAATAAATGAACAAGTCATTTCTAGAAATTTAAAGATTGCAAATGGATTTTACGAACTGACCAGTCTATTCCTAAATTTGCGGACGAGATAGGGATGGAAAAAAATCGATCTCTAATCTGTCTCTAAATTTGCGGACGGATAAATAGTCCCTAAGCGATCCGCAATTGCAGACGGTCTATCGATCCGCAAATTTATGAACGACCAAGCGATCGATCCGTAAATTTGCGGACAGCCGAGCGATCAGTCCGTAAATTTGCGGGCGGTCGAGCGATCCGTCTGTAAATTTGCGGACGACCACAGGTCGTCCGCAATCCGTCCGCAATTGCAGACTGTCGTTTTCTTTTCATCAGCAATTACGGATGATCATTTTCTTTCCGTCCGCAATTGTGGACTACCGTTTTCTTTCCGTCCGTAATTACGGTGATCTTTTTCTTTCCGACCGCAATTGTGGACATTCCGTTTTCTTTCTGTCTGTAATTGTCGACGGTTTACGAACGGTTTTTCTCTACCGTCCGAAAAAAACTAAAAATTTTATCCCACCCACCCTCATTGTTCATTTCATCCAATCTTTCACTTTTCCTCCACTCTTTTTTCTTTCGAGTTCCGGCGGTCGTCCCGAGTTCCAACGATCGTCCGGAGTTCCGCCGCCCGTCCCGAGTTTCGCCGGTCGTTTTAAGTTTTTATAACGATGGGGTTTAATACAAATGTTATTCACATATGATTTCTAATTATCGGTATATATAAACATTTAAAATTTAATTTAATTAAATTAAATTCCAATTTTCGTTTTTTTATTTTTTTAAATTACGGACGGGTGGTCCGTCCGCATTTGCGGATGGACGGAAGGGGGTCCGCAAATTTGCGGACGGGCCACCCGTCCGTAACTTTTTTAGAAAGAAAAATCTCGATTTTTCCCGTCGATTTGTGAATGGTGTAGTGGTCTGCAATTACAAACGATTTGCGGACTGAAATTTCCGTCTTTATTTGTGAATGAATTAGGGACGAATATCATTTGGCGACGTTCGTTTGAACACTACTGTTAGTCGTCTCTACACTATAAAAAAACTGGCGCTTTCCAACGGATTCCCGCCCGTTGCGAAAAGTTTGTTGCAAATGAGGATCCATTGCAATTCGTGACGGCGTGTCAACGGATATTATCCATTACAAAATTGCAACGGCATGGCAACGAATTTCTCCGTTGGAAAAATAGTAACGGAAGCCCGTTGGAAAGTGTTGTAACGGATCACCGTTGCACGCTTGCAACGGACGGCCGTTGGAAAGCAACGGCTGTCCGTTGCAAATTAGGCGTGGAAAATCATTTTTGCAATGGGCATCCGTTGCCATGTGGCGGGAAAAAAACGGACGTCTGTTGCAAACTGGCGGGAAAGATTTGGCGGGAAATACATTCCAATGGAAGCCCGTTAGCATGGCCAACGGATGCCCATTACAAGATGGTGGGAAAAGATTTGGCGGGAAATACGTTGCAACGGATGCCCCTTAGCATTGTCAACGGATGCCCGTTGGAAAATTTGAAAAAAAATTAAAAAAATAAAAATATTTTTAAAACTAAAAAGTTTTTAATAAAAATATTAAAATTATATTACAAAACACAAAAATTAAAACTAGTTCCTATTACAAATCGTTCAGATCGGTTGCGTCGATATCATCTCCGCCATCACAACCACCTCTAGAGGGAGTTGCATCGGAATCGAGCCCCGGTTCTTGCTGCGGTGTTGATCCCCTCACCTGGCCGGACATCAACTCAATGAAGCTCTCCAATTGTTGTATTTGAGATGTTTGTCACGCCACTTGGGCTCGAGTTTCTCGAAGTTGTGTTTTGAGATCTTTGATCCGCCGTTGTTGCGAAAAACTCTCTTGCACCGCTGGAGGTACCGTCGTGACGTCCTCGATTATATCCTTTTGAAGCACTCCGAGACCGTATAGACGTCCCTTATATGGTCTCACCGAATACAAGACAAATAAGAGTAATGTTAGATTTTAACAAATTATTTGATTAATAATTTACAATTAAAATAATAATCTTTTACCTCTAAATAAATTTGGTCCTTTTGTGAAGGACTGAGGTCGTCGGGGCTTGAACCGCAAGACTGAGATTGCCGTGTGATCTTCTCTATCACAGCTCTCACGGTTCGGGCCGCTCGAGGATCGATGAGTTCCGGTTCGTCGGCCTCTTGAACCGTAAGCCTGAGATTGCTGTGTGATCTTCTCCGTTACAGCTCTCACGGTTCGAGCCGCTCGAGGATCGATGAGTTCCGGTTCGGCGGCCTCTTCCCTGACAACCGACTTCTTCTTTGCGTGGGTTTCTAATCCCACTTCAAGAAGAGTCGATTCTCTCCCCATCCGTTGCATCTACAATATAAAAGAATTTTTGTTAGATAAATATTTAAGTAATTAAAAAATCTAAATAATTAAAACTTTACCAATTCTTTTATCTCGTCGTGAAGGATTTTGATCCCGAAGTATGGCGATGGGACCATCTCCGGGAACCTTCTCACCGTAGCGATTTTGTTTAGCCTTCTCGCTCTTGGCCTTAAATGCCGCGGACTCCCAGTGCTCAATCATTTTGTTGAACACCCCTTCGATTGCCCATCGCGGTTTGTTGTTGTTGGCGTAGTAATTGCGCTTTGCACCGTTCATCATTAGGCGCAATCGAACCTGCATGTCGTGCATCCATGCTGTATGGATGCGCAACGTATGGGTTCGATGCCATCTGTATGAACGTTGCAAACGAAGTTAAAAAATTATTACTTTTCAAATATATTAATAATTATAAAATGAAATATAATTAAAACACTTACAATAAAAGTGCGCCACCATCGCTGGCGCACAACTTCTGGCGTCACTTGCCATGAGTAGTAAAGATCGTCTTGTAACGACCCTTAGATGATGGTATTGCTCATCAAACCTGTATATCAAAAATAAAAAGTTAGATAATAGTTATGAAATTTAAAAAAAATAAATACAATTATATACAATTTACCATAACGTTCCAGGAGAACGTTCGGGATCGATGATCGGAAGGGTTGGACGCCCATCGAAATCATCGATCAATGCATCGATGTCTACCATATCGTCCTCGTCAAAAAATATCGGCGGTGCCGATACTGGAGACGGAGAACGATATGGTGGTGGTGGCGGCGGGGGAGGCGCTCCCGCGGAACCAGCCAACATTCCTGGAAATTCAAACGGATGGCCGTTGGAAAATACGTCATCGCAACGAAAGGATTAAATTGACGCGACGTTTCGCATTTCCAACGGTCGTCCGTTGGAATTTCCAACGGATAGCCGTTGGGAATGCGTGTTCCCAAGGCGACGGACGACTAAAAGGCGGCTCGTCTGCCCTTCCAACGGTCATCCGTTGGAAACCTGAAAAAAGGGTTGGGAAAGCTGCAATTGCTGCAATCATCATTACGCTTTCCAACGGACATCTGTTGGCATTCTAACGGATGTCCGTTGGAAACGAACACGTGGCGTCAATACGTGGCGTCAAGCGTCAACACGTGGCGTCAAGCGTCAACACGTGGCGTCAATTTACCCTTATAACGTTCCAACGGTCATCCGTTGGTAATTCCAACGGATGTCCGTTGGGATTATTGAAAATTCAGAAATTTTTTCTAAGTGTCGGGGGCGAATTCGTGTTTCAACAACCGTTAATATTTTCAACAGGCAACCGTTAATATTTTCAACATTGGTATTAGATTATTTTAATTTGTTATACATCAAACATCGTTTATATAACATGTTTGATTGTATTAACATTTCGATTATTCGATTACACATCATACATCAAATGTGAAACATCGTTCATGGACGTTATACGTCATTTACATTACACATCATCTATATGTATTACACATAGTAAACATTATTGTATTTACATTTCTTCTTCAGTAGATTCATCGATGGGCGACTCGTCCTTCGCTTGTTCATTGAATTCATCGCCGTTTTCATCTTCAGCATCTTCTGGTTCAACGTATTCATAATCGCGTATGAGTTCTCCGTCTATGTTATTCCTCGTAAGAATCTCCTCGCGATCTGTATCAATTAAATGAATCGGCTGCGGATGATCGGGTTGCAACGGATCTTCTTTATCATTAGAGCTTATGATCCCTCGTGGTTTGATCTTTACTACGGCCCACCACTCCTCTCTTCGACGTTCAATGTTGGGTTTGATCTTTACTACGGCCCACCACTCCTCTCTTCGACGTTTCAATGTTGTTGGATATTGCACGTAACATACTTGATCTGCTTGATCTATTGTGATGAATGGATCATATTTACCATATTGTCGTGTCGGGTTGACGTCAATTCCTCCCCAACGGTTTTTTCGTATTCCACGTCCTACGGTTGGGTCAAACCACTGACATTTCTGAAAATGTTTTTTATCTTTCCGGAAAGCATGACCAGGAGAAAGAAATCTTCTATGACAATCAAACCAACATGGTTTCTTACCATGTACTAGTCGAAATGAATCTGTATCCTCCATACAATAAGGACATGCTACTCTTCCGTGCGTGCTCCATCCTGATAACATTCCATACACAGAAAAATCGCTAATTGTCCACAACAAGACCGCTATCAATCTGAAATTTTGCTTAGTACTGACGTCATAAGCAAGGATTCCTTCGTTCCACAACTATCGTAATTCATGAATTAAGGGCTGCAAAATACATTGAAACTTTTCTTCGGATGTTCTGGTCCTGGAATCAGCAACGTCAGAAACATTACCTCTCTTTTCAAACACATCTCGGGAGGTAAATTATACGGAGACAAAATCACCGGCCAAAGGGAATATTGACTTCCAGATTGTCCATAGGGACTAAAACCATCCGTGCACAGGCAAAGATAAACATTTCTCGTTTCACGCGCAAACTCGGGAAATATTTCATTGAAATCTTTTCAAGCCTGACCATCCGATGGATGTTGCATTACACCTTCGACCGTGGAATGTTCTGCGTGCCATCTCATTGCTGCAGTAGTTTTTTTATTCATATAACCTTCTCAACCTGTTTGCTAGAGGCATATAAAACATTTTCTTGTATGGTACATATTTCCATGAAGATGGTTTTTTAGGCCGAAATCTGCTTGCACCGCAAAACTTGCATTCCAACAAGTCTTTATCATTTCCCCAAAACAACATGCAACTGTTTCACAAACATCAAATTTTCTCATGTGGCATTCCCAAGTCTTTTAACACATTCTTTGTTTCGTAGTATGTCTCGGGAGCTTGGTTATTTTCCGGTAAATATTCCCGCATTGTTCTATCACATTGTAGTCTGTTTTAATACTCATCAATCTTGAAGATAAAGATAAACGAGACTGACCTTCACGACAACCTTCATATATAGGTTGTTTCGCCGAATCCAATAGGTTGAAGAATCGACGTGCATCGATGTTCGGCATCTCTTCATGCGTTTGTTCATTAACAACTCCAGGAAAAGCATCTGACACTATTTCCACATATGGGTTGGTCGTTGATGCTTCATAAATAACTTCTTCATTTCGTTCTACTTGTACATCTTGCACACTATCTCTAACACCGTAATCTTCGCTGTGAAAAAACCAAAATTCGTAATTTTTAACGAAACCCACCTTATACAGATGTTTGCAAACAATATCTTGACTTCGATACTTCATGTTTTTGCATCTTTTGCATGGACATAACATTGTCCCACGTTCTTGATACAGAGGCCGTATCGATGCAAAACTCATGAATTGCTCTAATCCGTGTAAGAATTCTTGCATAATCTCTTCGGTTACAGGATCTTTTCTTCTATACATCCACTCCCTTGATCTATATATATTTCGATTTGAAGACGACGCCATTTTTTCGAAAATTTTTTTGTTATTGATGCTTTGATGCACTCTTTGGTAAGATCTAAATAGTTTATGTTCCAACGGACATCCGTTGCAAATTGCAACGGATAGCCATTGCAGGTTCACGTGAAATTATTTAAACTGGTGCCCTCGAAATTCACAAAATCAACGGTTATCCGTTGTGATTTCTAACGGGCATCCGTTATAAATTGCAACGGACGACCGTTGCCATGTTTTCTAACGGACGTTCCAACGGAAACTGCCAACGGATGGTTTCCGTTGCCATTTGTTAAAATTTGCGACGGACTTCCAATGGACTTTATAACGGAGGATATCCGTTACAAATCCGTTGCAAATTGTAACGGATTTGTAACGGATTTCGGCCCGTTGCAATATCCTCACATCCGTTGCAATCCGTTGGTTCTCCTTTCCAACGGACGGGTTGCCCCGTCCGTTGGAAATACCGTGTTTTTTTGTAGTGCTAGTACGGTCCTAAACACGTTTAGGACGAATTCTTCGTTCCCTAAATCTTAATTTTTTAGTAACGAGTGTTTTAAAATTCAGTGACATGATTAGTGATTTTCAAATAATAATTCACAACACTAGTTACCATATATATATGTGTATATATATATATATTGTATACCTTACGAAAATTTATTTTATTTTTAGTGTAACCCAAATCCTTGTGAATACAACAGCAAAAAATTATTTGAATTAATCATCTACTCTAAAATACTTCATATATTCAGATAATGGACATGACAAGGAGTACAAATACGTTATAATACATTAAATACAGTGTAACCTATAACATAAATAACTAATTTGGATATTGTAATAGTCTTTTTGAAGAAAATGACTTCGAGAGTAATAATTTCAAACATTCATAAAATGATTAAACTAAAAATAATTGATATTTCTGACAAATAATTCCATTCATATAAAAACAAATAATTTCATGCACGTTCGAGAATTCTCATGAGCACATGGTACAGACGTGGTCTTTATACGGACCGTTGACCGTTGTGATCAATTGTACACACCCCCGAGTTAAAGCTTTTTCCGTTATATATATATTTGTATTTATTAATTCAAATCAAATTATATGTATCATGTGCATAGATGGGTTTTGATTTAATTAATCTAAAACATTATTTCAAAGGTTTAGTACAACACACCATAATCATAATATTGTCTCTCATATTCATTTTTATCTTAAAACGTTTGATTTGAGATATACAAGATTCTATTATCATATTAAATATGGATTTAAATTTAATTAATTCTAAAAATCAATTCAAAAATCTATGGTTATTTAATATCGTATATAAGAATCTTTAATTCATGTTTTATCAATGTTATAATAATAATTTAAAATTTAGTTTGAGTCAATCTGGTAAGTTAGAATATTTGTATATTTTATTTAAATTTTAAAATTAGAATATCACAATTTCATAGTTGAATTTTATTTACTAGCAAGTGGTATCCAATATATTAAAAAGAATTTGTGAAATTCTATAATCTTAAATAATTAAAATTGCATGTAAATTTATGAGTATTTGCGTTTTTCCGAATCAAATTCAGGTAGCAATTGCCATTTACATTTGGAATAGATTATTCGGTTTTTAATAATAATTATCACGAAATACTTATATATGTCATTCTTAAAAAATATAGGTTATTATTGTAAAACATTAAAATTTTAAAGTAGGTGGAAACTTTATAATCGAAACGTCTACAAAAATTGGGATTTTGGAAGTTGAATTCAAGATTTACGTCCCGAATATAAAATAAATTAATATATGAATATATATATATTTGATTTGATTCTAAGCACACATAGTATGCAAAACAAATATATCCATTTAATGCTTCATCTTAATTTTATCATAATTATTGCGTGGGATAACGATGATGTTGATGTTGTAATAAACATTATTACGATGATAACACAATAAGAATGTATAATGGATGTGAAGAAAATATGACATAAGATGAGCTGGCAAATTGATAATGTCGAATAAAAGAAAAATAAATAAATAAATAATTGAATAATTGAGCGGTGGCTAAATCGAAAATGTCTCATAGATGGGGTTTCCATTTGCACTTTCTGCGGACACTCCCTTTTGGTATCAACCTATAATATCCTCAAATATCTCAATTTTTATGTTTCCCATTATTTGATTGTGTTATTTTTTTTATAAGAATATCATGTATCTTATTATTTATTATGATTTTGAATTTGAAAATCGATAATATTATTATATACTCTTCAAATAAAATTTTAATTTAGAGTGTATTTCACTTATTGAAATTATTAGTGAATTAATTTAAGTCTCAATGAGTAATAAAATCCATTATCTTATGGGTTTGGTGGTTAAAACGATTGTTTTTCAACGATCTTATTAATGTTTTTTTTTATTTTTTTTAATTTTGTCCCTCCCTAATTTTAATATATAGAATATTAAAAAATATAATAGTTTATATAATTATCCAGAAATTTAACATAGTTTGTATATACATATAATATCCTATATTGACATTACTCATCATTTTAGAATATTTTATTTTTCTGGTAATTTGTAGTCAATAGAATTCTAGATTTTATTTTAGAAAAATCAGACGATGTTGTTGTCGTCGTAGTTAACGAACGCGGTTTTTTATTTTTGGAATTTATTCCATTTCTAATTATTTAATGCTTCACGTTCACGCAACTCAAAGCAATTTATTTATATCAAATAAGAAAATTAATTCCAAAAAAAATAGATGTAACTTCAAAAATCTTCTTGTAGATTAAAATATTTTAAAAATATTTTTTTTTAAAAATTAATGTCAAAAATAATCTTATAATATTCTATTTCCAAAATATTTTATACGATTCTCCGACTCATTTCGACTCTGTGATCCAATGATCTAGTGCGATCCTGCGACCCAATCCGACCTGTGATCCAGTGTGATCCTGCGATCTAGTTCAGTCCTGCGACTTTACGATTCAGTTCGACCTTGTGATCATGTGATCCAGTTCGACCATGCGACCCAAAATTATCGAAAATCGTTTAAAAATCACCGGAAATCGTCTAAAATCGCTGACAAATCGCCCGAAATCACTGGAAATCACTAAAAATCGTTGGACATTGCTCGAAAATTGTTGAAAAACGTTCAAAATTGTTGGAAATCGCTCGAAAATCACTACTAGAAAATTCAAGATTTGGGACGGAATTTGGCGACTGATATTTCCGTCCCTAAATTTAGGGATGTATTATACACGAATTAGGGACGAATAGTGAAATCCATCCCGAATCTGTCCCTAAATTTGCGTATCGAAGAGCCGTCCCTAATTGGTCCGCAAATACTTTAACGGATTAGGGACGGATAAGTAGGGCGTCCCAGATTTGGGACGGTAGAGCACGGGCGTCCCTAAATTTGGCGACGAAAGGTGTTGTCGTCTCTAAATTTAGGGACGACATCTCCATTCGTCCCCAATGTTAAGGACGGATTCGAGACCGTCCCTAAATTTTGGACTTTAAAAAACCATTCGGGTAGCAATTAGGGACGGATTAGTAGGCGTCCCCAATTAGGGACGGATGAGTCTCGGTCGTCCCCAATTGGGTATAAATTTTCGACAGCAACAATTAGGGACGGATGAGTCTCGGTCGTCCCCAATTGGGTATAAATTTTCGACAGCAACCCATCCGCTCACTCTCTCGTTTGAATCCTCGTTTCACCATTTCATGGTAGAACAACTCCATGGCGGTAATATCGCCAGCGTCCTTGAACCCAGATAGCAAAATGTTCATCGTCTTGATATTTGGATCAAATCTGTTATGCATCTTTTGGAAAACCGATCTCGCTTCCTTCATCTCTCGCTCCGTGCAGAACGCGCGTAGAAGAACGTTGAACTCGTCGGTTCCAAATTTCTTTCTAAATATCTTCTCCATTCGCGCGAATGCTTCTAGGGTTTCTTCATACGATCCGAACTTGGCGATTTTGCAGAGAAGGATACCCATTGACTTCAGAGTCAGCAAATGAGGGTGGTGCTCTCGCATTTCCGCCATCAAAGCCCAACCGTGATCGAAGTACCGCATCCGTGCGAGAATGTGAAGAGTTTTCTCGAAGGAATCCGAGCTGGGAGCAAACCAGGGCTTTGAAGAGAGTATTTGAAGAACTCAAGAGCTTTAAGCCCATTGGAATGTGCAGCGAAGAGACGACCAAGCACGTCGGAGACGAAGTCCGGTGAGAGAGAAGCCAAAGGGACATGTTCGGCACGAATGGGTTGAAGCGGATATTCTGGAAACGGATGATCATTGATGAATCCTCTAACTCGTTCGATTTGGGTTCTGGCTCCGGCACTCGGAGACGAAGAAGGTGACGACTGTGCGAAAGATGATAATTTTATTTTTGTTTTTTTATTTTAAAAAAATTGTGGACGGACCGATTTCCGTCCCTAAATTTGGGGACGGATGGTGGTCGTCCCTAAATTTAGGGACTGAATTTTCTGTCCTTAATTTGGGACGGATTGAGGACGGATGACATTTGGAGACGCGCGTTTGCGGACTACCACAAGTCGTCCATAATTCCTCCCTAAACCTGTTTAGGGACAGATTAGGGACGAATTCTTCAATCCCTAAATCGTGATTTTCTTGTAGTGAATGGAAGGAAATCGCTCTTAACTTCGTTTCCCTCATCTCAAATTTGAAATAGGTTTCGTTTCCCTCATATGACTAACAAAAATGTCAAACCGTATGTGTTTTTACTAACAAAATATAACTGTATATATATCTTTTCTCTAATTTTTTTTTCATTAAGTTTACGAGGATATTTTTGAAGAACTTTTAATCCTATGAGTATATCCTTGATATTCTCCTAAATGAATGGGATTGGAATCCATATCTAAAAAAACATGTAATAATATAAAAAAAGGTTCGTTATTTATGAATGCAGATTTAATTTGAAAAATAAGTTTGTCCTCGATATATTTATAGTTTTTAAAAATATTGGAATTCAAACTGATACAAATATGTTTTGTAAATTAATATTATAACCTAAAATAAAAACTCCAAACTATTAATTGTACATACACGTTGGTTAGAGATTTTGGTTACCTAAAATTTAATTAAATTTATATCAAGAAAAATGAATGCAATGATGGACTGTTTTTCAAGTTATTGCTTGTCATGTTTGTTTCAACTTTTTTTAGCTGTTATAATGCTTTAGACACACGATTTCGCTTCTACCACTTGTTAAATAGGATGACAATTGTGAAATTATTAATAATTTTCGGTATAATAATTTCAGTGAGTGGGGTAAGTAATATTTTGAGATCTAAATTATATAAGTTACAATGCAAAATGGAGTAATTTTATTGTAAATTTGCATTATTAAATTATATAAATTTTAATATAAAATTAAATATTTTAGTTGTAAAGTTTCATTGAAATATAGTTTTTAATATAAAATTGGATATTTTAATAATATTTTTTTATTAAACAATTAAAGATAAAAAAATATTTTAATAATTATGTTGATTTTATCTTTTTTTACTCGTACAAATGTATAAAACTATTTAAATAATTAAATGAATCACCAAATATTAGATATTATTTATATTAAATTTAAATTTGATATGCAATTGAGTTTGTTATTATGAATTCGTCTTAATAAAATTATATATTATCTTGATATTTTTTATGTCGATTATTACAATATATATATCGATTATTACAAATGGATAGACATTATAAAATTTATCACAAATTACGATGATAATGCAAAGATATAATATATGGCAGACTATATATCTAAAACTTGGTATGCATTCAATCAAAGTCCAATAATTCGTTAGTTTCAATCAGTCTAAATCAAGTCTAACTAATAATTTTAAAATATCGTGTGTTAGGATGCATTGTCTAATAATTAAATCTTCCTAACGAGACAGAAAATTCATCATGTACTGAAACTGATGTTTAAAAAGAAAATATATTTAATTTTATGTAGAAAATAATAATTATATATAAAAATAATCGGTATTCTTCAACGCGTCTAAATTTAGAACTATCAACAACTTTATTTATTTATTAATAAAAAAAGGTACGTCTATATTGGATTCTCCGTGCAGCACAAACACCAAAATATCAAATTAGATTATATAAATAAATAATGGTACATTTTTTTATTAAACTAATGATGCATTATTTACCATGAAAATTTATAGACAAACAACTCAATCAATCATTATTTTTAAAAAGATCAAAATATACAAAACAATATTAAATTTATTTATCAATGAATCTTTTAAATACATTTATTTGTTTTTACAGAGTATTAAAGATTTCCGCAGATAACCCCTGAATTAAATATAAATAAACATTAAATTGTTTCACATGAAACCTCACAATATCTCATTAAGTACACTTAAAACTCTGTGAACCGCTTTCATTCTGTTTTAAATACTTCTTCGATATTTCTCCAGATCAGTTAACCTTATCTCTTCCTCGAGTTAACTTATCTATCTTCTCCTATGTTCAGTTATCCCACCGGTTTTCTAACCGCACTTCCTTGCTATTTTTCTTACAATTTGACTTCTCTTGATCCTCTTTTGACTCCGTCTTCTTCTCTTCAAACTTCTCGTTGACTCCTTAAACTTCTCCTCATTCATCTCATGCACCCTTCTTCTCCTTGCAAGTCTCAACAACCTGATTTTACACAAATATATCCTACGACCCTTAATTTATTGTATTTACATATGATATAAATATAATCTCGTATGAACATATATGGATGCGATAGTATTGTCAAACTTTAATAATATATGTATATATATATTATTTGCCGTTATGATTTTATTGTTCGTGGGTATTTTTGAATTCTAACATATTATAAAAACTAGATTCCCGTTTTAGTGTTTTAAATCTAATCATTTTGGATAATTTATCAGTTAAAACTTTTACGAACGTGCGAAATAAAATTTTTTGAAATGAATTTAAATGAGCGTTTTGGTAAGTTTTGTTAGAAATTATTGTGATCGTATTTTTAGTGTATGTGTTGTTTTATATAGATATAAACAATGTTTATAGAAAAAAATTGAAGGAATTTTAATATTGTGAGGTGTAGAGTTTTAATTATAACTATTCCTAAAATTATGTAAAAGAATTTTTGGAAATATTCTTTGTTACTATACAGGTTGTAAATGTTCAATTTGTCACGTAAATACTCAAGTTACCTTGTAATGTGGAAATCACCTCAGATTTGAATGTCTTTATGAAGAAATTTATCAGTTGAATGGAATAACTAGGTAGAAAATCTATTTTTTTTATGTGGAAATATATCAGTTGATTGGAATAACTAAAGTGGTAAAATCACTTTTATTCCAAAATATAGAATTAGTAGAGAATGTTGTAAGAAAAAAAATGGTTAAGAAGTTAGAAGAAAATAAGAAAGAAAAAAGATCGTGGTACAAATTTAGAAATCGTGTTTTTCATTTGTTATTTTTTAACATTAATTTTAAACTATAAATATGAGGCATTGGTACATCTTTTCATCATCTCACCCAAAAACAAAACAAGAAGATGAAGAAGAAAAATAGAGAGAATTGTCTTTTCTAATTTTTAAGGTTTTTCTCTTGGTTGTTTTGAGAGAATTTTCTCCGCTTTGTAAGAAATATAATTTTTTTTCTCTTCAAAATTTAAGAGAAGTGTTGTAATTCTTTGAGAGTCGATATAAACCTTATATTGTTCGTCCGTAGACGTAGACATTTTGTCGAACCACGTAAAACTCTAGTGTCTCATTTTTACATTTTTACATTTTTATCGTCTCTACTTTGTTGTCTAATAATTATTTATCCACGTCTGATTCCTCACATTGGTATCAGAGCATATAAGTACGCTCAATGCACTATTTTTGAAACTCTTCAAAATGAGTTACAAAATAGATGTACAATAACATGCTGAGATCTTGCTCCAAAGTTTATCAGATTCGTATGATTCACTCATCATGAACATGACTAGCAATCTTCTCACAAAATATATAGTCTTTCACGATATTGCAACTATTGTTCTAGAGGAAAAACGGAGGCGCAAAAACAAACATGATAATGTTGGTAGGCTCGCAACAAGCATAGACCTTAATTAGCGATGATTAAAGATAAATCAACAAAACATGGTTCAAGTGGGAGCTAATGTGCTGACAAATCAAGGTCAGGAAGTAAGAAGATTATTAAATGCTTTCACTGCGGAAAGAAAGAGCATGCGAAGAAACAATGTTGGCATTATAATAAAAATGGAGAGAAAACAACAAAGTCTCAACGCAATGTTGCAAATACCTATAATGATGAAGTGTTGTACAATGAGGTAACCATGATTACTGAAGACGGGCAAAATTTTTCAGATATATAGCTTCTGGATTCTGGAGCATCATGGCATATGACCTCTCGGAGAGAATGGTTCCATGATTATGAACCTATCTTAGGAGGATATGTGTTTATGGGAAATGATCATGATTTGAATATCGTTGGTATTGGTACCATCAAAGTGAAATCTGAAGATGGTGTTATACAGGCCATTCAAGGGGTATAGTACGTGGAAGACTTGACAAAGAATCTATTGTCTATAGGACAATTAGATGACATAGGGTGTAAGACCTATGTAGAGAATGCAATCATGATAATTATCAAGGATGCGTTTGTTGTGCTGAAAGCTGGAAAGATAACGCCACATCTATACATGTTTAAAGGAAATACTTTACGGGAAGGAGAAGCAAATGTCATAGAATCAAATTCAATAGCGGACTTAAGGCACCAAAAGCTGGGTCACATGTCAGAACGAGGCTCGAATATTCTTGCATATCGAGGTCTTCTCCTAGGGCTAAAAAGGTCACATTATCCTTTTGTGTTACAAGTAAGCAACACAAATCCAAATTCAGTAGTTCAATTGTTAGAAGCAAAACTATCTTGGATCTGATTCATTCTAATGTTTGGCAAGCACCGGAGATGTCCCTAGGAGGTGTAAGATACTTTGTATCTTTCGGTTATGACTACTCCAGGAGATGTTGGGTGTACCATATTAAGAAAAAATCAAATGTATTTGAAGTTTTCAAAATCTTCAAAGCACGGATCGAGCTTGAATTCGGAAAAGATATCAAAGGCTTGAAGTCAAACAATGGAGGAGAATATACTGGCGATGAGTTTAATAGGTTCTGTCAACAAGGGGGAATTAAAAGACAGTTCACGGTGGCATACACAAAACGACGTCGTTTTGGTTGTTTCTTTCTTTGCCATACGGTTCTTCCAATTTTCAGCGTTGTTGGTCATCTTTTTTCGTCGTTCCTCTAGTTTTGAACGTCGTTAGTTCGTAGCCATCTTCATCCTCGTTTGTTGTCCTCGTTTATGTTCATCTATTCGCCATCTTTGTATCCATGAGTCCGTTCACCAACTTCATCTATTCGTCCATCTCAACAATTCCGTAATTCTCTAGCTCTAGCTCAATGATTCAGAAGGAAAATCATTTTGGTACCGAATTATAATTCTTCTGATATACTGCGAATATTAGTTATTTAAATCTTTATTAATGTTTTTGTTTTTTATGATATGGTTAATGGATTTAGATGATTTTGTATTTTTTATATAATATTTTATTTATTTATGTCATTTTTATTATATTTTTATAACTTTGAAGATTGAAATGTATTGAAAAAATTAAAAAACGAAAAAATTTCTAATCATCGATTAATCATTAAATATTTCGATTATTTGTTAAATATTGACGGATCGTCTGATTAAGGTCTAACGATTTTTATAACGATATTTATATAGAGATGATTCATACGATAATAATATAATTTTATGTAATGATAAATAAAATGGAAGCCGGTCAAGAGTTCGGTCCAAAGGTCATAATGCGCTTTCAATTTTTTCATTCATACACATTAAGTTGAAAAAAATTACATTATGATAATATTTCGTGAAAAGTATACTATAATACGCATCCCAATTTCGCATTAATTAATTAACTCATGTTTTTTTTCTTATACCAAATAAAAATATTATCAACACTAAATTATTGGTAGTATGTGTAGTGTTGAAAAAAGTATTATTAACCATTAATTCTTCTTCTTTTGTTTTATATATATGATCAATTTAATTAATTTTACGTACATCAATTATGGGATCGAGAGTTTTGATATATCATGAACAATTAGTCCGTACTTGATTTCTTTTCTTTTTTTTTTTAACTTGGAAGCTAAAGACAAACTGAAATTTTCGTATATTTGCACATTTGTTAAGCGATAGAGGAAAATTATATAATTTATGTTGAATTGGTTCATCATATGAATGGATAAAATAAACTATTTTTTCATGTGAGTTTCGAATTTCATTTTGAATAATATATTTATATTAATCATAATATATATATATATATATATTCAAATAATATCTAATTAGCATATCTTTTTCTTAAAAAAATTTCCTATATTTTTACTATAAACTCAATAATAAAAATAATATAAAATTTATCTTTACATAATAATGCCTCACAAAGTCAGTAAATATGTAATTGGGACCTTTATAATGTTAAACCACGTGAGAAACATTAAGCTGTTGAGCATTAATGCATCATAAATCGTTCGGTTTACTGATATGACCAAACATCTACAAGAACAAAGAAAGTTTTATATTTAAAAAAAGTTTTCATTTAAGAAAGAGATTTATAAATTATACAAAAATAAAAAGGAAGAGGCTTTAATTATGTGGTAATTTAAAAAAATCAGAACTATATTTAAAGTTTAAATATATGCGGAAGCTCCACCATTAGTCGTCGGATTTGGAAAATCTACAAATAAAACAAAAGAACATAAAAACATACCATTAAATATATAAAATATTGATAAATATGAACAAATATAAAAAAATGGTACCATCTTCGAATTTCTCAATGTCTTCTAAAGTCAAGTCAAGTGTATGTGGCCCATAATCTCTTCGAATCCAATCTTGACTACATATAAGAGCTTCAACTAATTGTGGTGTCAAATAACTACGAAATGGATCTATCACCCGACCACCTGTACTAAAAACAGATTCCGAAGCAACTGTTGATACTGGTATAGCCAACACATCCTTTGCCAACTGAGAGAGTATCAGATATTTTGCCACCAATACAAGATATCAAAGCTAGTATCTGTTCCTTTCTCACGTATATCTGATAAATAACTTTCCAATTCATTCCTACTCACTTCATGCCCTTCCATTTGTTCATATTTCTCAAACAAGTTATCCAAATATTCATCACTTATGTTTGACTCATGATCTTCAAGTTCAATACTTGTTTCAGCCTGACTATTAGATAACTGTGAACTATTAGAGCAAAGTGACTCATAATACTTAAACAACTTCTCTAAAGCATCCTTGATGTTCGAAACAACTGCATCAACTTTAACATCATCATCATAATATTCCCTAATCATCCATGTAACATACACCAACTTATTTCGAGGATCAAGGATACGTGCCACATAAACAATCAAATTGACATTATCCGAATGCCAATATTTATCAAACTTCTTTTTCATTCTCACTGCCATTGCCTTTTTACTTTCATCAACTGCTGAAACCATTTGCTTAATTTTAAAACCAGCACCAAATATCTCTTTCATGTACTCATTCCCTGTGACATATCGTGAACCCGATATTTTCAAAGTTGAATCATAAAAACATTTCAAAATCGGTAGCAAACATCGTGCATAAGTCCAATCATCATTCGTCGGTGGACCTAATCCATTTTTTGTGAGGTCTTCTACATATTTATCTCCTTCTAACTCAAGTATATCAAAACCTTCTTTAAGTCTTAGAGTTGATTCTAACATTAAATATGTGGAATTCCATCTCGTTTCAACATCCAAACAAAGACCAACTTTTGTAGAAAGCTCTTTATACGCCAAACAGTCTTTAAATTTTGCAGCTCTATTTGTAGAAGACCTAACATAACGAACAACAACACGGATTCTAGCAATCGACTTATGTATGTCTTGCAATCCATCTTTAACAATTAATCCCAAAATATGAGCACCACATCTCATGTGAAAAAATTCACTATCGACTCATGTATGTCTTGCAATCCATCTTTAACAATCTTCACTTGATGATGCAAAGTTGTTTGCTTCAATTTTTTACTATTCGATATTTCATCATGATCACCTTCTGCCATCAACCTTTTTTTGCAAATCCTAGCATGTTTCAACATTGCACTAGTCGAAATTCCTCTACTAGACATACAGCTAATCAATTTTCCATAGTGAATGCAACTAGCTTTTGAACCTTCTTTCGTCCGTTTAAAATGTTTCCAAGCATCAGATATTAAATTTTTGTTTACCTCCTCTTCTTCTGCAGCATCAGTAGACTGTTGTTCCAGTTGGTTGGATTTGTTTTTTTCATCAACAGTGGAAGGCAAGGATTGAGAGATTTGTGGCATATCGGTATTCTCAGCCATAGAAGACATCTGTAAACAAAAAAATAGGTCACTTGAGAAATCCATCACAAATATGCGTATACAATCGATCGAGGAAAATAACCAAAGCAAACATCCAACCTGGTATTCCACCGACAGCGGCTCGTATTCCAACCTGAACAATGCGACAGGCCGTCGGTCTATCGAGAGGGGAGAGAGAGGAGGCTGGAGC
>CM071867.1:1204415-1221637 GCA_036759665.1 Gynandropsis gynandra
CTGCTGAAGATATGGCCTTTGCTGTTGCAAGATTTATCCAAAAGGGTGGATCTTTCATCAACTATTACATGGTAAAAATCATATTTGTTTTGGGAATATAGCATAAAAAAATATCAAACTATTTTATTTTGGTCTATAAAACATGAATTATTATCTTTAATCTAAAAAACGTAAATTTAATTTTTTTTGCCTTAAAAACACTAATTTTGGAAATATAATATAGAAAATACTAAACTTTTTAATTTTTGCCTATAAAACACAAATTATTACTTTGAACCTAAAAATTTTGAATTTTTACATTTTGTCTAAAAAAACACAAACTTATCAAATTAATCATATCCATATACAGATAAAAACGCTAAATCATATTTTAACTCTTTGAATTTTGAAGTGTTACCTAAAAAAGTACAAATTTATCAAATTAATCATATCCTGAAATTAGTATTTTTAAGGCAAAAAAAATATAAGTTTGGACTTTTTTAGGTTGATATTTTTTATACTATATTCCCATTTGTTTTTTACTGTTTTACTTTTTCCATGTGTTCATTTCATTTGTCATTCACAGTATCACGGTGGAACAAACTTTGGTAGAACTGCCGGTGGTCCATTTATTGCAACAAGTTATGATTATGATGCTCCTCTTGATGAATACGGTCAGCGTTCTTACAACCTCGTTCGTTTTTACGTGTTTTTGTCGATAAAAATTACGCTCCTTTATAATTTACTGTAATTTTTTTCTTACAGGACTAGAGAGACAACCTAAATGGGGTCACTTGAAGGATTTGCATAGAGCTATAAAGCTCTGTGAGCCTGCCTTAGTCTCTGGTGATCCCACTAGGATACCCCTTGGACGCTATCAAGAGGTCGCGACCTGATTTTTCTTTTTTCTCCCTTTTTTTTTCAAGATCATATTTTTTTTCCATTAAGAACAACTTGATGATCTTTGAAATTATATACTGGACAGGCTCATGTATTCAAATCGAAATCCGGAGCTTGTGCTGCATTTCTTGCAAATTACAATTCAAAATCTTATGCAACGGTTTCTTTCGGTGAAAAGCATTACAATTTACCTCCTTGGTCTATTAGTATTCTTCCAGATTGCAAGAACACAGTTTATAATACCGCAAGGGTAAGACGAATGATTCTTTCTACTTCAAGACATTGATTATTTACTTTTCCAGTTCGAAATTTATGTCGATATAAAAAAAGTTTAAACCTTTTCGTAAAACGTATATCTTGTTGGTTTGAACCATAGGTTGGTGCTCAAACTTCGAGGATGAAAATGGTTCGGGTCCCTGTTCATGGAGGATTATCGTGGCAAGCTTACAATGAAGACCCGTCTTCGTATGAAGATAAATCATTCACAATGGTTGGATTGTTGGAACAGATAAACACAACAAGAGATACTTCAGACTACTTGTGGTATATGACTGAGTAAGTACCCATAGATACTACAAGAAATTTACGATTTAGGGACTGACAAATATTTCCCGACGAACCGTCCTGAATACGTCTCTAAGTTCCTTATAATTTGCGGATGTCCTTGGACACGGTCTCCAATCCGCAACCTCTCCTAAATCTGTCTCAAATCCGTCCGCAATTACGGACAACTCAGGGACTATTTTTCGGTTTGTAAATTTGCGGATGGATTTATTTTTTCCGTCCCTAATCCGTCTGGAAATTTAGGGACGGCGTGTTCAGTTCACAAATTCCGTTTGGAAACAATAATTTTCTTGTAGTGAGAACCGTTAGTCTTTCTCATTTCAAACATATCTTATTACATCACATAACAGTTCCGTTTTCTGTTATTGTTGTAATCATTTTCTGATATGGGTATCGTCTTTCTGTTCTTCCAGTGTTAAAATTGATGCCAACGAAGGGTTTTTGAAGACCGGGAAGTATCCAACTCTTAATGTTTTGTCAGCTGGTCATGCTTTACATGTCTTTATCAACGGCCAATTATCGGGTGATTACCGTTTTTTTCTGATTTAAGCCGTCTCAAAGAATAATCCGCTGCGTATTTAATCCTCGTAGAATTGGTTTTAACGTATTTATCGTCTTTTTATAGGGACGGCATATGGAAGTTTAGACTTTCCTAAGTTATCATTTAGCAAAGGTGTGAATCTTAGAGTTGGTATCAACAAGATTGCGCTTCTCAGCATTGCCGTTGGTCTCCCGGTTAGTCTTCTTTTTACTTTAAAATTAAACTATTTCCTTTCTTTACGTGTCTACGTATTCAAATTATATGTATTTTGATTCAATGTCTTGGCGTCGTTACAGAATGTTGGACCCCATTTTGAGAGATGGAATGCGGGTGTTCTTGGTCCTGTTTCACTGAATGGTCTCAACGAGGGACGAAGAGATCTATCATGGCAGAAATGGACTTATAAGGTATTGAACTAAAGAGGTGATCTGATAAGAACACATCGCATAATAGGCCCAAACCAATCCCGTAAAGGTCCACGGATCTCATCCCAAAGCTAGCTTATGGGGTGAGGATCCTAACAATACCCACCCGTTAGCTCCGACGTCCTCGTCGGCCCACTCTGATAGCCCACTCTAGACGACCCACTCTGGCCTTACCCAGGTCGCTTCTTTCAGATCGCCCCATCTGCGGAGTCGAGCCAACGCAATTGATAAGACCCCATCCCATAATAGGCCCAAACCAATCCGCCAGAGGTCCACGGATCTCATCTCAAAGCTAGCTTATGGGGTGAGGGTGCCATGGCCTTGTAAGGCATCATTTAATCCCATTTCTAAGCTATGTGGGATCCTAACAATACCAACCCGTTTAAGCACTGACGTCCTCGTCGGCCCACTCCGATAGCCCACTCTGGCCTAACCCAGGTTGCTCCTTTCGGGTCGCCCCTTCTGTGGAGTCAAGCCAACGGCGTGGGCAGACTCTGATACCAATTGATAAGAACCCATCCCATAATACGTCCAAACCAATCCCGCAAAGGTCCACAGATCTCATCCCCATAATGGGGTGAGGGTGTCCATGGCCTTATAAGGCATCACTTAATCCCATTTCTAAGCAATGTGGGATTCTAACATGATCATTACTTGCTATTTCATCGTTTGTTCGGGTTTTTTGACTGATGATTATCTGACAATGCTCATCAATTTACAGGTTGGTCTCAACGGAGAGGCTCTAAGTCTTCATTCACTCAGTGGGACCAGCTCCGTTGAATGGGCAGCGGGTGCATTCGTGGCACGGAAGCAGCCACTTACTTGGTTCAAGGTAAGCATATCTACATTGTTAATACAGTTCCCGAGCAATGACTGCTATAATCCTACATGTATATGTTGGTTGTGGCTGATATTTATCCATTGCTTCTTCAGACTACTTTCTCCGCTCCCGCTGGGAATTCTCCGTTGGCTGTAGATATGCAAAGCATGGGAAAAGGTCAAATATGGATTAACGGGCAGAGCCTCGGGCGATATTGGCCTGCTTATAAAGCTACTGGTTCCTGCAATGAGTGTTCTTATGCGGGATCATTCAACGAGAACAAATGCTTACGAAACTGTGGAGAGGCTTCTCAAAGATGGTAAAAGACTGTCATCCCTTATGTATATCTATTTGAAACTACGGTTTTTTTATCTCTAAACGGTGTTGTGTATTGTAGGTATCACGTTCCTCGTTCGTGGCTGAAACCAAATGGAAATCTATTGGTTGTATTTGAGGAATGGGGCGGAGATCCAAATGGAATATCTTTAGTCAGAAGAGAAGTAGATAGTGTGTGTGCTGATATTTACGAATGGCAACCGACATTGATGAATTACCAAATGCAGGCGTCGGGTAAAGTTAACAAACCGTTACATCCTAAAGTACATTTACAGTGTGGAGCTGGACAAAAGATACGCACGGTGAAATTCGCAAGCTTTGGCACACCACAAGGGACGTGTGGAAATTACCGCGAAGGAAACTGTCATGCCCATCATTCCTACGACGCATTCAACAGAGTACGTTGAAATCTAACGAACTTTCTATTTTGAGAAATGAACTTTCCATATTAAGAAACTGTTGAAACATTCAAAATTTTCTATTTCAGCTTTGTGTGGGACAGAACTGGTGTTCGGTAACAGTGGCACCAGAGATGTTTGGTGGAGATCCTTGTCCTAATGTGATGAAAAAACTCGCCGTGGAAGTTATTTGCAGTTGAATGAAGATGAAGATGATTGCAACAGTCAAAACTGTAAATGATAGCAAGTAAAAAAAGATTCTGGTTATTATTATTATGTTCTTATGAAGATTTAGTCAATTGGGTACTGTAAAAGTTGGATTTTTTTGCGGCTTTTACCGCGGTGGAAGTTGTATAAAACAAACAACACACCGTTTGGTTAAAAAGGCTGAGAAGTTCAACAAGAGATTGATGATTCTGATTTATATGTAAATAAGTTTGTCTAAAGGGGATTGAGTTATCAAGAGGAGAAGAAGAAGCACATAGAGACAGGCAAATTAGTGTCCATGTGTTGGATTTTCTTCTTGGTTTAAGTTTTTAGGACAACTTGATCTTGAAATGGTTCGGTGTGTTTTGTACTTTGTGTTTGGGTAACTAAAGATTTCTGCAATTATCTCATTGCCAAGGGTTATAGCCTAATCTATTTGTTATAAGGTTACACATATTATAAAGGTAAAATCGTTATTTCTCTTTTTACTTCATGTTTGATAATCATCCTATTTCTCTTTATGTTTAGGTCTTATCTTATTTTTTTCTTTATTTTTTCATATTTCTCTTCATTCGGTTTAGGATTAACTTTGGCTAGAATTTTAATCTAATTTTGATCCGGTTTAGACTAATTTTTGACCATGATTTGGGTTCAATTTTGATTTTCATCTAATTAAAATTCGAGTTAATATGAAATTTAACAAAAGCAAATTAAAATTTAAACAAAAATATCTTCTTAGCGGTTTGTTCGATTTTTATCCCAAATTGGTATAAATTTAACTCGGATTGGATACAATTTTGACCTAATTTTGATATTCAACTAATTAAAAATGAAATCAATATGAAATTCAACAAAATTAAATCGAAATTAAAAAAAAACCGATTTTATCAGTTTGTTTGATTTTCTAACCCGAAATTGGTATAATTTTGACTAGAATTGGGTACAATTTTGAGCCGAATTAGGTACAAATTTGATTCGATTTTGATTTTGATTCGATTTTGATTTTGATTCGATTAAACTCTAATCACTGAAAATTACACCGAAAATTGAGTCATAATTGGGCCAAATTTGAGTCTAATTCGAATAAACAAAAAATAATTTATTTTTGTTTTAATTTCGGTTTAGTTCGGTTCAAATTTCATATTGGTTCGATTTTTAATTGGATGAAAATAAAAATTGAGTGCAATTTTAATTGCGATTTCGGTGTAATTTTAATTCGATTTTGATTGTCACTCGATTAAAATCCGAATAATTCAAAATTGCATTGATCCAAAATTTGGTTAAAATTAAGCCTAAACCGGGTCAAAATTGGTTTCAAATTATAATCAAAATTAAGTATAAATCAGGTCAAAATTGGACCTAAATCCTTGTTTTAATTGAGCCTAAAATCACGTCAAAACTTGTTTTTCAAATTTAAATTGAGCTTAAACTGGGTCAAAATTAATTCTAGATCGGGTCGGATAGAAATTGAGTCGAAAATCGGTTTAAAACTAATGGTTTTTTAGGGTTTTCAAGTTAAATTGGAAGATTTAACGGAAGTTTAAATGAAAGGTTATAGACATAATTTTTAAACATGAAGGGAGAATAGGACGAGTGCGAAACATGAGAGAGAAATAGTCAAAGAAAAAAATATGACGATCAAATTGGAGTTTTACCTATATAATAACTATTTATCAGTACAACAAAAAAATGTAACTTAAAATTAATGTACTATTTAAGTTTTTTAACATGCAGTTGATCTATAGTCCATATAGATTGCATGAATCCATCTTTTTCTCTTGTCGAAATTGTTTTGATCCAACACAAAATTATGATGGGTTTGTGAAGATATTACAAGAAGAGGATAAGCAAGGAGATGGCATGAGGATGTCTAAAAGTGAAGTTTGCAGAATTACAGAAGGAAGAAGAACTGAAGTTCAAGGTAGCATGGATGAACATGATACGTCAACAATTCCAGGTGCAATGAGCAATAATTCAGGAGAAGTTTTCTCTTCTTCAACTGAGCTGCCATGTGACGGAAATGCCCCTGAACAAACTGGTTGTACAGGGATAAATTCTGTTATCAGCACGTTGAATAGATTTGCTGTGCTGGCATAGGTCTAACAGCTTTTATTCCTAGTTTACCCTTTGAATTCTCCTATAAATTGTTGTATTGAACATATTGTATTCATTAAGAAAAATGATATGAAATACAAATGAATCTCTGAAAGTTTTTCAGGTTCTTAGAAACTTCATTCTCTAGTTTTTGGTCTTGTGCTCTCTGTTTTTCAGTTTGTTTTCATGGTATCAGAGCCTTGCATTCAGTAATTTGATTTCAATGGACAATGAGGAATTTCCTTTTCCTGTCCATGTCAATATTTCAAACTTTGTGTCTCTCAAACTTTCTGAAACTAATTACTTAAAATGGAAATCTCAAATTGAGTCACTCCTCAAGAGTCAATTGCTAATTGGATTTGTTGATGGATCCATTCTCAAACCAAATGAGACTGTGATTGTTCAGCAAAATGAGGATCAAACAGTGATTCCAAACCCACAATATAAGGCATGGTATAAGACTGATCAATTAGTAAGATCATGGATATGTGGTACCTTGACTGAGGCTGTATTTGGTCTGGTGATTGGAGTAAAAACTTCACGTGAGGTATGGATTGCTCTTGCTCAAAATTTCAATGTTGTTTCAGTATCTCGTGAGTATGATTTGATGGCATCACTGCAAAATCTCACTCAAGATGATAAAACTGTTGCTGAATATCTTATGGAATTTAAATCCATTTGTGATCATTTGAGTTCAATTGGAAAACCAGTGTCTGAATTAATGAAGATATTTAGACTGATTCAAGGTTTGGGAAAGGAATTTGAAGCATTCAGTACTGTAATACACACAAATATGCATAAACCACCTTATCCTACCTTTAATGAAGTGGTGTCACAACTTACCAGTCTGTCATTGAACAATAAATATCAGAAACCAGCTACAATTAATCCACATATGGCTTTTACAACTCAATTTGGTGAAACCAGAGAACATGGATATCAAGGAGCTAGACATAATAACAGGTTTAATGGAAACAATAGAGGAAGAGGTGGATATACCTCTAGAGGCCGTGGGTTTCCACAGCAGAACTATTTACAGTCTACTCAAAGAAACTATCAGACAAATGAAAGAAATGGACCCAGGTATGTATGTCAGATATGTGGAAAAACAGGACATATGGCTTTAAGGTGTTGTCATCGATTTGATAACTCATTTCAAGCCCCTGAAGTACCACAAGCACTCACTGCAATGGATAAATCTGGAAGAGAATGGTAGATTCAGGTGCTTCTTCACATATGACAAACTCAGCTAACAATCTAAACAATATTCAGCAATATCATGGCAGTGAGTCAGTGATGGTGGGAGATGGAGCCTTTCTTCCAATCGCAAACGTTGGATCAACATCAATTGATACAGTTTCAAGTAAACTGTTTTTAAAAGATGTCTTAGTTGTTCCTTCTCTTGAGAAACAATTATTATCCGTTGCTCAGCTTACTTCAGACTATCCATGCTTATTTGTATTTGATAATAATGGAGTTGTTATAAAGGACATGGTTACACAGAAAATCATAGCTCAAGGAAGGAAGCATGAGGGGATCTATATGCTGGATAATCCATCTGTTAGAGAAGCTTTTCATCAGTGCTCTTATTCAGTCAGACACAAAGCAGCATCTGAAGATACATGGCATCAACGTTTGGGTCATCCACAATCTCAAGTAATTCAAAATCTCAGTTCAAGAAATGCTATTAGCATAACTAAGAAGAGTTTTGGGTTGTGTTCTCCTTGTCAATTGGGAAAAACAGCTAAACTTCCATTCTTTAAATCTGTTTCAAAAGTAGATAAGCCTCTTGAATGTGTACATTGTGATCTTTTGGGACCTGCTCCAATTACATCCAATCAAGCATTCAGATATTATGTGATTTTTGTGGATCAATATTCAAGATATAGCTGGTTCTATCCTTTACAAAAGAAATCTGATTTTACTCTACATTTTTGATGTTTCAAAGATTGGTGGAAAACCAGTTAAAACAAAAGATTACAGTATTTCAATGTGATGGAGGAGGAGAATTCACAAACAAAAGATTTTTGGAACATCTTGCTTCGTGTGGTATAAAACCGCAAATGTCATGCCCTTATACACCTCAGCAAAATGGAATGGCCGAAAGAAAACATAGGCATCTTGTTGAGCTTGGTTTAACTATGCTTTTTCAGTCAAAAGTACCACTAACATATTGGGTTGAAGCATTTTTTACAGCAAGTTTTCTGATTAATCTTCTTCCTACATCAGTGCTTACTAATAATGCTACTCCATTTGCAGTGTTAAATGGATATGAACCAGATTACTCAGCATTACGTGTGTTTGGTTGTGCCTGCTATCCTAATCTAAGACCATATGCAAGTCATAAACTGGAACCAAGATCATTGCAGTGTGTGTTTCTTAGATATAATGCAAAGTATAAGGGTTATAGGTGTTTATATCCACCTACTCGGAAGGTGTTTATTACTAGACATGCAGTTTTTGATGAGATGAGCTTTCCATATCAGAATGAGTATTCATGGTTATGTCCTACTTATTCTACAAATTTGTTAAAGTTATGGCAGCTAGGATCTTGCAATACTACTTCTGTCAAAGAATCAACTCAGGGATCAACACTATACCAGTCACCACCTCAGATTACAGAGGCTCAAGAAGGAATAAACTCACAACCTGTTTCAACCATCACAACAACAACAGAGAGAGTTTCAAATTCAGAAGAAGACATAGGCTTATCTTCAGCTGTTTCTTTATATCCTATGATCACAAGAAGTCGAGATGGAATTTTTAAACCTAATCCCAGGTATGCTCTTACTGTCTTTACAGAAAATATACCATCAGAACCTAAGACAATAAAATCTGCACTGAAACATCAAGGATGGTGTTCAGCAATGGATTCAGAAATTGAGGCTTTACAGAAAAATAAGACTTGGATACTGGTACCTTTTACAAAACATATGAATGTATTGGGATGCAAATGGGTTTATAAAACTAAATTGAAGGCTGATGGATCACTAGACAGACTCAAAGCGAGGTTGGTAGCCAAGCAGAGGTTTCACCAGGCTGAAGGCGTGGATTACATAGAAACATACAGTCCAGTGGTAAAGACAGCTACCATTAGGATTGTCCTCTCTGTTGCCATCACAAGTAACTGGAAGATTTGTCAACTGGATGTGAGTAATGCGTTTCTTCATGGTGAGTTGAATGAAATAGTATATATGCAGCAACCTCCTGGTTATGTTAACAGAGACTATCCAGATCATGTGTGTCTTTTGAAGAAGGCTATTTATGGGTTGAAACAGGCTCCTCGTGTCTGGTTTAACAAATTCAGCTCTCATCTTCTTGAGTTTGGCTTTATTTGCAGCAGCTCAGACCCATCTTTATTTGTTTACAGAAATGGTGGTGATACTCTTGTGCTTCTCTTATATGTGGATGATATTATTCTGACAGGTAACTCATCTTGTCTGATTCAAGAGCTTATTGCTGCAGTTAGTTCTAAATTCTCAATGAAGGATCTTGGAGACTTACATTATTTTTTGGGGGTTCAAGCTGTTTTCAATTCAGATGGATTGTTTCTTAATCAGGCTCAATATGCTCAAGATTCACTGTCAAGAGCTAATATGCAGAACTGTAAGCCATTGTCAACACCTTTGCCATTACATCAGCATTATTCTGATGCAGATTTTCTGAAATATTCTGATCCTACTGAGTATAGAAGTTTGGTTGGTGCATTATAGTACATAACTCTTACAAGGCCAGATCTGAGTTATGCAGTGAATTTCTTATGTCAGAAAATGAATGCACCATCATGTGGTGATTTCAAGCTTCTGAAAAGAGTTCTAAGGTATCTGAAAGGATCTCTTCATTGTGGGTTATTTCTACATTCCAACAGCAAGATGAATTTACACTCATACAGTGATAGTGATTGGGGAGGCTGTAGAGAGACACGCAGGTCCACTACTGGATTCTGCACTTTCCTAGGCTGTAATCTAATTTCTTGGTCTGCAAAGAGATAACCAACAGTGTCTCGTTCATCCACAGAAGCAGAGTACAGGGCTATGGCTAGCCTTGCAGCTGAGTTAACATGGATTTCGTTTGTTCTCAGGGATCTTGGAATTGTTCAAACTTCTCCAGCATTGTTACACTGTGACAATTTGTCCGCGGTATATCTTTCTACGAATCCAGTTTTTCATAATCGTAGTAAACACATTGAGTTGGATTATCATTTTATTAGAGAGAAGGTGGCGCTTGGATCAATCATCACAAAACATGTTTCTTCAGAGTTTCAAGTTGTTGACATATTTACAAAGTCTCTCCCTAAGTAGCGTTTTCATGCTTTGTGCCGCAAACTTGGTCTTGGTTCTTTACCCATTCCAAGTTTGAGGGGCAATGTGAAGATATTACAAGAAGAGGATAAGCAAGGAGATGGCATGAGGATGTCTAAAAGTGAAGTTTGCAGAATTACAGAAGGAAGAAGAACTGAAGTTCAAGGTAGCATGGATGAACATGATACGTCAACAATTCAAGGCGCAATGAGCAATAATTCAGGAGAAGTTTTCTCTTCTTCAACTGAGCTCCATGTGACGGAAATGCCCCTGAACAAACTGGTTGTACAGGGATAAATTCTGTTATCAGCACGTTGAATAGATTTGCTGTGCTGGCATAGGTCTAACAGCTTTTATTCCTAGTTTACCCTTTGAATTCTCCTATAAATTGTTGTATTGAACATATTGTATTCATTAAGAAAAATGATATGAAATACAAATGAATCTCTGAAAGTTTTTCAGGTTCTTAGAAACTTCATTCTCTGGTTCTTGGTCTTGTGCTCTCTGTTTTTCAGTTTGTTTTCAGGGTTCAATTGTAAAAACTCTTTTAAAATTAGTCTAACAACATCGTCTCTATTAGCAAATCATACGGTCTCTCCTTCTGTGGTTCTATCAACAACGACAAAGTCAAATCCTTCTATGGTTCTATCATCTATCTCATCCTTCCA
Organism: Gynandropsis gynandra; assembly: GCA_036759665.1. Taxonomy (NCBI): domain Eukaryota; kingdom Viridiplantae; phylum Streptophyta; class Magnoliopsida; order Brassicales; family Cleomaceae; genus Gynandropsis; species Gynandropsis gynandra. The sequence goes on from CM071867.1 coordinate 1,215,649, forward strand.
CACGGACCGTCGCTTCATCTCTCCATCCTCCCAAGCGGTCAAAGAGTCTTCGGCCAGCCCTTTTTGGACGACCGTCCATCCTTTTCCGGCCACCTATCTCTCTCCATTCGTCCATATCTCTTCGTTCATCTCTCTTTATCCGTTTGTCTTTCTCTATATCTATGTCTCTTTGTTTGTCTTTCTCTCCGTTTGGAGTTAGATATGGAGGAGATTTACCTCTTGACGACGTTCTAGCTGATTCTCCGTATTTGTTGGTCATTCGAATCCGTATCGATGGCGAATGGATAATCCGAGCAGATGACGTGAGTTCTGATGGAGCAGCACCTTCGGGTCCCACTCTAGTCGTTGTTCCGGCAAGATAACGATCTTGATCCTCGCCGACACTACGGATAAAGAGAGATGAACGAAGATGAAACCAAACATAGAGAGTGGAGTTACACACCTTGGCAAAGTAGAGCTTCAGGTGAGAGTCGTAGGTCGATGGAAACAATATGGGTTGGTTAAAAAAAATTCAATACATAATAAAATAGGAAATATAACATAAGAAATATCAAATTATTTTATTTTAGCCTATAAAACATGAATATATTTAACCTAAACCCAATTTTATTTTTTTTTTCCTTAAAAACACTAACTTTAGGAATATAATGTAGAAAATATCAAACTTTTTAATTTTTGCTTATAAAACACAAATTATTACTTTGAACCTAAAAACTTTGAATTTTTACATTTTGTCTAAAAAACACAAACTTATCAAATTAATCATATCCATACACAAACAAAAACACTAAATCATATTTTAACTCTTTGAATTTTTAAGTGTTTTTTAAAAAACACAAATTTATCAAATTAATCATATCTTAAAGTTAATGTTTTTAAGACAAAAAAATATAAGTTTGGGTTTTTTAGGTTGAAAATAATAATTCATATTTTATAGACTAAAATAAAATAGTTGGATATTTTTTATGCTATATTTCCAATAAAATATTATGGGTTGGATTGGGTTAATCTTAAAATAATCTAGTTCATGCTGAATTAGGTTGCACTGGATAAAGTTAATTCAAACACCGCTAACATATAATAACATAATTTTGGTGCGGCGTTAATTTTAGACAACACATAATACATTATTATGTGGTATTTATCAATGCATCATTATATGACATTATAATTTGTCTTTATTTTTATAAATTTAGCTACAATTGATATTGAGAATAATCTTCACAACCATCATATAGAGGGTTTGTTTTGCTGTACCAAATAACTCGTAAAATTTATTAGTTTAACCATTTAACACTTCTTCATCCATGTGACCATAGATAATATGATGATCAAGAAAAACATCCACAATCATTTCTATAAGTCAATCATGACGTTCTTATCATCAAAACTATTTTCATTCACGATCGATGCATAATCTTAAATATCACCTCATTGTTCTACCAGTTGTGTATCACTTTCCATTGTACTCACATCTTAGTCATGATAAATCCAAATGTAATAGTTTTTCACTAAAATTTTTTTGTATGGGAGTTTTAACATTACATTTCCTCTAAGGTTTTTTTCATCTCTACCCTACAACATGGACAATATAACTTGCCACCCTTTGCGCACTCAATTACATTTGTAAAAAAAGTCATAAAACTCTCCAACCCATTATTTGAAATTGACAAAATATTGTTAGTTTATGCTGTAGGGTTGATTTCAATTTGCGTTAGAATGTTGTTGAAAATTCCAACGCTAAAATCTTTACATATATTTTGTTAGGGTTTCTTTAAATTTTAATTGGAAATAGTAATGCAAATCAAATGAAAAAAAAGTTTCTTTGAAAAGTCTTCGACATTGCATTTAAACTGCATCACAGTTTACAAAGCTAATTTAACTCTTGTGTTATTGTTGAAATGGCGTTACAAAAGCGTTTTTAGTGTTGGAAACGATTTTCAATAAAAATTTACCTTGCCGTTAGCCTTGATGGTTGCGTGTTTTCTAGTAATATTTGATAAACTTGATTTTGAGTTACAAAATTGAAATTAAATATAAAAAGAAATAAGGAAGCTGAAAAGTCATTACCTTCATCTAAGATGCTAAAAATTTTAAAGATTAAATCAAGATAAGAATAAGTTGTACGAGTTCAGCTCCCTATCTTTGACGTTCCACCACTTGGTTCATCACTCATTTTTGTCTTAACAAGTCGTTTAACTCCCTCTAAATAGAAGGCTTGAAATTCTCTTACTTGTGTTCATTTTTGACTTTCACGAGACATTTAACTCCCTCAATATAGAAGGCTTGAAGTTCCCTAACTAATACCTCACAAATGTTAATGTTTCACTACAAAAAAAATGTTAATTTCAATGGACTTTTCAAGGAATTTGTTCTTTGGAAAAAATCCAATAGATTGGAACGTTGCAACTTTCAAAGGAATAAATGAAAACCAAGTAAAAATTCATACGGAGCAATGTGACGGTGGAGCTAGAGATTTTGGTCATGTTATAAAACATTATTGTAGATTTCATAAACCAACTGATTTGTCGCTAGTAGGGCATTACTAAAAAGATTGTGCATATCCAAGCTTGATGGTAATGTTACACTCCATATTCTTAAGAAGGATAGTCTATACAAACTCATCAAAACAATTACAAGATAACCGACCCAAAAAAATTTGAAAGATCAGGATATCAGAGCCTATTTCCTCGAACCCAAACAGGCAGTGGTCAAGCAGTTGTCAAACATGGAGTCAAATGAATATGCACATGTTCGTATGCATACCCGAGCCATCATAAATGCAACATAAATCTCCGATGGTTATTTTTGTATTACAAAATTGATAGCGTGATTTGATTTGCTATGGAAACCTAATCCATAATCATCTTCCCCTAAATGTCTTTGATTACCATCGAATGAGATTGTACGAGAAGAACTTAGCGAAAATTGAGAAAACTATTGAAAATTGGATAGAAAATTAGACGGGGAAATAGATAGAGCAACTATGGAGAAGTGGACATTCCATGGAGATGAAAACCGTTAGATGAGAACAATTAACATGAAGAGAGAAATAAAAAAAAGTTCAATTCAAAATCGGATTATAATTATATCTAAGATTTAACCGTCAAACATAGATACCATGAAACAAAGCTTTGGAAGCTTGAAAGGATCAAAACAAAATTGGATTCTTAACTATCGATTCTCCAAATCTCCTACGAATGATTCACACCTTTAATAGAATGATTCACACCTTTAATAGAATAAATCCAGGGAAAATAAAAATCGGAAAGATTTGAACATATTACCTGAATACATGACTCAAACAATGGTCGCTTGTAAACACAAAATCAACAACATTGAATGGATTGAATTTAAATCAAATTGATGAGATAGAGCTCATATTGTTTGTAATCTTCCCATTGGAACTCATTAAAATATTTAATTTCTGTTAAACTATAGTAATATGTAGGTCTGACCATTTCGGGTTTCGATTCGGATATAATGGGTACAAATTATTTGGGTTTTAAAAAACAATAACTGAATTTAAATCGGTTAGATTGTACAACGGTTTAGTTCTTATATATCAATAAAATATTGTAACCAAAGTAAAACCCGAATTCTAATTTGTTCGGTTATTATTCAATTATTTCGATTTTATCAATCATTTTATCATATAAATTACAAATAAATGATAATATTCTGAATATTTCAAATAATTCATGTATTTCACAAAAGTATAATATAACATATTATTTAAATTTGATATTTAATTTTAATTATTAATTATGTTAGATAAATATTCATTTGATAAATATTATTTATCAATATATTTTTTTATATTTTTATGGAACCAATCGGTTATCCACGAGTATTCGGTAATAATCGAACCGAATTGAATCCATTTGGTTTTTTAACTTTCATACCCGATCGATTATTTTATTTATATCCGAACCAAACCGAATGATCCTAATTCGGTTCGATTGGGTTCGATTTATATAACCGAACTGAAATGTCCACCCCTAATAATATTTGAGTTGGCATTGAAACACATTAATTAATTGGGAAAGTGGTTATTTATAGATACAAAGGATGAAAAAATGATACATATAAAATAATTAAATCAATGAACACGGTTACAATGTCGAACTCATCACAAAAAATAAAATATTATGACGACTTAGTAGGTGTCGCCATTATAATTGCATAAAATGTTGGAGAATATTGCCCATGGATGATGCCGATGTCTCATTATTGGGGGCTAAAAAAATGCTCAATAAAATTCTATGGATATGTATCCCAATCTGTGCATTGACATATTACAAACACATATGTATATATTGGTATATTTAATAATTAGCATTGATATAAATTATAATATTAATCTGAATCCATCCACTATGTCGACATACATGTGTTACAATATAAATTATCACACATTAAAAACTAACTTAAACATTATCTTATTTCATGTGGTGTGCTTAAAAGGACTATAAAACAAAGTGAAGAGTGTAATCCTAAACAAGGAAACAAAAGAAAAAGGAAAAGTTAAGCTAAGCAAATCATAAATGGCAAAGTTCAACGGCGTGTCCTTCTCCATCGTGTTGGTCAGCCTCTTGATTATGTCAATGGGTAAGTCATGCTCTTTTGAATAAGCAAATGTTATATAATAGCGGTATCACTGAATTTTGTTCTTTTTTTTTAACTAATGAAATACGAACATGAATGCTTGAGCAGGAATTTCCAAGGGTCATGCGCAATGCACGCTTATAGGAGAATGTGATTTTCCGGAGCCGTGTAACGATAATGCAATCTGTACGGCATGCTGCATCAAAACGTATCCAGGAAAAGCCACCTATGGCCAATGTGAACCAGAGAATGGCGATTTCCATTGTCACTGCTATGACAAACCGTGTCCCTAAACATTGTGAAATCATATATAAGTAACATATAAGTTGAATTATATTTATGTGTGTGGTTATGGCTTGATCGGTCAAGCTTATGTATGGCTTTGATTTGTTCCCTTTTGTGTGTTTGAACATCAATATACGATGGGTGTCCGTAGAAATATATATACCACTGACGACGCATCGATATTTGATTCGTGTACCGTTGTTTCTGTAATAAAATTTTATGTCTTTTATATTTGAGTTCTTTAAATACCAAATCTTATTGCACAAACCAAGACACCGTGAATGTATAAAGCCATTATACTTCAACAACCAATACCATGGTTATTTATGGGGGCAAATGAACCAAGAAAAACAAAGAATCAAATAAATCTATAATACGATAATAATATACCCAAATTTCTTGAAATATACGAAAATTATTGTAAAAATATATAAAAGTATGTATTTACTCTAAGTGAATGATTTAAGCTCTGATTCAATAGTTTTTTCAAAAGAAATGGCGTCCTAAGCTTATGTTCCTTTCTGTATAATCTTTCATGTTTGATTTCTTTAAATATAAAATACCACTAATATTGAACAACATGATACAAAGATACATATGATTTGTTGAAGTTATATTAAAAGGTATTAATAAAAAAATATGAACTAAAATCAAATAAAGTTTAAATGGAGATAATAATTTCCAAAACATCTTTGGAACTAATTATACTTCAATTTGAGGATGTTCTGTGGATACCATCAAATCCCTAATCCTAGATACTAGTATGCCTTCAGATCTCGAAATTTGAATGATATTTTTTCTTTTACTAGAATTAAATCTCGTGATAGCTATTCTGTCGAGTTCTTCTTCGTTGTCTCGGAAATTGTTGGAGATGATGTTATTTCTACTATTATAGAATTTTTTCTCTCCAAGAATTCCTTAAACAATGGAACACAACTTCTATATCATTAATTTTCGAAGTTCGAAATGTAATTTCTCTTAGTAATATTAGATATATCTCTTGCGGTAATACCATTTACAAGATCATCACAATGATTCTTACTCGTAGGCGTAAGATTGTTCTATCTAATTCCATTACATCAAATCAGCCGACCTT
>CM071867.1:1232458-1250799 GCA_036759665.1 Gynandropsis gynandra
ACCCGTGTACCTAAACATTGTGAAATCATGTCTAAGTAACATATAAGTTGAATCAGATTTATGTGTGTGGTTATGTCTTGATCGGTCAAGCTTATGTGTCGCTTTGATTTGTTCCCTTTCGTGTGTTTGAACATCAATAAACGATGGGTGTCCGTGGACATATATAGCCCACTGACGACGCATCGATATTTGATTCGTGTATCGTTGTTTCTGTAATAAAATTTTATGTCTTTTATATTTGATTTCTTTAAATACCAAATCTTATTGCACAAATCAAGATATGTATAAACAATAAATAATCGATCATACTTGTGGCAAACATGTTACATATTCATTTTGACACAGAACATGCGATTATCGTAAAATGAGGTTGAATTTTCAAAATGGTTATTAGATGTTGGAGAAGGTACAACACATGGAATAAACACTACCAACGACAAGCACAATGATGGAGAGAAGATCAAGATTGAGAATTTGTTGTTGCTTAAAATTACGGACAATCCATTACAAAATCTAGCAGACACAACATATCCATGTTTCATCGAAACTTACATGGATCGTGAATATATTAGAGAACGGACAATTTTGACACCTAAGAATTCACATGTTGATGAGGCAAATGATTTTTTTTACTTTAGAAGGTCCCAAGACATACGATAGAATACTACAGTTCAAACATGATTGAAATCGACGGTTCACCTAATGATGATGGCAATCCTTCTATCCTATAGAATATTTAAACTCCTTGGAATTTTCAGGTTTGTTGAAGCATCGAATTTGTTTAAAGGTTGGAAGCCCAATTATGATGCTTCGCAACATCAACCAACGCGAGAGCCTCTATAATGGCACGTGTTTGGTTGTTACTCATTTGGCCACACGAGTTCTAGAGGCTGAGATCATCACATGAACTCATGTTGGAAAAAGAGTCTTTATACCAAGAATAATTTTATCACCTACTGATTCAAGCCTCCCGTTTACATTGAGAAGACGACAACTCTCAGTAAGATTGTGCTATGCAATGACAATAAATAAAAGTCAAGGACAAAGTGTGAAACAAATTGGATTATATCTTCCTAAACCAGTCTTCATTCATGTCCAACTCTATGTTTCACTTTCAAGAGTAACTTCTTGACATTGTCTTAAAATGTTGGACACAAATGAAAAACTAAATAAAGAATCAACTTTGACAAATGTGGTTTATCGAGAGATTTTCACGAACTTACAACCAGCTTAAGGTACGCATTAAAATTTTTAAGTTAAATGTATCCAACATATATTTTTCTAATTATCCATTTTTTGGTTTATTTGTATCTTACAGGTCGTGGATAATGTTATAAGTATACTAGCTGAAAGAGTTTGAAAATTTGTATTTCAATGTTTTGAAATAATGAAATAAAATTATTGATACTATCATAATTTTTTTTTCCTTTTTTTTTGAAGTGTTTCTTCTTCTCCACCACTGCGACCGTTCTTCTTCGCTTAACACTGTGACCGTTCCTTCTTTCTCCTCACCAGTGCAATCGTTCCTTCAATGCATTTAAATGAAGAAACTCTTAGTTGTTTTTGAGGATCTCATCAATACATTTACTATAGAGATGATTGGTTTTCATATGGATTTGTGAGACCATCGAATCTTGAATAGCACAATGTGAGTATATCTCGCTCGAGACTCCCTTCAACTCATCATCGTCTTCATCATCCGAAGACGATAATGATCGCGGATTCAGAGGATCTTCTCGGTCTTGGAGGAAGAGATCTCGCAACAGAGTTGTAATCGTCGTCCCGGAATCCTCACGGTTTACACAATCAGATTTGACGCCATAGCTACCAGAGATGAGATTTCTATCGAATACCGGAAAAAAATACTATGTCATTAACCACCGCCTCCGCATCGGGATCCTCCTGGAGATTGACAAAGTCAAACCTCTCATCATCATTTCCACCAGTCATTGACTCTGTTTTCCTCCCATTGACAATCACCCGATTCTCCGGCTTCGCTTCCAACTCGATCTGCGGTTTCAACGAGACTGTCGCAGGAGTAGCAGACAGAGATGTCAATGACGATATGGGATGGGTCGATAGAAATGGAGCAGGTGAGGTGGGGATAGAATTGTCGAGGGAGAGCCAGATAGAGACAGAATGACTGAACTCGAAATCGGGGCATAGACGGAGTGGACAAGGCAAAGGCATATAGAAGAAATAACCGAAAAAAGAATAAAAAACAAATAACAAAGAAAAAGTGATGAAGAAGAAGAAAGAAAGAATGGAGAAGGAAAGGACGGAAAGGCAAGGAGGCGCGCACAGTTGGGTGGGAGGGTACGAGTAAAAAGAAAATTAAGGTTATTATTATTATTATTATTATTATTATTATTATTATTATTATTATTATTATTATTATTGAAAACTTGTAGAAGACAACTTGATGAATCGATAATTCAAAGAGACCAAAAATATCAAATAATACCAACTTTATTTACGAATCAATCTTTCAAGTACATTTGTCTTTCTTTACAATGCACTAAAGATTTCCGCAGATAACTCCCCCTGAGTTAGATGTAAATAAACGCTAATTGTTTCTCTCCATATCTCACTATATTGCTCTAAGTACACTTGCAACTCTGTGATCTGTACTCACTTAGTCTGCCGTACTTCTTCGATATTTTTTAGATTCGTTAACCTCTTGTTTCTCTCGAGTTAACTTATCTATATCCACATGTGCTCAGCTAACCCACCGGTTTTCTAACCGCACATCCTTGTTTTTTTGTTTTTTAAATTTGAATTCTCTTGATCCTCTTTTTACTCCTTTTTCTTCTCCTTATTCTTCTCTTTGACTCCTTTATCTTCTCCACATTCTTCTCTTGAAACTTTATGCTCCTTATGTTTCTCAACAACCTAATTTTCAAAATATCTCACATATTCCTAAAATATTGCATTAACAATCTCCCCCTTTGAATTTCTGATCACTCAAACTCAAATTTATGCATAAAAAAACATTCACCAAACGCAATCATAGTTAAGCACAATCATCACAAGTAATTAATTCATTCATTTCGTCATGCTTTGATCACCATATATCCAATGTTAGAACCTCCATTTTCCCCCCCCTGTTTGTGTGATCAGATATTCAAAATCAATAAATATTAGTCACACATATAAAATGAACCAATTTAGATATCGATCAATTATTTTATTGCACAAGGTTCTACAACTTGATGTTCTTCCATATCTTTCCCTCATTTTTATTTCTTTTGTCCCTAAAAAATGTTCATCAATCCGTTCTCTTTAAACCACATTTAATAAAATCAAGGACAAATACATAAGAGAAACAATAATAAGTTTTAGAGTTACCTTTTCCGTTTAAGTGTACTTAACCTATCACCAGATACTCTCAACAATCTTTAGTACACTTATGAGCTAATTTATCATTCTTTTTCTCTTCTCTTCTTTTCCTTATCTTTTCCTTTTCTTTCCTTCATCTTTTCTTTTTCTTTTCTTTTTCTTTTCTCTGTTCTCTGCTTCTAGGACGTTGTTTAGATATCCTTTTGTTCATATAACATTAACTCCTTGATTACCTTTTGCAGGTATACTCTTATGTAATAATTTCAACATAGAGGAGTATTTAAGCATGAATTAGCCTTGTGTCATAGGACGTTATAACTGAAACTGAATACCTCTCAACTTAGACCCGAGCAAAATACTCATAACAAACTCGTTTTAGAAATATAGTTCTTTTATAAACCATCGAGTCATTAGAGGAGTATGAGAACAAAACCTTTTCTTTTTATATATATGTAAAACATTGAATCTCAAAGAAAATACAAATTTGCTAGCATAAATGTACTTCAGTAAAGCTTTAGTAATCTTGATAAATCAAGTACAAATAAACAGATCATTATCTCCAAAAATTATTCTTACTTCTGTACATATATAGTCCTAATTTCATCTGAAATCAGCTCAAAAAATCAAGATCAATAAACACAAACTCTAAGTGATTATTCCAAACATGCATAATGATCCAAACCGAGGGGTTTTTATGAATTTAGTTAAGGATCGATTAACATATATCAAGACTTAGTTTAGGAATACCTCAACCTAATTCGAATCTACAAATTTTACCAAGATTTGATAATCTTTCGTCACTTTCAAACTCCTTTCCTCAATCTCTCCACATATAGAAATTGTTTGATGATCGCATACCCTTCACATAATGAACGTTGTTTAACATGGGTTGTCCGTAAATTTGTAGATCTCCTTGTCCATTGATTTTCCATTTGCTTCCATCACCTAATGTAACACTTCCAACATTCACTCTTTCACTAAAATTTGATAGAAGTTCTTTATTCCCTGTCACGTGTTTAGAGCATCCACTATCAAAGTACAAAGTGTGAGATTTATCAGTTTGAGTAGGAATATAAGCAACTTTGCATTGAAGATCACTTTTTCTTATCCAAACCTGTTTTATTTTAGGAAGAACATACTTACCTGAATCATGCCTGAGTTTTTTGTAGCATGTGATCTGTTTATGTCCTCTGATTCCACAAAAATAGCATGTCACTGAAGTTCTCTTTTGATTCACACTTTGATACCTTCTTCCAGTATTCTGTCCATGAAATCGTACCTGATTTTTTCTTCTAGTGTTGTAACCTTGATGTGAAGCCTCATACTGCCTTCTTGAAGTGTACCCATGAGAATGATAACTTTCATTTCTGTTTTTATTGAAGTCTTTGAAACCATGTTCCTCTTTGGGTGTGTTGCACGATTGTTGTATTCCTATCTGCCTCATATCCTCTTGTAGATCTCCTCCCGAAATAAATTTATTCTCCGACTTGTTTGAGTTTTCGATATATCCAATTCCATAGTTGTTGCCTTTCCTTTTTCCAATAGAGAGCAAGTGATCCAATTTTTCAGTACCATTTGACAACATCTTTAGCTGTTTGTTTGTCTCTTCTAACTGTCTTTTGACGAAATGCACTTCTTCTTCCTTAGCTGCTACTACTTGCTTCATATCTTGAATCTGAGCTTCCAGATTCTCATTTTCCTTGATCAGTTGGACATTCAATTTGCTCATCCTAAGCCACTCATTGTAGATCATCTCTACATCAACTTCATCTTCTTCATCAACTTCTGTTTCATCATCTTTGTTGCCTTGTTTTTCTTCCTCATCATTTTCTTGTATTATTCCGATGTATAAAACAAAACTTGACAATTTTTCCTCATTGCCGTCTTCAGAATCTGAACTTGAGTCACTAAACATGATTAGTGATTTTCCTTTTACCATACTTTCATCCGCACATTCATTTTTTGTGTGCCCAAAGCCTTTGCATTTGTAGCATTGTTTTTCTCGTAGTCCTTTCAAAACACTTTCTCTTTTTGACATACTTGGACAGTCAAATTTAAAGTGTTCGAATCCTTTGTTTATTTACTTGGACAGCTCTGATACCAATTGAAAGCTTGTAGAAGATGACTATTAAACTGATAACCAACCGGACCAGAAAATATCAAACAGTATTTGTGTATTTACTTGTCAATCTTTAGGTATTTGCTTGTGGTGAACTTTGATTTGTTTACCTAGCTGACAGCAGAATCTGATAGTTTCACCAAGGATCTGTAGTTTACGTGTCCTAGACGCTGATGCCACAGTGATAGTGCATCGTCAGTTGCTTTGAAGCAAACCTTATCTTCAGTCCATACGTAACAATTGTTTGAAGACCGCGATCCTGTAAGCACACACTTATTGTTAGAATTCATAACCAAACATTCTTTGTTAGTAAATTTAACCTGATGATGGCTGTCACAAAGTTGACTGATACTGATCAAATTAGCTGTTAGACCTGCAACAAATTGAACATTTGTTAGAGCTGGTTGTTCTGGTGAGATAAGATGTCCTCTGCCGAGAATTTTTCCTTTGTTTCCGTCTCCAAACACTACACTCCCTGCATTTTTTATTTCAACAAAATTTGAAAGTAGTTCTTTGTTACCTATCATGTGTCTTGAACATCCACTGTCAAAATACCAGGTATTTGTCTTTTCTTTGTGAGCAGAGATGTATGCAACGTAGCAATTCAGATCACTTTTCCTTACCCAAATCTGTTTTATTTTTGAGGACTTGCTTGCATCATACCTGTTTTTCTTGTAACATGTACGCTGTTTATGGCCTTAAATTCCACAGAAGTAACAAGTAACGGATTTTCTTCTTCTGTAATTTCCATATTGTGTTTTCCAACCGTGATTTCCTGAGTTCGACGTTGACATATTTCTTCTCTGATTGTAGTGATGAAAACCTCTCTGATGTTGTCTCTGCGTCTGTAGTCAGCAGCATGATGATTCCGATTTCTTTTCCTGTTAATACTTTGCTGATTCTGGCCATGCTTTGACGTGCTGTAGGTTGGTTGTCTTTCTTGTAAATCTCCTCCAGAAACAAATCTATTTTCTTTATTGCTCGTATTCCCAACATAACCTATTCCGTGATTGTCACCTTTCATTTTTCCAATCGAAAGCAGATGGTCCAATTTGTCAGTTCCATTCGACAGCATCTTCAGTTGTTTGTTTGTTTGTTTCTTCTAGCTTTCTTTTAACAAAGTGCACTTCCTCATCCTTAGCAAGTACTTCGTTTTTCATGTTTTGAATTTGAGTTTCCAAAGTCTTAATTTCCTTCATCAGTTGAACATTCAACTTTCTCATCTTGATCTAGTCATTGTAGATCATTTCAACATCAACTTCATCTCCGTCTTCTAGTTGATCTTTTTCACTTTCTTTGTCATCCTCATCAATGATCCCTATGAAAGCAACAAAACTGGACCGTTCTTCTTCTGATTCTTTTTCCAGATTTAGAACTGGAGTCACTCAGCATGATTAGTGATTTACCTTTCACTAAATTATTGTCAGCACATTCGTTCTTTGTGTGACCAAACCCCTTGCATTTAAAACACTGTGTTTCTGTGAGATTCTTCAGCATATTTTCCCTTTTTGTGATGCTGGGACAGTCTGATTTAAAGTGCCCATAGCCTTTGCATTCATGACATTGTGAACTAGATTTGTTCTCCTTTCTAAATCCAGCATCTTCAGTTGAAGTTTTTCTCATTCCAGACTTTTTCTTCATGAATTTTCCAAATTTTCTGGTTAGTAATACGATGTTTTCTTCAAGATTATCTAACCTGGTGTTTTCTGAAACAGCTTGTAGTACAACTCCCTTGCTTCCCTCCTTGGCAATATCTCCTTGTTCTAGTTGCATTTCCAGTTCATATGCTGCTAGAATTCCAACTATTTCTTTAAAACTGGTTGTATCCGTGTTCAAAGACATTCATGGCCACTTTCTCAGCGTGGAACTTCTTCGGAAGACATCTTAACAGCTTCTTGACAAGTTTCTTGTCATCCAGGTTTTGTCCAAGTACACTTACCTCGTTTGCGATTGCATTCATTCGTCCACTGAATTCTTTCACACTTTCGTGTTCTCCCATCTCTAGTTTTTCAAACTGGTGTTCCAATAAATCTAGATGTGTTCTCTTCACACTTGTTGTGCCTTCGTGGATAGTTTACAGTGTATCCCATGCCTCCTTAGCTGATTCGCACCCTTGAATCTGTTTAAATTCATTTATATCTACTGATGAAAAGATAGCTGTCAGGGCTTTAGCGTTAAACGTCGAACTTCTCTTTTCACTAGGTGTCCACTGGTCTGATGGCTTTTCCTTTTCTTTTCCATTTTCGTCGATAACAGTAGGTGGTGTCCATCCGTTTTTTACTGCACTCCAGGCATCTTCGTCAATTCCTCGAATGCTTGCTCGCATCTTTACTTTCCAGTATCCATAATTGGATGAATCTAACATGACTGGTTTACCGAACGAATACATGTCTATCGGTCCTTCCATTTTAGTCTTCTTCTTGGATCTCCAACCGGATTTTAAATTTTACTCTAAATAATGGTTACCTGCTCTGATACCAATTGAAAACTTGTAGAAGACAAGTTGGTGAATCGATCATTCAAAGAGACCAAAAATATCAAATAATACCAGCTTTATTTACGAATCAATCTTTCAAGTACATTTGTCTTTCTTTACAATGCACTAAAGATTTCCGCAGATAACTCCCCCTGAGTTAGATGTAAATAAACGCTAATTGTTTCTCTCCATTTCTCACTATATCACTCTAAGTACACTTGCAACTCTGTGATCTGTACTCACTTAGTCTGCCGTTCTTCTTTGATATTTTTTAGATTCGTTAACCTCTTGTTTCTCTCGAGTTAACTTATCTATATCCAGATGTGCTCAGCTAACCCACCGGTTTTCCAGCCGCACATCCTTGTTTTTTTTGTTTTTTAAATTTGACTTCTCTTGATCCTCTTTTTACTCCTTTTTCTTCTCCTTATTCTTCTCTTTGACTCCTTTATTTTCTCCACATTCTTCTCTTTAAACTTTCTGCTCCTTATGTTTCTCAACAACCTAATTTTCAAAATATCTCACATATTCCTAAAATATTGCATTAACAATTATTATTATTATTATTATTATTATTATTATAATAATAAAACAGGACATAATGCTTTAAGGTGTTGTCATCGATTTGATAACTCATTTCAAGCCCCTGAAGTACCACAAGCACTCACAAAAATGGATAAATCTGGAAGAGAATGGTTTCCAGATTCAGGTGCTTCTTCACATATGACAAACTCAGCTAACAATCTAAACAATATTCAGCAATATCATGGCAGTGAGTCAGTGATGGTGGGAGATGGAGCCTTTCTTCCAATCACAAACGTTGGATCAACATCAATTGATACAGTTTCAGGTAAACTGTTTTTAAAAGATGTCTTAGTTGTTCCTTCTCTTGAGAAACAATTATTATCCATTTCTCAGCTTACTTCAGACTATCCATACTTCTTTATATTTGATAATAATGGAGTTGTTATAAAGGACATGGTTACACAGAAAATCATAGCTCAAGGAAGGAAGCATGAGGGGATCTATATGCTGGATAATCCATCTGTTAGAGAAGCTTTTCATCAGTGCTCTTATTCAGTCAGACACAAAGCAGCATCTGAAGATACATGGCATCAACGTTTGGGTCATCCACAATCTCAAGTAATTCAAAATCTCAGTTCAAGAAATGCTATTAGCATAACTAAGAAGAGTTCTGGGTTGTGTTCTCCTTGTCAATTGGGAAAAACAGCTAAACTTCCATTCTTTAAATCTGTTTCAAAAGTAGATAAGCCTCTTGAATGTGTACATTGTGATCTTTGGGGACCTGTTCCAATTACATCCAATCAAGCATTCAGATATTATGTGATTTTTGTGGATCAATATTCAAGATATAGCTGGTTCTATTCTTTACAAAAGAAATCTGATTTTTATTCTACATTTTTGATGTTTCAAAGACTGGTGGAAAACCAGTTAAAAAAAAAAGATTACAGTATTTCAGTGTGATGGAGGAGGAGAATTCACAAACAAAAGATTTTTGGAACATCTTGCTTCTTGTGGTATAAAACTGCAAATGTCATGCCCTTATACACCTCAGCAAAATGGAATGGCCGAAAGAAAACATAGGCATCTTGTTGAGCTTGGTTTAACTATGCTTTTTCAGTCAAAAGTACCACTGACATATTGGGTTGAAGCATTTTTTACAGCAAGTTTTCTGATTAATCTTCTTCCTACATCAGTGCTTACTAATAATGCTACTCCATTTGCAGTGTTAAATGGATATGAACCAGATTACTCAGCATTACGTGTGTTTGGTTGTGCCTGCTATCCTAATCTAAGACCATATGCAAGTCATAAACTGGAACCAAGATCATTGCAGTGTGTGTTTCTTAGATATAATGCAAAATATAAGGGTTATAGGTGTTTATATCCATCTACTGGGAAGGTGTTTATTACTAGACATGCAGTTTTTGATGAGATGAGCTTTCCATATCAGAATGAGTATTCATGGTTATGTCCTAGTTATTCTACAAATTTGTTAAAGTTATGGCAGCTAGGATCTTGCAATACTACTTCTCTCAAAGAATCAACTCAGGGATCAGCACTATACCAGTCACCACCTCAGATTACAGAGGCTCAAGAAGGAATAAACTCACAACCTGTTTCAACCATCACAACAACAACGGAGAGAGTTTCAAATTCAGAAGAAGACATAGGCTTATCTTCAGCTGTTTCTTTATATCCTATGATCACAAGAAGTCGAGATGGAATTTTTAAACCTAATCCCAGGTATGCTCTTACTGTCTTTACAGAAAATATACCATCAGAACCTAAGACAATAAAATCTGCACTGAAACATCAAGGAGGTGTTCAGCAGACAATAAAATCTGCACTGAAACATCAAGGATGGTGTTCAGCAATGGATTCAGAAATTGAGGCTTTACAGAAAAATAAGACTTGGATACTGGTACCTTTTACAAAACATATGAATGTATTGGGATGCAAATGGGTTTATAAAACTAAATTGAAGGCTGATGGATCACTAGACAGACTCAAAGCGAGGTTGGTAGCCAAGGAGTTTCACCAGGCTGAAGGCGTGGATTACATAGAAACATACAGTCCAGTGGTAAAGACAGCTACCATTAGGATTGTCCTCTCTGTTGCCATCACAAGTAACTGGAAGATTTGTCAATTGGATGTGAGTAATGCGTTTCTTCATGGTGAGTTGAATGAAATAGTATATATGCAACAACCTCCTGGTTATGTTAACAGAGACTATCCAGATCATGTGTGTCTTTTGAAGAAGGCTATTTATAGGTTGAAACAGGCTCCTCGTGCCTGGTTTAACAAATTCAGCTCTTATCTTCTTGAGTTTGGCTTTATTTGCAGCAGCTCAGACCCATCTTTATTTGTTTACAGAAATGGTGGTGATACTCTTGTGCTTCTCTTATATGTGGATGATATTATTCTGACAGGTAACTCATCTTGTCTGATTCAAGAGCTTATTGCTGCACTTAGTTCTAAATTCTCAATGAAGGATCTTGGAGACTTACATTATTTTTTGGGGGTTCAAGCTGTTTTCAATTCAGATGGATTGTTTCTTAATGAGGCTCAATATGCTCAAGATTTACTATCAAGAGCTAATATGCAGAACTGTAAGCCATTGTCAAAACCTTTGCCATTACATCAGCATTATTCTGATGCAGATTTTCTGAAATATTCTGATCCTACTGAGTATAGAAGTTTGGTTGGTGCATTACAGTACATAACTCTTACAAGGCCAGATCTGAGTTATGCAGTGAATTTCTTATGTCAGAAAATGAATGCACCATCATGTGGTGATTTCAAGCTTCTGAAAAGAGTTCTAAGGTATCTGAAAGGATCTCTTCATTGTGGGTTATTTCTACATTCTAACAGCAAGATGAATTTACACTCGTACAGTGATAGTGATTGGGGAGGATGTAAAGAGACACGTAGGTCCACTACTGGATTCTGCACTTTCCTAGGCTGTAATCTAATTTCTTGGTCTGCAAAGAGACAACCAACAGTGTCTCGTTCATCCACGGAAGCAGAGTACAGGGCGATGGCTAGCCTTGCAGCTGAGTTAACATGGATTTCGTTTGTTCTGAGGGATTTTGGAATTGTTCAAACTTCTCCAGCATTGTTACACTGTGACAATTTGTCCCCGGTATATCTTTCTACGAATCCAGTTTTTCATAATCGTAGTAAACACATTGAGTTGGATTATCATTTTATTAGAGAGAAGGTGGCGCTTGGATCAATCATCACAAAACATGTTTCTTCAGAGTTTCAAGTTGCTGACATATTTACAAAGTCACTCCCTAAGTAGCGTTTTCATGCTTTGGGCCACAAACTTGGTCTTGGTTCTTTACCCATTCCAAGTTTGATGGGGAATGTGAAGATATTACAAGAAGAGGATAAGCAAGGAGATGGCATGAGGATGGCTAAAAATGAAGTTTGCAGAATTACAGAAGGAAGAAGAACTGAAGTTTAAGGTAGCATGGATGAACATGATACGTCAACAATTCAAGGTGCAATGAGCAATAATTCAGGAGAAGTTTTCTCTTCTTCAACTGAGCTGCCATGTGACGGAAATGCCCCTGAACAAACTGGTTGTACAGGGATAAATTCTGTTATCAGCACGTTGAATAGATTTGCTGTGCTGGCATAGGTCTAACAGCTTTTATTCCTAGTTTACCCTTTGAATTCTCCTATAAATTGTTGTATTGAGCAGATTGTAATCATTAAGAAAAATGATATGAAATACAAATGAATCTCTGAAAGTTTTTCAGGTTCTTAGAAACTTCATTCTCTGGTTTTTGGTCTTGTGCTCTCTGTTTTTCAGTTTGTTTTCAGGGTTCAATTGTAAAAACTCTTTTAAAATTAGTCTAACAACATCGTCTCTATTAGCAAATCATACGGTCTCTCCTTCTGTGGTTCTATCAACAACGACAAAGTCAAATCCTTCTATGGTTCTATCATCTATCTCATCCTTCCACACGGACCGTCGCTTCATCTCTCCATCCTCCCAAGCGGTCAAAGAGTCTTCGGCCAGCCCTTTTTGAACGACCGTCCATCTTTTTCCGCCCACCTATCTCTCTCCATTCGTCCATATCTCTTCGTTCATCTCTCTTTCTCCGTTTGTCTTTCTCTATATCTATGTCTCTTTGTTTGTCTTTCTCTCCGTTTGGAGTTAGATATGGAGGAGATTTACCTCTTGATGACGTTCGAGTTGATTCTCCGTATTTGTTGGTCATTCGAATCCGTATCGATGGCGAATGGATAATCCGAGTAGATGACGTGAGCTCTGATGGAGCAGCACCTTCGGGTCCCACTCTAGTCGTTGTTCCCGCAAGATAACGATCTTGATCCTCGCCGACACTACGTACGGATAAAGAGAGATGAACGAAGATGAAACCAAACATAGAGAGTGGAGTAACACACCTTGGCAAAGTAGAGCTTTAGGTGAGAGTCGTAGGTCGATGGAAACAATATGGGTTGGTTAAAAAAAAATTCAATACATAATAAAATAGGAAATATAACATAAAAAATATCAAATTATTTTATTTTAGCCTATAAAACATGAATATATTTAACCTAAACCCAATTTTATTTTTTTTTGCCTTAAAAAAGATGACGATAAATTGGAGCTGTACCCATATTATAACTATTTCTCATACACCAATGAAAAATGTAACTTAAAATTAATGTACTACTTAAGTTTTTTTAACATGCAGGTCGAGCGATATTCCATATAGATTGCATGAATCCATCTTTTTCTGTTGTCAAAATTGTTTTGATCCAATACATAATCATGATGGTTTCAATTGCAAAAACTCTTTTACAATTAGTGTAACAACATCATCTCTATTAGCAAATCATACGGTCTCTCCTTCTGTGGTTCTATCAACAACGACAAAGTCAAATCCTTCTATGGTTCTATCATCTATCTCATCCTTCCACACGGATCGTCGCTTCATCTCTCCATCCTCCCAAGCGGTCAAAGAGTCTTCGGCCAGCCTTTTTTGGACGACCGTCCATCTTTTTCCGCCCACCTGTCTATCTCCATTCGTCCATATCTCTTCGTTCATCTCTCTTTCTCCGTTCGTGTTTCTCTATATCTATGTCTCTTTGTTTGTCTTTCTCTCCGTTTGGAGTTAGATATGGAGGAGATTTACCTCTTGACGACATTCGAGTTGATTCTCCGTATTTGTTGGTCATTCGAATCTGTATCGATGGCGAATGGATAATCCGAGCAGATGACGTGAGCTCTGATGGAGCAGCACCTTCGGGTCCCACTCTAGTCGTTGTTCCGGCCAGATAACGATCTTGATCCTCGCCGACACTACGGATAAAGAGAGATGAACGAAGATGAAACCAAACATAGAGAGTGGAGTTACACACCTTGGAAAAGTTGAGCTTCAGGTGAGAGTCGTAGGTCGATGGAAACAATATGGGTTGGTTAAAAAAAATTCATTACATAATAAAATAGGAAATATAACAATAAAAATATCAAACTATTTTATTTTAGCATAAAAAATATGAATTATTATCTTTAATCTAAAAAAACTCAAACTTATTTTTTTGCCTTAAAAACACTAACTTTAGGAATATAATATAGAAAATACCAAACTTTTTAATTTTTGCTTGTAAAACACAAATTATTACTTTGAACCTAAAAAACTTTGAATTTTTACATTTTGTCTAAAAAACACAAACTTATCAAATTAATCATATCGATACACAAACAAAAACACTAAATCATATTTTAACTCTTTGAATTTTTAAGTGTTGTTTAAAAAACACAAATTTATCAAATTAATCATATCCTAAAGTTAATGTTTTTAAGACAAAAAAATATAAGTTTGGGTTTTTTAGGTTGAAAATAATAATTCATGTTTTATAGACTAAAATAAAATAGTTGGATATTTTTTATGCTATATTCCCAATAAAATATTATGGGTTGGATTGAGTTAATCTTAAAATAATCTAGTTCATGCTGAATTAGGTTGCACTGGATAAAGTTAATTCAAACATCGCTAACATATAATAACATAATTTTGGTTCGGCGTTAATTTTAGACAACACATAATACATTATTATGTGGTATTTATCAATGCATCATTATATGACATTATAATTTGTCTTTATTTTTATAAATTTAGCTACAATTGATATTGAGAATAATCTTCACAACCATCATATAGAGGGTTTGTTTTGCTGTACCAAATAACTCGTAAAATTTATTAGTTTAACCATTTAACACTTCTTCATCCATGTGACCATAGATAATATGATGATCAAGAAAAACATCCACAATCATTTCTATAAGTCAATCATGACGTTCTTATCATCAAAACTATTTTCATTCACGATCGATGCATAATCTGAAATATCACCTCATTGTTCTACCAGTTGTGTATCACTTTCCATTGTACTCATATCTTAGTCATGATAAATCCAAATGTAATAGTTTTTCACTAAAATTTTTTTTGTATGGGAGTTTTAACATTACATTTCTTCTAAGGTTTTTTCATCTCTACCCTACAACATGGACAATATAACTTGCCACCCTTTGCGCACTCAATTACATTTGTAAAAAAAAAGTCATAAAACTCTCCAACCCATTATTTGAAATTGACAAAATATTATTAGTTTATGCTGTAGGGTTGATTTCAATTTGCGTCAGAATGTTGTTGAAAATTCCAACGCTAAAATCTTTACTTATATTTTGTTAGGTTTTCTTTAAATTTTAATTGGAAATAGTAATGCAAATCAAATGAAAAAAGGTTTTTTTGAAAAGTCTTCGACATTGCATTTAAACTGCATCACAGTTTACAAAGCTAATTTAACTCTTGTGTTATTGTTGAAATGGCGTTACAAAAGCGTTTTTAGTGTTGGAAACGATTTTCAATAAAAATTTGCGTTGGCGTTAGCCTTGATGGTTGCGTGTTTTCTAGTAATATTTGATAAACTTGATTTTGAGTTACAAAATTGAATTTAAATATAAAAAGAAATAAGGAAGCTGAAAAGTCATTACCTTCATCTAAGATGCTAAAATTTTTAAAGATTAAATCAAGATAAGACTAAGTTGTACGAGTTCAGCTCCCTATCTTTGACGTTCCACCACTTGGTTCATCACTCATTTTTGTCTTAACAAGTCGTTTAACTCCCTCTAAATAGAAGGCTTGAAATTCTCTTACTTGTGTTCATTTTTGTCTTTCACGAGACATTAAACTCCCTCAGTATAGAAGGCTTGAAGTTCCCTAACTAATACCCTCACAAATGTTAATGTTTCACTACAAAAAGAAAATGTTAATTTCAATGGACTTTTCAAGGAATTTGTTCTTTGGAAAAAATCCAATAGATTGGAATCCGTTGCAACTTTCAAAGGAATAAATGAAAACCAAGTGAAAATTCATACGGAGCAATGTGACGGTGGAGCTAGAGATTTTGGTCATGTTATAAAACATTATTGTAGATTTCATAAACCAACTGATTTGTCGCTAGTAGGGCATTACTAAAAAGATTGTGCATATCCAAGCTTGATGGTAATGTTACACTCCATATTCTTAAGAAGGATAGTCTATACAAACTCATCACAACAATTACAAGACAACCGACCCAAAAAAATTGGAAAGATCAGGATATCAATGCCTATTTCCTCGAACCCAAACAGGCAGTGGTCAAGCAGTTGTCAAACATGGAGTCAAATGAATATGCACATGTTCGTATGCATACCCGAGCCATCATAAATGCAACATAAATCTCCGATGGTTATTTTTGTATAACAAAATTGATAGCGTGATTTGATTTGCTATGGAAACCTAATCCATAATCATCTTCCCCTAAATGTCTTGGAAATTTTTAAATTTACAAATCATCTTATCAATTTCGTTGACTTTATTAGTCCCTCTATGCGGATCACATAAAATAAAATATTGATAAAACTAATTATTATTGTGTTATATATTGTAATGCCTAAATGTCGACATAATGGATGGATTATAATTAATGTCATAATTTATGTAGAAGCTAATTTGATAGTTTTCGTAAACAAATACATCAAATATACAAATATATACATATGTGTTTGTAATATGTGCATGCATAGATTGGCAAACATATCCATGCAGCCTCTCATTTGATGGTTTTTGTGATAAATGTATTATTTTTTAGCATTTTTTTAGTCCACAATGACGAGCTATTGCCATTATATTCTCCATGTTTTCTTGCCATTATAGTGGCAACACCTGTTAGGTCAATCATAAGTTTTTCTATTTTATGTGATTAGTTTAACGGTCTAACCATGCGTATTGGTTTAATTCTTTTGTATGTATCATTTTCTTCCTTTCACATACGTATTTCCCTTTACGAACATAGCGGAAGTATATTTATATACACATAAATAATGATTGAAAATGCATAAAAAAAATTACTCATAGCTACCTCATGTGAAGAATTTTACATTTTCAAGAAAAAATATGAAGACATAGCAGGGGTCATAAATGGAGCTGAGTAAGAAATGGAAGAAGAGGGACATGAGAAGCATAAACATATAGGACCACCCAAGAGGCCACGAGTAAGGGAATTTCAAGTCTTCTATACCAAGAAAGTTAAACGCCTCGTGAAGACAAAAGTGAGCAATGAAGTATTAGAGATAAAGAGAAATTAATTGTAAAAAAAACAGTTCAAACAAATTAAAAAATAGTGCAAGACTTCAAGGTTTTCTAGATAGATTTCAGCAAGATTTAAATCAATCTTTATTGTATATAGATGAAGGAGTACTTTGTATTTGATTTCATATTCATATTAGATATCAAATTACAAAATTTTGAAGAATATGATATCCAATAGACAACCGCATATCTCACATGCAGTATATATATATATATATATATAAATACAAATCATCAAAATGAAATGAATAATGTCATTCTATGAAAATAAAAATGTTTATACAAAAAATGAACGTCTACTAGTTCTAAATAACTCCTTGAAATTTGTATATTCTAAGAAATGTGGGTATATTATTATCCCATTTACCATGGAACAAAAGCAGAACCAATTCTCTCAAAACCTGTCAAGCAAGCCACCAATATCCTGTGGCAACATAATTATATGGACATTTTAAAATAAAAAGATAGGAAGCTTTTAGCAAATCTTACACTAAAACTATAGTTGGGGATGAAAATAAACCAGTACTGCCATTAAAAGCCAAGTTGCTCAATCTCAGCCTTATTCTTCTCAACACTCTTGTAGAATTCTTATACAAAAACAATCCCGCCAGCATGTGTGAAGCCAAAGGAACCCAATTTTCGTCGGAGATTGTTGATGAAGCTGGAAAATCGCCGAGGAATAACCGAAAGACGACCACCTCTCGGATACTTGGCGGAGATCGTTGACGGAGTTGAAGATTCCAGTTAGATGGCGGGAAATCATCCAACAGCTCGCCGCTCGAATCCGTATCCTTGGCGAACGGAAAATCTGACGGAGCAGCACCTTCGGGTCCCACGCTAGTCGCTGCTCCGGCACGACAAGGATCATGGTCCTCGCCGACACCGCTTTCTCGCCACAAACCCATGGAGTTGGTTACATCAGATTGTTTCAAACTCAATTTTTAATGAATAAATAATTATATTATATAATATATTACAATGTCAAACTCATCACAGAAAATAAAAATGCTATGATGCCTTAGTAGGTGTCGCCATTATAATTCATAATGTATGCCAATCTATGCATTGACATATTACAAACACATATGTCTATATTGGTATATTTAATAATAAGCATGGATATAAATTATAATATTAATTTGAATCCATCCACTATGTCGACATATACGTGTTACAATATAAATTATCACACATTAATAACTAGCTTAGACATTATCTTATTTCATGTGGT
>CM071867.1:1255841-1271585 GCA_036759665.1 Gynandropsis gynandra
TATATTATACAAATATAAATATTTAAAATATTTTTAAATTTATTATACTTAATCAAATATTAAAATATTATTTATAACTATATATTTATATAAAAATTATATATTTAAAAGTTCTTGCAAAAGGAGGCTTGTGGTGAAGCATCTAAGCAAGTCTTTCTTTAAAACTATTTTTTATTAAATATATTGATCATTAATGTAATTAAATGACTTAAAATTTTTAAATATCTCTTTTAGTATCTTATTAATATCCATAAAATCTTTACATCAAAATAGAAAAAATCTATACAGGTACAAGGGTCGCAGAGGTACAAGGGTCGCACGGTCGCACTGGGTCATAGAGTCTCATCGAGTCACACGGTCGTAGTGGGTCACAAAATTTACTCCTCTTTTTATTTTTTTGCTTAAAATTTTTAAATATCTCTTTTAATAACTTATTAACATCCATAAAATCTTTACATCAAAATAGAAAAAATCTATACTTATTTTTAATCAAATATTAATATATTATTTATAATTATATATTTATATAAAAATTATATATATAAAAGTTCTTGTAAAAGAAGGAGACTTGTGGTGAAACCACCTCACCAAGTCTTTTATTTTTTAAAACTATTTTTTATTAAATATAAACATAATGATCATTAATGTAATTAAATGACTTATAATTTTTAAATATCTCTTTTAATATCTTATTAATATCCACAACATATTTATATAAAAATAGGAAAATAATATATATAAAAGGAGGATGTTTTGCTGCATTCTCCTTGCGTCACCTCAGCAAATATCTTCCTTTCAATTTTTTAATATCAAATAAATTTTTTTAAAGCATTTAATATATTTATTAAAAATATTATTATAATTAATGAAACATATATTTATATAAATACCATGTGATATATAGCATCACATAATATTAACAATTTAATCTATTTAATTTATTTTTAAAAATCATTATTAATTTATTATTAATTTACAATTAATTTGATCTTATCACTACTTAATGCATTTATAATTGTGATTAATTTACAATTAATTTGAATTAATTTGGTCTTATCCCATATTAGTTTATATTAATTTATAAATATAAATTATAAATTAATTTTACATTTATATATATATTACCTTATTAACAATAAATTATAAATTATAAATTATATATATTATATATAAAAGTATATCAACATGGATCGTGCACACATTTACCTAATTTACAATAAATTATAGATTATATGTATTATCTACCATTATTTCCTTTTCAGTCAGCATTTTAAAAAAATATTCATTTTTTATTTCCTTTTCGGTTTCATTTTTTTTCCTTTAATAGTATCTTTCAATGACCGCATTTATTCTATTTAATTTTTAACATTAAATTCACAATACTAACCTTCAGTTTCCATCTTTTGTTCTTCAGTTTCCAGCACCATTACCTTCTCTTTTAAATCTAATAGATGCTCGATTCATTATCCCCCACACCAAGTTGATGCCATCTCGATTCGCCGGAGGAGTTCGCTACAATGGTGGGTCGCTGCTCTTCAACGCCAGTGCGAATGTCTCAATATCCTCATGTCATCAACCGTTCAAACTCATACGTTCACCCTTCCTTTATTTATTTATTTTCATCCATGTTTTGTTTATATAATGAAGTCCACCTCTCATTAAGCAGCCATAAGCTGTAGCGGAAGGAAGAGCATGTTGAAGCTGGCTCGGATGATGACTGACAACTTCTATGGTGGCGTCTGGGCGTCTTCCGTCCAGGTGAGCCTCCGGGTATAGTCCTGAGCGCCGCAACCTCCATGTACAAGAGCTGTCTCTGCCGGAGAAGGGGATGAAGAAGAGGAAAGAAAGAAAAAAAGGAGGCGCACGATAGAAGGAGAAATGAGTAAAAAGAATTAGGGTTTTATTTTTATTTTTATATTATATAATCACGGTAAAATTGTTTTCATTTGTATGTTTTAATTTTTTTCGAAATAAAAAATATTTAATGAAATATTTATATTTTGTTTAATTTTTATTATAATAATTTTATAATATAATTAATTAATGAAATATTGTTAATTTCGATTTTTTTCAAAATAAAAAATATTTAATGAAATATTTATATTTTGTTTATTTTTTATTATAATAATTTTATAATATAATTAATTAATGAAATTTTTCTAATTAGGGTTTTATTTTTATTTTTTTATTTTTATTTTTTATTTTTACTATATGATCACGGTAATATTGTATTCATTTATTTGTTTTAAATTTTTTAAAATAAAAAATGTTTAATGAAATATTATATTTTGTTTAATTTTTTATTATAACAATTTTCTAATAGACCTGGCTCGGATGATGACTGACAACTTCTATGGTGGCATCTGCGCGTCTTCCGTCCAGGTGAGCCCCGAGTATAGTCATGAGCACCGCAACCTCCATGTACAAGAGCTGTCTCTGTCGGAGAAAGGGATGAAGAAGAGGAAAGAAAGAAAAAAAGGAGGCGCACGATAGAAGAAGAAATGAGTAAAAAGAATTAGGGTTTTATTTTTATTTTTATATTATATGATCACGGTAAAATTGTTTTCATTTGTATGTTTTAATTTTTTTTTCAAAATAAAAAATATTTAATGAAATATTTATATTTTGTTTATTTTTTATTATAATAATTTTATAATATAATTAATTAATGAAATTTTTCTAATTAGGGTTTTATTTTTATTTTTTTATTTTTATTTTTTATTTTTACTATATGATCACGGTAAGATTGTATTCATTTATTTGTTTTAAATTTTCTTTTAAAATAAAAAATGTTTAATAAAATATTATATTTTGTTTAATTGTTCATTATAATAATTTTATAATATATTTAATTAATCAAATATTGTTAAAAATAATATAATATATAAACTTGGATTATGATTGTATTATTATTATTATTATTATTATTATTATTAATTAATATAAATAAATATGTCAAGTTAAAAATTTGAACTTTATCACCAAAAGTTTATATAATTTAATGGTCATTTTTTTAATTAATATAAAAATTTACAACGTCAATTAATGTATATAAATAAAAACATTGTAATTACATCAAACATTTAATGTGTAGTCTTATTATTGATTTCTATTTCGTACATATTTTTCGTTACACAAAAATTTATAAAAAAACTATATAAAAAATTATTTACCTTTGAACATCCAAATTAAATACATTAACTTTTTATTTGATTTAATTTAAATTTAAACATATTGGTTATTTTTCAGATGATATATGAAATATTACATCATATTATTGATTATAATAATTTATAATATTTAGACACAATAAAAATTAATAATTACATATTTTTCTATCGTAACATTATACGTTATGAATTTATATGTTATAAAATTTTATAATAGGTATCCAATAAACCAATTCATTGTATTGATCAATGATTTTATATTTTTTCATTTCTTTCATTATAAAACTACCAAAAAATATATCCCGCGCAACGCGCGGGTACTATACTAGTCTATATAAAAAGTTGCAAAATCTCTCAAGTGTCATGATACCACCTCATCATTCTATTATTATTATTTTATTTTTTATTCTACATTAATTATCATTCATAAATTACTTTAAATGAATAATATATTAGTAATATTAATATATAAAGAAATTACAAAATATTTATATTAAATTAGATGATATTAGTTAATATATATGTAAATAAATAACAAAATTAGTAACTAATAAATCTATATATAAAAAGTAGGATAAAATGGAACTTTCTCCTTGCCCCACCTCATCAACGCATGATTTTTTTATTTTTATTATAATTCATAATTAAGTTTTACTCTCCATTAAAAATTATTTATAGCCACTACATTTCTTTTAAATTAATAGGTAAAAAACCATTTACATTTTTTTTAAATTATATGTATATCATATTTTTTATTTATCAATAACTATTTTCTTTAGGTCGCTTCTTTCGGGTCGCCCCTTCCGCGGAGTCGAGCCAACGGTGTGGGCAGACTCTGTTACCAATTGATAAGAACCCATCCCATAATAGGCCCAAACCAATCCCACAAAGGTCCACGGATCTCATCCCAATAGCTAGCTTATGGAGTGAGGGTGCTCATGGCCTTATAAGGCACCACTTAGTCCCATTTCTAAGCAATGTGGGATCCTAACAATACCCACCCGTTTAAGCACCGATGTTGTCTTCGGCCCAATCTGATAGCCCACTCTAGACGGCCCACTCTGGCTTAACCCAAGTCGCTTCTTTCGGATCGCCCCTTCCGCGGAGTCGAGCCAACGTTGTGGGCAGGCTCTGATACCAATTGATAAGAACCTATCCCATAATAGGCCCAAACCAATCCCACAAAGGTCCACGGATCTCATTCCAATAGCTAGCTTATGGGTTAAGGGTGCCCATGGCCTTATAAGGAACCAATTAGTCCCATTTCTAGGCAATGTGGGATCCTAGCAATACCCACCCGTTTAAGCATCGACGTTGTCGTCGGTCCAATCCGATAGCCCACTCTAGATGGCCCACTCTGGCATAACCCAAGTCGCTTCTTTCGGATTACCCCTTCCGCGGAGTCGAGCCAACGTTGTGGGCAGGCTCTGATACCAATTGATAAGAACCTATCCCATAATAGGCCCAAACCAATCGCTCAAAGGTCCACGGATCTCATCTCAAAAGCTAGCTTATGGGGTGAGGGTGCCCATGGCCTTATAAGGCACCATTTAGTCCCATTTCTAAGCAATATGGGATCCTAACATGATCATTACTTGCTATTTCATCGTTTTTTTGGGTTTCGTTAACTGATGATTATCCTACAATGCTCATCAATTTACAGGTTGGTCTCAACGGAGAGGCTCTAACTCTTCATTCGCTCAGTGGGACCAGCTTCGTTGAATGGGCAGCGTGTGCATTCGTGGCACGAAAGCAACCGCTTACTTGGTTCAAGGTAAGCATACAGTTCCCGAGCAATGGCTGCTACAATCCTACATTTATATGTTGGTTGTGGATGATATTTATCCATTGTTTCTTTAGACTACTTTCTCTGCTCCTGCTGGGAATTCTCCATTGGCTGTAGATATGCAAAACATGGGAAAAGGTCAAATATGGATTAACGGGCAGAGCCTCGGGCGTTATTGGCCTGCATATAAAGCTATTGGTTCCTGCTCTGAGTGTTCTTATGCGGGATCATTCAATGAGAACAAATGCTTAAGAAACTGTGGAGAGGCTTCTCAAAGATGGTAAAAGGCTGTCATCCCTTATGTATCCGTTTGAAATTACGGTTTTTTTTATCTCTAATGGTGTCGTGTATTGTAGGTATCACGTTCGTCGTTCGTGGCTGAAACCAAATGGAAATCTATTGGTTGTGTTTGAGGAATGGGGCGGAGATCCAAATGGAATATCTTTGGTCAGAAGAGAAGTAGATAGTGTGTGTGCTGATATTTACGAGTGGCAACCGACATTGATGAATTACCAAATGCAGGCGTCGGGTAAAGTTAACAAACCGTTACATCCTAAAGTGCATTTACAGTGTGGAGCTTGACAAAAGATAGCACTACTAGAAAATTCAAGATTTGGGACGGAATTCGGGGACTGACATTTCCGTCCCTAAATTTAGGGACGGATAATGAAATGCGTCCCGAATCCGTCCCAAATTTTGCGTACCGAAGAGTCGTCTCTAATCTTTAGGGACGGAAAATGGTTTGTCCCCAATTTTCGGATTTTTAGGGACGAAAAATGGTTCGTCCTTAATTTCCGCGTCCTATTTTGGTCCTTTTTTTAGGGATCGTTTGCGGATTGATATTTCCGTCCTTAATTGCGGACCGTTTGCGGACTAAATTTTTTGTCCTTAATTGGGGACAGATTGGGGATGGATGACATTTGGAGACGCGCGTTTGCGGACTACCGTTGGTCGTCCCTAATCCGTCCCTAAACAGATTTAGGGACGGATTAGGGACTAATTCTTCAGTCCCTAAATCGTGATTTTCTTGTAGTGTAAACACGGTGAAATTTACAAGCTTTGGTACACCACAAGGGACGTGTGGAAGTTACTGCGAAGGAAACTGCCATGCCCATCATTCCTACGACGCCAGAGTACGTTGAAATCTAATGAACTTTCCATTTTGAGAAATGAACTTTCCATTTTAAGAAACTGTTCAAACATTCAAAATTTTCTATTTCAGCTTTGTGTGGGACATAACTGGTGTTCGGTAACAGTGGCACCAGAGATGTTCTAAATAATATCAACTCTTTGAAACTATACTAGAACTAGTTTCGATATGTTACATCTCTCGATCTATCTTCAACTTGTGCTCGTCAAAGTCCATTGACCCGGGCACTTTTATGAGCAGATCTGTTACGTTTTCCTTTCCATCAACTTCCAAAATCTGAATGTCTCCACGTTCTATAATTTCTCGAATTAGATGGTACTTATGCTAAACATGTTTCGATCTTTAATAGGATCTTGGTTCCTTGATTTGAGCTACCGCTTCAGTATTACCACATAATAATAAAACACGCTCTTTGAACAAAGGGACCACACCAAGTTCACTAATGAATTTATAATTTATATTAATAAATTAATAACGTTTTTAATAAATATATATTCGCTATTGTTAATAAGTTATATATATATATTGATAATTATATATATAAATATATCTGCATAATATGAGATATTAATATAAAGTTATTATATATATTGTGGATTTACACATATGAAATTTTTTAAATATATTGTTAATGCATATTAATATAGGATAAGACCAAATTATTCAAATTAATTGTAAATGAGACATAATTGTAAATAATTTTAAATTAATAATGTATTATATATATATATCATATATATTCCTATATATATATATGTATTAGTATAGTTAATAAGTTAATTTATGATTTATTGTTAGTAAGTTATAATATAAAATTTTAAGCATTTAAACAATCTAATTTAAATGAAGATTTCTTTAAAAACAAATTTTCTACAATAATAAAACAATATTTTTTTATATATATTTATTATGTTTTAAATAATTTTTGTAAAAATAAAAAAAAACTTTTGTTGAGATAATTTAATTTATATTTATTAATTCATTTAGAAATTTAAAATTAATTTTTAATTTATATTAATAAATTAATAACGTTTTTAATAAATAAATATATATTCGCTATTGTTAATAAGTTAATTTTATAATTTATTTTTAATTTATTAATTAATTTATAAATTTAAAATTAAATTATAATTTATATTTATAAATTAATAACGTTGTTAAAAGTTTTAACTATAGAATGAAAAATAATAAATATCTTTTACATTTAATTGAAAATTTAATGACATCATAAAATAAAATATTTTTATTAATTATATATATTTTATTAATGGCTTTTAAAATAAATTATATATATAAAAGGAGGATGTTTTGCTGCATTCTTCTTGCGCCACCTTTAGTTTTTTAATATCAACTAAATCTTTTTAAAACATTTAATATATTTATTACAAATATTATTATAATTAATGAATACATATATTTATATAAATATCATGTGATATATAGCATCACATAACAATAACAATTTAATCTAATTAAGTTATTTTTTAAAATCATTATTAAATTATTATTAAAAATCTATTTAATTTATTATTAAAAATCATTATTAAAATATATATAATTACTATAAATATTATTATAATTAAAGTGTATATATATCATGTGATATGTAGCATCACATAAGATTAAAAACTTAATCTATTTAATTTATTTTTCAAAATAATCATTAATTTACAATTATATTTAATCTTATCACTTCTTAATGCATTTACAATTATGATTCATGAATCATTAATAATACATTAAGGTGGTTTTTCATATGTGTAAATCCACAATATATATATATATGAATAAAATAACTTCATATTAATATCTCATATTATGTATATATATA
The DNA here is from genome assembly GCA_036759665.1 of Gynandropsis gynandra. NCBI lineage: Eukaryota > Viridiplantae > Streptophyta > Magnoliopsida > Brassicales > Cleomaceae > Gynandropsis > Gynandropsis gynandra. The sequence continues at coordinate 1,263,779 of CM071867.1, forward strand.
ATTACTAATATATGTATAATACTAATATAACATCTAATAATATTAACAATCTAACAGTTTAAGTATTTTTATAATTAATTTATATATATATGTGTGTGTGTAATATATTATAATTATATATTATTTATTATTAATTTACAATTAATTTGATCTTATCACTACTTAAAATTAATTCAAATTAATTGTAAATTAATCACAATTATAAATTAATTGTCTTATCCCATATTAGTTTATATTAATTTATAAAATATTGTTAAAAATAATATAATATATAAACTTGAATTATTATTATTATTATTATTATTATTATTATTATTATTATTATTATTATTATTATTATTATTATTATTATTATTATTATTATTATTATTATTATTATTATTATTATTATTATTATTATTATTATTATTATTATTATTATTATTATTATTATTATTATTATTATTATTATTATTATTATTATTATTATTATTATTATTATTATTATTATTATTATTATTATTATTATTATTATTATTATTATTATTATTATTATTATTATTATTATTATTATTATTATTGTGAATTAATATAAATAAATATGTCAAGTTAAAAATTTTAACTTTATCACCAAAAGTTTATATAATTTAATGGTCATTTTTTAAATTAATATAAAAATTTAGAACGTCAATTAATGTATATAAATAAAAATATTGTAATTACATCAAACATTTAATGTGTAGTCTTATTATTGACTTTTATTTCGTACATATTTTTCGTTACACAAAAATTTCTAAAATAACTATATAAAAAATTATTTACCTTTGAACATCAAAATTAAATACATTAACTTTTTATTTGTTTTACTTTAAGTTTAAACATATTGGTTATTTTTCAGATGATATATAAAATATTACATCATATCATTGATTATAATAATTTATAATATTTAAACACAATAAAAATTAATAATTACATATTTTTCTACATACTAGTTGATGTAAATTAACAATAAGAGAGGATGCTAATGAAGTATGCTTTCTTTGAAATGATAAGAGAGGATGGAAGAGAAAGATGAAGATAGAAAAAGAAATAATTCTTTTATTCATGTGGATGATACGATAAATTTCTTAAAATTTCTTTGTCATTACTTATACAAAAAACATGATGGAGTTTTGATTTCATTTTTTATTATATTTATATTGTTAAATAAACATGAATAATAAAAGAAAATGCAGAGGAAATTTGAAAATAAAATTGGAAGAAAAAAATAAAGATTGTAAAGTTAATTAAAATTCTAACCAATAAACACCAAATAATATGTATCACCATATGATAATATATTCTATATGTTACATATTTTAAATTTTTTCACTTTAACTGTGAGTTACTTGATTCAATTATTTTGTTTTTTCAAATGATTTTTATATATATAAAATATTATAACAATCAATTTTATTTTAGACAAAAATATTTACCTTCATAGTTCAATACAATATATGTTCACCCCATTGATATTCTATTAGCTTCATATCTTTTAAACAATAAAAAATTTATTTTTTCCACTTAATTTTATTATTAAACTAGATCAATTTTATGTTATAATATATTTTTTATTAACATTTATTATCTATTATTCGATAAAATAATATATATGCAATTCCATGAATAATTAGTTTAGAAGATATTTTAGTTATTATATATGTAAATAAATAAAAAATTAGTAAATTAAATCTCATCATCCTATGATTATTTTATTTTATTTTTTATTCTACATTAATTGACATTTGTAAATTACTCTAAATCAATTATATATTAGTAATCAATATATAAAAAGTTGCAGAAATCTCTCAACTCTCATGATGCCACCTCATCATCCTATTACTATTTTATTTTTTTATTCTACATTAATTAGCATTCATAAATTACTTTAAATGAATTATATATTAATAATATTAATATATTAAAGAAATTACAAAATATTTATATTAATTTAGAGGATATTTTAGTTAATATATATGTAAATAAATAAAACAGAATGAATAATTAGTAAATCAACAAATATTGATTTTTATACATTCTCTTTTTTCAAACTTCCACATCATAAAAATATTTTTTTTTTGTTTTGTATTCTATATTAATTACTTTTCATAAATTACTTTAAATGAATTATATAATAGTAATATTAATATTTTAAAGAAACACAAAATCTTTATATTAGTTTAGAGGATATTTTAGTTATTATATATGTAAATAAATAAAAAATTAGTAAATTAAACCTCAGCATCCTATGATTATTTTATTTTATTTTTTATTCTATTAATTAACACATTCGTAAATTACTCTAAAAGAATTATATATTAGTAATATTTATATTTTAATGAAAGAAAAAATATTTATATTAATTTAGAGGATATTTTAGTTAATATACATGTAAATAAATAAAAAATTAGTGATTAGTAAATTAATAAATAATAAAAAATAAAAAATGTATATATATTTATTGGAAATAAAATTTAGTAAACTATTAATCTTAAAGGAAATCATTATAAACAAATATTGATTTTTTATGTATTCTCTTTTTTCAAGCTTCCGCATCATGAAAGTATTTGTTTTGTTTTTTCTACATTAATTACCATTCATAAATTACTTTAAATGAATTATATAAAAATATTATTAATATTTTAAGAAACAAAAAATATTTATATTAATTTAGAGGATATTTTGGTTATTATATATGTAAAGAAATAAAAAAATTAGTAAATTAAATCTCATCATCCTATTAATATTTTATTTTATTTTTTATTCTACATTAATTACCATTCATAGTTTACTTTAAATGAATTATATATTAGTAATATTAATTTATTAAAGAAAGATAAAGTATATATATTAATTTTAGAAGATATTTTAGTTAATATATATTTAAATAAATAAAAAATAGTAATTAGTAAATTAATAAATAATAAAAAAACAAAATATGTTTATATATTTATTTGAAATAAAATTTAGTAAATTATTAATCTTGAACGAAATAATTATCAACAAATATTGATTTTTTATGCATTCTCTTTTTTCAAGCTTCCACATCATTAAAGCATTTTTTGTTTTTTTATTTTACATTAATTATCATTCATAATTATTTTAAATGAATTATATAATGGTAATATTAATATTTTAAAGAAACACAAAATATTGTTATTAATTTAGTGGATATTTTAATTATTATATTTTAGTTAAAATATCTAAAAATTTTTGTTTTAAAAATCATATATTTTTTATATAACATTGATATCACTATTATATATTATTCAGTTATAATAATTAGATCCTGCCAATTTGTTGATGATTTTAAACAAAAATTTTAATATATTATCTATTTTTAGTAAAATGATATAAAAAAAATATCATCACATTTAATTTTTTGTCTTTCTATATATTGATTCATTTGTGATATAACAAAAAATGATAAAACTTTGTGCATCGAGCGAGTTCTATTACTATATAGATATCATCTAAATAGATGGTGTATGTTCATTGAAAATGGATCGAGACCACATTAAAACTATTTTCATATGTTGTTTTGTTGATATTGTGATTCCTCCATGATATATCAACAACTATTATCATGTGTATCACATCAAAGGATGTTTTATCATCGAACAACATCATCATATCTTATGCAGCTCATGTTTTGGAGAAATTCTCATTCGCTTATTATCCAAAATGATCGGATGTGGCATAAATCCGAAAAAATGAGTATAGGGTGTTTGTTTGGCTCTTTAAAGATGTAGAGACAAAAGTTTGATTGAACATAGAATCACCATGCGTGAAAGTAGAATAATAAAGGTTACTCGGTATAAAATTCTTCTTGATTCAAGCTTTTTGTATGTGCTACTAAGAATTATTGTTTTATATGGTACATAATTTGTTTTTCAAGTTGTTAAGAAGAGATTGAAGTGAAAAGAAATGAACAACATCAAGTCTATAACATCTTATAGGAGTTTAAAAGCTGTGAACATAAAAAATAATAGAAGACGAGTAAATTATAAATTTGAACTAGTTAACTATGCTAATGAGGCATGCTTTCGGTGAAATGATACGAGAGGATGAAATAGGAAGGTGAAGATAGAATAGGAAACGATTCATTTGTTCATGTGGATGATACGATAAATCCTTTGAAATTTTTTTGTCATTACTCATACAAAAAACGTGATAGTGTTTTGATTTCATTTTTTATTATATTTTATATTGTAAAATAAACATAAATAATAAAAGAAAAAGCAGAGAAAATTTGAAAAAATAAAATTGGAAGACGAAAATAAAGATTGCAAAGTTAATTAAAATTCTAACAAATAAGCACCAAATACTATGTATCACCATATACTAATATATTATATATGTTACATGTTTTTAATTCTTTTTCACTCTAACTATGAGTCAGTTGATTTAATTATTTTATTTTTCATATGATTTTAAGATATAGAAGAAATATTATAATAAATAATTATATTTCAGACAAAAATAATCATATTCATAGTTCAATGCAATATATTTTCATCCCATTGATATTATATTAGTTTCATATTTATTTATTTAAAAATACATTTTCCACTTAATCTTATTATTAAAATATATCAATTTTATGTTATAACATTATGATATTTTTTATTAGGATCTATTACCTATTATTCGATAAAATAATATATACGCAATGCCATGAGCCAATATTTTTAGTATTCCTAATAGATCAATTTATTTTTAATAGATTAATTTTATTATATATTTGCAAATTTTTAACATCACGCGCATTGCGCGTGTTCTTTTTTCTAGTATATTTAATTTTTGTAAGGTTGAAAATGAAACTGGGTCACAAAAGAATTCAAAATCTATGCAATAGTATCAATTGCACAAGACCTCATTATATATACTTCTTGGGAAAACTCTCTCAGCATTTCTGCATTTACACGCTCAGGCTTGAGGACTTTGATAGCTGCTTCCTGATTGCAATAGACACCTATATACCTGAATAATAAAAAAAAATGAATGTTTATAAAAAAAGCTTTTAGCCTTCAGCAACAAAAATTTAGGAATAAAAAATTTACAGATCCCCAAATGACCCACCCAGAAGTTACTTTTTTTTTCAATTTTGAGTCGTCTCATATCAATTTCTCAGTCATTGGTACCTTCTGTAGGTATTTTAACGCATGTGGGTAGCGAATCGTTGCTCGATTTTCCATGCTCAAAGGAAGCAATCGATTTCTATTTTGGACAGACTAATCCTGCAGAATAGCTAATGCAAGATATAGAAGGTGGACAACCACCAGAAATTGAAAATGAAGAACATATGGAATATAGAAAATAGACATGGGCACGATGATATACACATTCTGCAACAAAGGTAGGGGATTTTCATCGCATGAGAACGTCATCTTTTACTAAAATTAGTCCAAAAATAAGGCTGAATCATTATTTCCACCTTAAGAGATCAATTCGAGAAGAGGGAGAAACATATGATCTTAGCTCATGAAGAAATCCCAAGGAAAATTTAGATACAGAAGATTACCTTAAGTTTACGTGTCTCCTTCCTCAACTCATGTTTTAGACCATCTATTTCCTACAATGCCATACCTCATAATTTTTTAACCAGCTTAGTGATAACAAAAATAGAAAGGTCGTCAATAGTTGATACACGTTGTACCGTTCATCAATAGAAAGGGATTAGAATAATATTTGTATAATTTTTTATAAATAAATAATATTACATATGAAAATATGTTATTTCTATGGTGTTATTTTAAATAATATAACAAAATCTGAATGTGAATATATATATATATACAATATATATGAATATACATATATTAATATATATTATTTTCATAATTTTTATGTATCTAATATATATATATATATATATGAGATAAATATGCATATACTTTTAAATCTATATATCAATAAATAGTTTTTCTCTGTCTTCAAACGAGAGTAAAAAACTTCATTATTTATATATAGATAGATTGTTACTATTACTATTTAATTAATTAAGAATTATAAACATAAGTTCATAATTAATAAAAAATTTAAATAGTAGATTTAATATGTTATTTATTCTAATTAATAAAAGGATTATTATGAATACTAAATATTAAATTCTTAAATAAAATAATTAATTACTCATTATAATTAATATATTTACAATTGTGAGTTTTAAATTCATAAATAAAAGAATTAAACAATAAAATAAAAAAATTATAATAATATACAAATATTTAATTTCATTTGTGTCAGTTTTACATAAAAAAGTAAGCTAACAACCAAATCATTATTTAAAAGGAGAAAAAAAATCTATGTTTGTATATATAGATTTTCTTAATTATCAAATAATTAGGTAACATAAATATAAAAACTAAAATGTAATTAATGTAAAAAACATTTTTTTATAAAACATACAAATTTGATTATATAGATGCTTAGGTGAATAAATTATTTAATAATATAAATTATTTATGTTTTTTCTTCCACTAAAAAATAAATATTAATTGTGACGTAAATATAAAATTAATTTAACATAAATATAAAATTAATGTAAAAAGTTAATATTTATTTTTTATATTAAACATATATTTGATGATGTGGATGCTTAAGTGGTTTAAGGAGAAGAGAGAAAAACATTATACTTATATATATATATATATAATTAATATTATATATATAATTACAATGTCAAACTCATCACAGAAAATAAAATTATTATGATGACTTAGTAGGTGTCGCCATTGTAACTGCATAAAATGTTGGAGAATATAATTCGTCGCCCTTTTAAAATCTTCAGATTTGCCCATGGATGATGCCGACTGCTCATTATTGGGGGCTAAAAAAATGCTAAATAAAATTTCCATTTCTCTCGCAAACCTTCAGATGAGAGGCTGTATGTAATCTATGCATTGACATATTACAAACGCATATGTATATATTGGTATATTTAATAATTAGCAGGGATATAAATTATAATATTAATTTGAATCCATCCACTATGTCGACATATACGTGTCACAATATAAATTATCACACATTAAAAACTAGCTTAAACATTATCTTATTTCATGTGGTGTGCTTAAAAGGCCTATAAAACAAAGTGAAGAGTGAAATCCTAAACAAGGAAATAAAAGCAATAGGAAAAGGAAAGCAAAGCGTAAATGGCAAAGTTCAACGGCGTGTCCTTCTCCTTCGTGTTGGCCAGCCTCTTGATTATGTCAATGGGTAAGTCATACTCTTTTGAATAAGCAAATGTTATATAATAGCAGTATCACTGAATTTTGTTCTTTCTTTTAACTAATGAAATACGAAAATGAATGCTTGAGCAGGAATTTCTAAGGGTCATGCGCAATGCACATTTATAGGAGAGTGTAATATCCCGGATCCGTGTGATCCTATAATTTGTACGGAATGTTGCATCAAAACGTATCCAGGAATAGCCACCCATGGCAAATGTGAACTAGAGGATGGCAAATTTCATTTTCACTGCTACGGTGAACCGTGTACCTAAACATTGTGAAATCATGTCTAAGTAACATATAAGTTGAATCAGATTTATGTGTGTGGTTATGGCTTGATCGGTCAAGCTTATGTGTGGCTTTGATTTGTTTCCTTTTGTGTCTTTGAACATCAATAAACGATGGGTGTCCGTGGACATATATAGCCCACTGACGACGCATCGATATTTGATTCGTGTATCGTTGTTTCTGTAATAAAATTTTATGTCTTTTATATTTGATTTCTTTAAATACCAAATCTTATTGCACAAATCAAGATATTGTGAATGTAT
>CM071867.1:1271668-1339620 GCA_036759665.1 Gynandropsis gynandra
AGAGAATGGCGAGTTTCATTGTCACTGCTACGGCGACCCGTGTACCTAAACATTGTGAAATCATGTCTAAGTAACATATAAGTTGAATCAGATTTATGTGTGTAGTTATGGCTTGATCGGTCAAGCTTATGTGTCGCTTTGATTTGTTCCCTTTCGTGTGTTTGAACATCAATAAACGATGGGTGTCCGTGGACATATATAGCCCACTGACGACGCATCGATATTTGATTCGTGTACCGTTGTTTCTGTAATAAAATTTTATGTCTTTTATATTTGATTTCTTTAAATACCAAATCTTATTGCACAAGTCAAGATATTGTGAATGTATAAACCATTATATTTCAATAACCAATTCCGTGGTTATTTACGGGGGCAAATGAACCAAGAAAAACAAAGAATCAAATAAATCTAAATGCGATAATAATATACCCAAATATCTTGAAATATACAAAAGTTATTATAAGGGACATAAAATTATGTATTTACTCCAAATGGGCCATTGAAGCTCTAATTCAATAATTTTGTCAAAAGAAATGATATCCTAAGCTTGTGTTATTTTCTGTATAATCTTTTCATTTTATTTCTGTATATGTAAAATACCTTTCATATGGAACAACATGATACATATGGTTTGTTGTAGAGCTAATAAATTCTAAATTGAGATAATAATTTCCAAAACATCTTTGGAACAAATGATTCTTCCATTCGAGGATGTTCAATGTATACCATCAAATCCCTAAAACTTGGCTTAACAGTATGCCTTCAGATCTCGATATTTGAGATGAAATTTTTTTCTCTTCTTAGAATTAAATCTTCATGTCCTGATGGTTATTCTATTAAGTTCTTCATTGTTGCCTAGGAGATTGTTCGAGATGAAGTTATTTCTAATATTAAATTTTTTCTCTCCGAAAAATTCCTCAAACAATGAAACACGACTTCTATATCATTAATTCCCCAAAGTGCGGAATGAAAATTCTCTTAGTAATTTTAGACATATCTCTTGCCACAATATTGATTGCATATTTTCATATCCCAAATGAAACGAGGAGAACTGCTCTAAAAGTGGACATATCTAAAATATTTGATTCACTTGACTCGAAATCCATTCATGTTATCCTCGAGGCAATAGAGCTCCTTACAACTTTCATTAGTTGGCGTATGCAGTGTGTAACTTCTATTTCATGCTCAGTTTGCTTTATTTGGGATCATACAGGGTTTTCTAAAGGAAAAACGGTTTGCATCAAAGAGACCCTTTCTCCCCTAACCTATTTGTTATAGTAATAGAAATTTTGTCTCATACTCTATAGAATGGTTTACTTTCCATCTTAAAAAATTGTAAGGACCCCCTTGTAACTCACTTACGCTTTACAGATGATCTGCTTGTCTTAACAGACGATCCTCTTGAGTCGTTCCATAGCTGATCTTATCTCCATAGCTAGCCTTATCGGTTTATCTTATTCTTCTCTCCCCATCAAGTACTTGGGCCTCCCTCGTCTTCCCCAGACTCCCAAACATAATGACTGTTCAGGTATGTTACTTACTATTTGAAACAAGTTCAACTCTTGGACTGTTAAGCATCTTTCTTTTGCGGGCCATATGCAACTTATCACCTCAATCATTTACAACCTAATTTTTTAGGCCTCTGTTTTTTTTCTTCCCTTCTCTTACATGAAGGAGCTTGATTGTATGTGCATTTCCTTCTCTAGTCAAGTAGCCTTGACCCATCCAACAATACAAGGGTAACGTGAACTTCAATCTGAACTCCAAAGTAATAAGACAAGCTCGGTTTACGTAGACTTATTTTAATAAGTATCATTCCCTAAAATTGATTTGGATTCTCTTTATCAAAGGAGGCTCCATTTTGGTCTCTCGGTGTAAAAAAAACCTACTCAAGTGAAAATGACTTTGGACCATGAAGTCAGGTCTCTCTGGCACTTGTAAAAAGATTATATTTTCTGTATAATCTTTTCATTTTTTATTTCTTTAAATGTAAAAATACCATTCATATGGAACAACGTGATACATATGATTTGTTGCAGTTCCATAGTCCATTAATGCAATAATAGTAAGTAAAAGCCGATAAAATCTAAATTGAGATCATAATTTCCAAAATATCTTGGGAACCAATGATACTTCCATTTGAGGATGATCAATGTATACCATCAAATCCCTAAACCTAGACTTAACATTATGCCTTCAGATCTCAAAATTTGAGATGAAATTTTTTCTCTTCCTAGAATTAAATCTCCAGGTCCGGTAGCTATTCTGTCAAGTTTTTCATTGTTGCCTGGGACTTTCTCCCGGTCTTGATAGTAAATTTGCGGGCCGTCTCGAGCTCCATCCTTAACCCGACACCGTCCGTTCGTACTGAGCCTTCTCCATCCGTGACCCGACGTCGTCCATCAATCCCGAGCCTTCTCCATTCGTGACCCGACACCGTCCGTCCGTACCGAGACTTCGCCATCCGTGATCCAACACATTCGTCCATGTGGAGTTAACTTTTACAATGTCTAATTTGTTTACTCTTGTTCCGTTACCGATTATTGGACATGCAATATGGACAAGCAAATCGACCATGCATTGTCCATCCAGATTACATACCATAAGCTTAACCATTGGTCCAAAGGATATACATTGTTAAAGTATTTTCATGCCTCATCATCTCGCTTGCGGTCTTGTCATGTCCAAGTAGATCCGTTGCCACGAGTTAGAGTTTCGCCGACATGTAATTATTCTTAATGTGGTTATAGTATTTGATCATATTTCAGATTGATTTGTTCTTAATGTTTTTATTCTTTTTGATCACTTGAATTATTCGATCTCACATTTATCTCGTTAGTTTATTGCAATTATCTCGTTAGTTGCCCCTTTGCGGAAACGTTAGTCTAGGTATTTATTACTTGAGATTAACCATATAATATTCGATCTCGAAGATGATGTCATTATTATAATCACACACATTAAGAATATATGTAATGAAATATATGAGAATTATGTATGAGAAATGGATGAAAGTTTGAGGGGTTAAATAGATAATTTCTGGACTGATTACGGATTAAGAAAAAATTTTGCCGATGAGCCGTCCCGAAGGCGTCCCTAAGAGGATATGTGGATGTCCCGGATTAAGGACCGCAACCCAGGGACGTCTGCAAATTGCAGACAACACTCGGTCCTCGTCCCTAATCAAGAACACCCTCAGTATTTGTTTCCAATCCATCTGTAAATACGGACGATTTAGGGACTGTTTATCCGTCTGCAAATTTTGGGATGGATTAGGGACCAATTTTTCTCATCCCTATTCGGTCTATAATTCGTCCCCAAATTTAGGGATGAACTGATCAGTCCGCAAAATCCGTTTGAAATCTTCAAATTTTTAGTAGTGGTCTTCCATCAACGAAGCTGCCTCGGAAAAAACCTTTGGGGAAAAAAACTGTTGTACTTGGTGGTGATTTTAGACAGATTGTATCTGTTACCCGAGGAGAACGACCAGAGACTATTCAGGCAATAAATAATCGATCATATTTGTGGCAAACATGTTGCATATTCATTTTGACACAGAACATGCGATGATCGCAAAATGAGGTTGAATTTTCAAAATGGCTATTAGATGTTGGAGAATGTACAATACATGGAATAAACACTACCAACGACAAACACAATGATGGAGCGAAGATCAAGATTGATAATTTGTTGTTGCTTAAAATTACGGACAATCCATTACAAAATCTAGCGGACACAACATATCTATGTTTCACCGAAACTTACATGGATCGTGAATATCTTAGAGAACGGGCAATTTTAACACCTAGGAATTCACTTGTTGATGAGGCAAATGATTTTTTACTATCAAAGTTCCCAAGACATACGACAGAATACTGCCGTTCAGACATTATTGAAATAAACAGTTCACATAATGATGATTGGCAATCCTTCTATCCTATAGAATATTTAAACTCCTTGGAATTTTCAGGTTTGCTAAAGCATCGAATTTGTTTAAAGTTGGATGCCCAATTATGATGCTTCGTAACATCAACCAACGCCAGGGCCTCTATAATGGCACGTGTTTGGTTGTTACTCATTTGGCCACACAAGTGCTAGAGCCTGAGATCATCACAGGAACCCATGTTGGAAATAGAGTCTTTATACCAAGAATAATTTTATAACCTACTGATTCAAGCCTCCCGTTTACATTGAGGAGATGACAGCTCCCAGTAAGATTGTGCTATGCAATGACAATAAATAAAAGTCAAGGACAAAGTCTGAAACAAATTGGATTATATCTTCCTAAAACCAGTCTTCAGTCCTGACCAACTCTATGTTGCATTTTCAAGAGTAACTTCTTCACATAGTCTTAAAATATTGGACACAAATGAAAAACCAAATAAAGAATCATATGTGACAAATGTGGTTTATTGAGAGATTTTCACCAACTTACAACCAGCTTAAGGTACGCATTAAAATTTTCCAGTTAAATGTATCCAACATTTATTTTTCTAATTATCCATCTTTGGTTTAATTGTATCTTACAGGTCGTGGATAATGTTATAAGTATACTAGCTGAAAGAGTTTGAAAATTTGTATTTCAATATTTACTTAACCACTTCAAATATTAATCATCCATACATACAATCATAGTTCTCAAATGCTCAAAATACCTACTTCTAATTTTATCATTATTTTCAAATAGTAATTAATCCATCTCAATTATATACCGTTATTCTAAAAATGTAATATTACAAATAACTTGCAGTGAAAAAGCCCGTACATCGCGCGAGCACGTTACCTAAACTATATATAAAAAGGAGGATAAAATAGTACAATCTCCTTGCGCAATCTCAGTAACATTTATTTTTTATCTAACTTATATTTCAAATAATATAATAAAAATGTGGATATAAAAAATATATTCAATATATATATATATATATATTAAGAAAATATCCTCCTTTCATTTTTTTGAATAATACAATTAAGACAAAGAATAAAAGATGAAACGATAATAATACGAATAAAAACTACCCAAATAAAAAATTTATACTGAACAATTTATATAAATTAAAGTAAATACAAAAAATATTATTTCATAAATCGTATTAATTTTATAAAAATTACAATAATTAAATTTTAAAAAATTAATCCAAACAAAAAAATAAATTATTAATGAAATTTATACTACCGTTTTGTTTTGAAATAATGAAATAAAATTATTAATACTATCATAATTTTTTCCTTTTTTTCTTTGGAAGTGTTTCTTCTTCTCCACCACTGCGACCGTTCTTCTTCGCCATCACTGTGACAGTTCCTTCTTTCTCCTCACCAGTGCAATCGTTCCTTCAATGCATTTAAATGAAGAAACTCTTCGTTGTTTTAGAGGATTTCATCAATACATTTACTAGAGAGATGATTGGTTTTCACATGGATTTGTGAGACCATCGAATCTTGAATAACACAATGTCAGTATATCTCGCTCGGGACTCCCTTCAGCTCATCATCGTCTTCATCATCTGAAGACGACAATGATCGCGGATTCGGAGGATCTTCTCGGTCTCGGAGGAAGAGATCTCGCAACAGAGTTGTAATTGTCGTCCCTGAATCCTCACGGTTTACACAATCAGATCTGACGCCATAGCTACCAGAAATGAGATTTCTATCGAATACCGAAAAAATACTCTGTCATTAACCACCGCCTCCGCATCGGGATCCTCCTGGAGATTGACAAAGCCAAACCCCTCATCATCATTTCCACCAGTCATCGACTCTGTTTTCCTCCCATCGACAATCACCCGATTCTCCAGCGGCTTCGCGTCCAACTCGATCTACGGTTTCAACGAGACCGTCACAGGAGTAGCAGACAGAGATATCGCAATGACGATATGGGATGGGTCGACAGAAATGGAGCAGGTGAAGTGGAGATAGAGTGGTCGAGGGAGAGCCAACTAGAGACAGAGTGACTGAATTCGAAATCGGGGCACATACGGAGTGAACAAGGCAAAGGCATATAGAAGAAATAACAAAAAAAACAACAAATAACAAAGAAAAAGTGAAGAAGAAGAAGAAGAAAGAAAGAATGGAGAAGGAAAGGAGGGAAAGGGAAGGAGGCGCGCATAGTTGGGTGGGTTGGGTGGGTTGGGTGGGAGGGTACGAATAAAAAGAAAATTAGGGTTATTATTATTATTATTATTATATTATTATTATTATATTATTATATTATTATATTATATTATATCATTACAAAGTAAAATTGTATTCATTTGTCTATATTATAAATTGTTCATATTATATATGTATTAATGCTATTTTTCATACGTGTATGTTTTAAAATCTTTTTAAAAGGAAAATTATGTAGTAAAATATTTATATTTTGTTTACCTTTGTTTTATAATAGTTTCATAGTATAATTAAAATTAATCAAATATTGTTAAAATTTGATAATATATATATATATATATATATATATATTTGGATTATGATTGTGTTATTATTCTGAGCTAATATAAGTAAATATGTCAAGTTAAAAATTTAAATTTTATCACAAAAATCTTATATAATTTAATGGTATATTTTTTGTAATCAATATAAAAAATCTCTAATACGTATTTTTACGTATGATATATGATGGTCTCTACGCCACGAAAATTCTTCAAGAGGTAAGATATGATATATGATGTTGTCCCCAGCTTTAAATCTTCTCACTTTGCTTTAAAACATTCAAAGTTATCTGATTTTCTATCATTGGATATAGCTTAGAACTCTAGATGGCAGTCTTTTTTGCATTTAATAATTCCATCACGTGTGTGTGTGCAAGAGCATCTAAAGGTATTTGATAAATGTTATTAGGTTGATTATTTATATTTTTTCTCATTTTAAATCATTTTATCAAACCATGTAATTTGTTTCATCGATATTCTTCTTCTCATTGTTGACGATTCTGATTTCTGTGATAGGTTGGACTTTCGACGGGTGTTGTAAACATAATTTATGGATTTGGTTGGACTTATCGTGCAGCCATTGCCAGCCACATGGACATCGATAAGGTGATGAATAAAATCTTAGGCACTCTTCTTATGATTTGAATTTCATTTTCTTCTAAAGGAGTGTATTGTATATAAATCAACCATTACTACCTAATCACTCACAAAAAAAAGATCATGCATAAGCAATAAGAACAAACTTAGACATAGCTAGGACAATCAATATAAACGAAATGATGTTGGGGTTTTGGTAAAGCTCTTCTTTCATGGAAAAACTAACAACATTGTTAGACCATATATTGACTCAAAATATGCCTTCTCAAGAACTTAAACAATTCTCTACGGATAGCTTTGACATGTTTTACTGCAACTGGACAATTGATTCTTGAGTTGGCTGCCAAAAGCAATCTTAAGTCGGTGACTTTGGAGCTTGGGGGTAAATCTCCATTTATTGTATGCGAAGATGTTATTGTAGATAAGGCCATTGAGCTTGCTCACTTCGCTTTGTTCTTTAATCAGGTGACATCAATGTACCCTAAAATCAAGTTTATAGGGAGAATATATCCATGGTGTTTCACGTGATCAATCAATCCCATACTTATTGAACGTGAGCTAATCTGGTAAACTTGAAGGGATAATGTTTTTATGCTGGCTCACGCACATACATACATGAACGTGTGTATGATGAATTTATAGAGAAAGCAAAAGCCCGAGCGATCAAACATGTTGTGAGTGGACAAAAAAATGTAAACTGGTTTGATCCATAGAACTATTTCAAATTACATTCTTTTGATGACAAAACATTTTTAGAAGATATGAACATCGATTTCGTGGTGAAAAAAACTGGTAGTCTCAACACAAAGTTTTTCTTTTCTTGTAATGGTATTGAATCTTTGTCAAGATTGGTGTATGGACAAAGCAATATAGAAGGCTTGTGGCAATTCTCTCAATGTATATTGCATTGTCTTGAGTTTTAAGGCAAAATTGATAAAACTAGATACTATTTTATGAAATTAATAAAAATATATTTATATATTTTATTTAATTTTATAATATTTATAAAAATATCAACAAATTAATTCATTCACCTATATCACAAAACACAAATTTAAAGTCCAAAAAAGAATGATATATTTAGAAAAAAATTTAATATAATTTGTGGGTATATTTATAATAATATTAATTTAATTTAAAAAATATGGTTTATTTTAAAATTAATTTTCGATGTTAATATATTTATTTGACAAATGAATAATATTTTTCACCATATTCATTAGATATACAATTAAAGATCTAATATAATAATGAAATTATTTTTTGGAATTATTACTATACTCTAATCTTGGATAAATTACAACTCTGTCTAAAAAAAATAGTGAGAAAATTCGAAGAGAGCCGCCGTCGAGTTGCTTCACTAACAGGGTCTCCTTCGCAACAATTACACTTTCAAGGTCAGTTTCTCTTTATACTTTTGATTCCTTAGATTTTTTTTCTTTTGGTTCCTGGAAAAATTTACCCTCAAACATATCGCATAATTTACCTTAAATCGTATATGTTATCGCTCTTTTGGAGTGGTAATAAAAGAGATTGAAGCTCGAAGATCTACTATTTTATCGGATATGTTAGAGGTTGTTATGACTTTTGGTATATGTATTGTGTTTCTCCTTAGTGTTTAGTTTTTCAAGTACAATTTGTTAGATTATCTTTATTTACAATTTCATTGGAGTTTTGACTCTTATTCCTTTGTTGCGTCATGATTTTCCGATTTATGATTATTTATTCCAAAACTTATTAGCTGTAATTATTCTAACATATCAATAATTTATTTAAAATTATAACGTTATTTTAAAATAAATTATAAATAAATAAAACATAAACAAAATTTTAAACAGAAATTCATTTCATTATAATTATATGTATGAATTATTAAAATATATAAATTATCCAAAACATGCAATCACCTTCTCAAAACAATGTTTGAAATTTATAAATTTTGTACAAAAATTAAGAAAAATACAATTTAATTATCAAAAAATCGTACAACGCGCGACTTTCATCTAGTTATAATAATATACAAAATATTTTATTTCAATTGTATCAATTTTACATAAAAAAGTAAGCTAACAACTAAATCATTATTTAAAAGGAGGAAAAAAATCTATGTTTGTATATATAGATTTTCTTAATGTTTATGATTTGAAGAATAAAAATATTAATTTTCAAATTGTATATAGATAATTTTCAATTTTATGAAATTATATAAAATATATAAATTTATATCACTTTTTAACTAATAATTAAACTAAAACTAAATGATTATAAAAATTTTAAATTTATCTATATATTGTCACATTTTATTAAAGAAAAGAAAACAATATCTGTAATAATATACATATATTCTCTAGACAATATATTAACTATTATAAATAATATATTAATGTTTGATCAAGTATAGTAATTAAATGCATTAAAAATAATTTATATAAAATATTATAATAATAGATTTGATGATTGGATGTCACTTCATGGCTGAGGCGACAACACCATAATACTTTAAAAACTAACTTTTTAATATATAAGATTTATAATTATCATTTTTGTAATATTTATAAATTTAATATCAATATAAAAATAAAAATTAGAATTATTGAGATGGTTGTTATCTATATAGGCTGAATTAGTTTCACCAAATTGTTTCAAACTCAATTTTTGAGATATATATATATATATAATTACAATGTCAAACTCATCACAGAAAATAAAATTATTATGATGACTTAGTAGGTGTCGCCATTGTAACTGCATAAAATGTTGGAGAATATAATCGTCGCCCTTTTAACATCTTCAGATTTGCCCATGGATGATGCCGACTGCTCATTATTGGGGGCTAAAAAAATGCTAAATAAAATTCCATTTCTCTCGCAAACCTTCAGATGAGAGGCTGCATGTAACCTATGCATTGACATATTACAAACGCATATGTATATATTGGTATATTTAATAATTAGCATGGATATAAATTATAATATTAAATTGAATCCATCCACTATGTCGACATATACGTGTTACAATATAAATTATCACACATTAAAAACTAGCTTAAACATTATCTTATTTCATGTGGTGTGCTTAAAAGGCCTATAAAACAAAGTGAAGAGTGAAATCCTAAACAAGGAAACAAAAGCAATAGGAAAAGAAAAGCAAAGCGTAAATGGCAAAGTTCAACGGCGTGTCCTTCTCCTTCGTGTTGGTCAGCCTCTTGGTTATGTCAATGGGTAAGTTGTAATCTTTTGAATAAGAAAATGTTATATAATAAATGTATCACCGAATTTTGTTCTTTCTTTTAACTAATAAAATACGGACATGAATGCTTGAACAGGAATTTCCAAGGGTCATGCGCAATGCACATTTATAGGGGAATGTGAAATCCCGAGTCCGTGTGATCCTGCAGACTGTACGAGATGTTGCATCAAAACGTATCCAGGAAAAGCCACCTATGGTCAATGTGAACCAGAGAATGGTGATTTCCATTGTCACTGCTACGGGGAACCGTGTACCTAAACATTGTGAAATCATGTCTAAGTAACATATAAGTTGAATCAGATTTATGTGTCTGGTTATGGCTTGATCGGTCAAGCTTATGTGTGGCTTTGATTTGTTCCCTTTTGTGTGTTTGAACATCAATAAAAGATGGGTGTCTGTGGACTTATATAGCCCACTGACGACGCATCGATAATTGATTTGTGTACCGTTACTTCTATAATAAAATTTTATATCTTTTATATTTTATTTCTTTAAATACTAAATATTATTGCACAAATCAAGATATTGTGAATGTATAAAACATTATACTTTAACAACCAATACCGTGGTTATTTATGGGGGCAAATGAACCAAGAAAAACAAAGAATCAAATAAATCTCTAATACAATAATAATATACCCAAATTTTTTGAAATATACAAAAATTATTGTAAAGTATATAAAAGTATGTATTTACTCCAAACGGATGATTGAAGCTCTGATTCAATCGTTTTTTTTTTTAAAAATGGCATCCTAAGCTTATGTTCTTTTCTGTATAGTCTTTCATGTTTGATTTCTTTATATGTAAAATACCACTAATATTGAACAACATGATACATATGATTTGTTGTAGTTCCATAGTCCATTAATGCAAGAATAGTAACTAAAAGCCAATAAAATCTAAATTGAGATAATAATTTCCAAAATATCTTGGGAACCAATGATACTTCCATTCCACGATGTTCAATGTATACCATAAAATCCCTAAACCTAGGCTTAACATCATGCCTTCAGATCTCGAAATTTGAGATGCAATTTTTTCTCTTCCTAGAATTAAATCTCGAGGTCCTGATAGATATTCTGTCAAGTTCTTCACTGTTGACTGGGAGCTTTCTCCAGGTCATGCTACTAAATTTTCGGACCGTCTTGAGCTTTCTCAGTCCCTGACCCGATACCGTCTGTCCGTAACGAGCCTTTTCCATCCGTGACCTGATACCGTCCATCAGTCTCAAACTTTCTCCATTCGTGACCCGACACCGTCCGTCCGTACCGAGCCTTCTCTATCTGTGACCTGAAACATTCGTCCGTGTGTTGTTAACTTTTACAATGCCTAATTTTTTTACTCTCGTTGCGCTTTCGAGTATTGGACATGCAATATGGACAAGCCAATCGACTATGCGTTGTCCATCCAGATAACATACCATAAGCTTAACCATCGGTACAAAGGATATAACTTGTTAAAGTATTTCCATGCCTCATCATCTCGCTTGCGGTCTTCTCATGTCCAAGTAGATCATATTTTAGATTGAATTGTTGTTCTTAATGATTTATTCTTGTTGGTCACTTGAATTATTCGATCTCGCGTTTATCCCGTTAGTTTATTGCATTTATCTCGTTACTTGCCCCTTTGCGGAAACGTTAGTCTAGGTATTTATTACTTGAGATTAACCATATAATATTTGATCTCGAAGATGATTTCATTATTATAATCACACACTTTAAGAAGATATGTAATGAAATATATGAGAATTGTGTATGAGAAACGGATGAAAGTTTGAGGGGTTAAATAGATAATTTCTGGACTGATTACGAACTAAGACAAATATTTGCCGATGAGCCGTCCCTAAGAGGATATGTGGATGTCCAAGATTAGGGACAGCGACACAGGGGCGTCCGCAAATTGCGGACAACACTCGGTCCCTGTCCCTAATCCGAGACGCCCTAAGTATCTGGTTTCAATCCGTCTGCAAATACAGACGATTTAGGGAGTATTTATCTGTCCGTAAATTTAAGGACGAATTAGGGATCGATTTTTTTTCGTCCCTATTCCGTCTATAATCCATCTGTAAATTTAGGGACGGACTGGTCAGTCCGCAAAATCCGTTTATAATCTTCAAAGTTCTAGTAGTGGTCTTTCATCATCGAAGCTGCCTCGGAAAAAACCCTTGGGAGAAAAACTGTTATACTTGGTGGTGATTTTAGACAGATTTTATCAATTACCCGAGGAGGGCGACCAGAGACTATTCAGACAATAATTAATCGATCATACTTGTAGCAAACGACAAAAAAACTGATGGAGAGAATATCAACATTGAGAATTCGTTGTTGCTTAAAATTACGGACAATCCATTACAAAATCTAGCGGACACAACATATCCATGTTTCTCCGAAACTTACATGGATCGTGAATATCTTAGAGAACGAACAATTTTGACACCTCGGAATTCGCATGTTGATGAGACAAATGATTTTTTACTATCAAAGGTCCCAAGACAAACGACAGAATAATGCAATCAGACATGATTGAAATTGACAGTTCACTTAATGATGATTGGCAATCTTTCTATCCTATAGAATATTTAAACTCCTTGGAATTTTCAGGTTTGCTGAAGCATCGAGTTTGTTTAAAGGTTAGAAGCCCAATTATGATGCTTCGCAACATCAACCAACGCGGGGGCCTCTGTAATAGCACGTGTTTGGTTGTTACTCATTTGACCACACGAGTGCTAGAGGCTAAGATTATCACAGGATCCCATTTTGGAAATAGAATCTTTATAGCAAGAATAATTTTATCACCTACTTATTCAGGCCTCCCGTTGATTAAATTATTGATTAAAATTATTTATGTTGATAAGATAACGATAATTATATTATCAATAGAAAATAATAATATTTATTTAATATTTAATATATATATGTATAAATAAAGTGTTTCAAATGGGCATTTTAGTGAAATTAGAATAGCATTAGTTGTTTAAAAAACACTTAAAATTTTTAAATCATGCATAAGAAATGTAACATCTGATTGAATTAACAAAAAATTAATAGCTTTATTCCATGTCTAATATGTATATTGTATTTTATTGAATAATGTTACAAAGATTGTGTGTTCCTTGACTTTCTCTAGTATAAATGTATAATCTTCCTCTGAACTTACCACCTTGGCTCCAAGGCTTCTCTACTCTTTGCACACACAACAATGGTGTCTACTTCAGCATTTTTTTTTTTTTGGGCTTCATGGTAAGTTCTCATGCTTATTTATCGTTTTTAATATATCATAACATTGCTTTAAACCTTCCGAGCAAAGTCCAGACAATTCATTGATGTATTTTTTTATGGTGATTTCTTTTTTTATGAATCGCATGGCTTAGATCGAGGTTGCACTTGTTGAGAGACTCTACGGAACTCATGCGTACACTCTTTGCGGTTGTAAGCATTTGAGATTCTCACACCACTACATATGACACACCGTCCCTGGAAAGACCCGTAGTTTCATTACGTAAGTAAATGGGTGCACATAGTATTGGGACATACAAATACTATTTGGATATACAATGACTCCTCGTCTCCATATACACTCGTGATTACACTTCTCGTCACTCTAGTTTCCTCGTAATCACGTTTCGTATTTTTCTAGTTTTGACTCTCTTTGAGTCTCCTCGTTCTACCGCTATCCACATCTATATAAAATCTTATATCATTCTATGTTCAACACATCAATAAAAAAAATCTTTTTATAATATGGCTCGTCGTATCACATATGAATCACAAATCACCCATTTTCCATCATATTTCTTGCACAGTCTTCCAATGGCAATGCTAGGTTGTTTTTAACAAATGATGAAATTAATGCTTGGCCCTAGTCTCTACAATGGCTTTTGGTCCTCTATTGTGATTTTAGACCTTCAAAACTGGGTCACACCGACATCAAGAAAACAAATTATTACTTCTTTAAAATGATCTACATGTTGAAAAAAATCTTGATTCATCCTCACATTTAGAATACATAAAATATTTAAATTTACATGTTATTATCTCAATTTATAATTAGTTGGTTCTGAGTTCATATTGTTATATTAATTATTTCTTTGAACATGATATTACAATAAAAGATTATTGAGAAAATAACACAAGTCTAGGACGACATTTCTTTTTATAAAACAACTGAATTAGAGCCTTAATCATCTGTTTGGAGTAAATACATACTTTTATATCTCTTACAATATTTTTGCATATTTCAAGAAATATGAATATGGTATCCTCACATTTTAAATTTATTTGATTCTTTGTTCTTCTTGGTTCATTAGGCCCCATAAATAATCATAGTATTGGTTGTTGAAGTATAATTTTTTATACGTTCATAGTGTCTTGATTTGTTTAATAAGATTTGGTAATTAAAGAAATGAAATATCAAAGATGTAAACTTTTATTACAGAAGCAACAGTACATGAATCACATATGGATGCATCGCCGGTGGGCTATATATGTCCACGGACACCCATAGTTTATTGATGTTCAAACACACAAAAGAGAACAAATCAAAGCAATACATAAGCTTGACCGATCAAGCCATAACCACACACATAAATCTCATTCAACTTATATGTTATTTGAGATATGATTTCACAATGTTCAGAGGCACGGTTTGTCGTAGCAGTGACAATGGAACACACCATTCTCTAGTTCACATCGGCCATAGTTGGCTATGTCTGGATACTTGTTGATGCAACATTTCGTACATAATGCATCATCGTTACATGGATCCGGGAAATCACATTCCCCTATAAAATTGCATTCCGCATGACCCTTAGAAATTTCTGTTCAAACATTTATGTACATATTTCACTAGTTAAAAGAAATAACAAAATTCAATGATACACCTATTATATAACATCTTCTTATTGAACAGAGTATGACTTACCCATTGACATAACTAAGAGGCTGACCAACACGAAGGAGAAGAACACACCGTTGAACTTTGCCATTTATGCTTTGGTTCTCTTTTCCTTTTGTTTCTTTGTTTCTTTCTTTAGGATTTCACACTTCACGTTGGTTTTATAGTCCTTTTAAGTGGACCTCATGAAATAAGTTTGTTTATTAATATGCTATAGTTTATTTTTGCAATGCAAAAATGTCGACATAGTGGATGAATTTAAATTGAAATTACAATTTGATGGTTTTGAAGAGAAAAGGAATCTTATTTAGCATATTTTAAAACCTCAATAATGAGGAGTTTGCACATCCATGAGCAAATCTGAAGATACTATGAATGGTTTTGCACATTGCTTTCAGCTTTGAGCTAAGGTTTGACGCTCTTTATCATCTCATGTTCAGAATATTGCTTGGTCGAATCCGAGAGAATATACGTGATCTATTTGTTTTTCTACTGAAATATTGAAAACAATATAACATGAAATCTTTTTTAATTGTTTGATGTATTCTTTGCTTTGGAAATTTTTAAATTTACAAATCATCTTATCAATTTCGTTGACTTTATTAGTCCCTCTATGCGGATCACATAAAATAAAATATTGATAAAACTAATTATTATTGTGTTATATATTGTAATTCCTAAATGTCGATATAATGGATGGATTATAATTAATGTCATAATTTATGTAGAAGCTAATTTGATAGTTTTCGTAAACAAATACATCAAATATACAAATATATACATATGTGTTTGTAATATGTGCATGCATAGATTGGCAAACATATCCATGCAGCCTCTCATTTGATGGTTTTTGTGATAAATGTATTATTTTTTAGCATTTTTTTAGTCCACAATGACGAGCTATTGCCATTATATTCTCCATGTTTTCTTGCCATTATAGTGGCAACACCTGTTAGGTCAATCATAAGTTTTTCTATTTTATGTGATTAGTTTAACGGTCTAACCATGCGTATTGGTTTAATTCTTTTGTATGTATCATTTTCTTCCTTTCACATACGTATTTCCCTTTACGAACATAGCGGAAGTATATTTATATACACATAAATAATGATTGAAAATGCATAAAAAAAATTACTCATAGCTACCTCATGTGAAGAATTTTACATTTTCAAGAAAAAATATGAAGACATAGCAGGGGTCATAAATGGAGCTGAGTAAGAAATGGAAGAAGAGGGACATGAGAAGCATAAACATATAGGACCACCCAAGAGGCCACGAGTAAGGGAATTTCAAGTCTTCTATACCAAGAAAGTTAAACGCCTCGTGAAGACAAAAGTGAGCAATGAAGTATTAGAGATAAAGAGAAATTAATTGTAAAAAAAACAGTTCAAACAAATTAAAAAATAGTGCAAGACTTCAAGGTTTTCTAGATAGATTTCAGCAAGATTTAAATCAATCTTTATTGTATATAGATGAAGGAGTACTTTGTATTTGTTTTCATTTTCATATTAGATATCAAATTACAAAATTTTGAAGAATATGATATCCAATAGACAACCGCATATCTCACATGCAGTATATATATATATATATATATATATAAATACAAATCATCAAAATGAAATGAATAATGTCATTGTATGAAAATAAAAATGTTTATACAAAAAATGAACGTCTACTAGTTCTAAATAACTCCTTGAAATTCGTCGGAGATTGTTGATGAAGCTGGATATTCCAGTTAGATAGCGGAAAATCGCCGAGGAATAACCAAAAGACGACCACCTCTCGGATACTTGGCGGGAAATCATCCAACAGCTCGCCGCTCGCATCCGTATCATTGGCGAACGGAAAATCAGACGGAGCAGCACCTTCGGGTCCCACGCTAGTCGCTGCTCCGGCACGACAAGGATCATGGTCCTCGCCGACACCGCTTTCTCGCCACAAACCCATGGAGTTGGTTACATCAGATTGTTTCAAACTCAATTTTTAATGAATATATATATACATATATATATATAATATTACAATGTCAAACTCATCACAGAAAATAAAAATGCTATGATGCCTTAGTAGGTGTCACCATTATAATTCATAATGTATGCCAATCTATGCATTGACATATTACAAACCATATGTCTATATTGGTATATTTAATAATTAGCATGGATATAAATTATAATATTAATTTGAATCCATCCACTATGTCGACATATACGTGTTACAATATAAATTATCACACATTAATAACTAGCTTAGACATTATCTTATTTCATGTGGTGTGTTTAAAAGGACTATAAAACAAAGTGAAGAGTGAAATCCTAAACAAGGAAACAAAAGAAAAAGGAAAAGCAAAGCAAAGCATAAATGGCAAAGTTCAACGGTGTGTCCTTCTCCTTCGTGTTGGTCAACCTCTTGATTATGTCAATGGGTAAGTCATACTCTTTTGAATAAGCAAATGTTATATAATAGCAGTATCACTGAATTTTGTTCTTTCTTTTTACTAATGAAATGCGAAAATGAATGCTTGAGTAGGAATTTCTAAGGGTCATGCGCAATGCACATTTATAGGGGAATGTGATCTCCCGATTCCATGTGAATCTAAATTCTGTACGGAATGTTGCATCATAACATATCCAGGAAAATCCATTTATGGACAATGTGATCTAGAGAATGGCGAGTTCCATTGTCACTGCTATGACAAACCGTGTCCCTAAACATTGTGAAATCATATCTAAGTAACACATAAGTTGAATCAGATTTATGTGTGTGGTTATGGCTTGATCAGTCAAGTTTATGTGTGGCTTTGATTTGTTCCCTTTTGTGTGTTTGAACATCAATAAACGATGGGTGTCTGTGGACATATATAGTCCACCGACGACGCATCGGTATTTGATTCGTGTCTCGTTGCTTCTGTAATAAAATTTTATCTTTTATACTTGATTTCTTTAAATACCAAATCTTATTGCACAAATCAAGATATTGTGAATGTATAAAACCATTACACTTCAACAACCAATACCGTGGTTATTTATGGGGGCAAATGAACCAAAAAAAACAAAGAATCAAATAAATCTAAATGGGATAATAATATACCCAAATTTCTTAAAATATACAAAAATTATTGTAACAGGATATAAAAGTATGTATTAATTCCAAACGAATAATTGAAGCTCTAATTGAATAGTTTTGTCATGGCGTCCTAAGCTTGTGTTATTTGTTGTATAATCTTTTCATTTTTTTATTTCTTTAAATGTAAAATACTATTCATATGGAACAACATGATAGATATGGTTTGTTGCAGTTCCATAGTCCATTAATGCAACAATATTAACTAAAAACCAATAAATCTAAATTAAGATAATAATTTCCAAAATATCTTGGGAACCAACGATACGCGGGTGTTCAATGTATACCATCAAATCCCTAAACCTAGGCTTAACATTATGCCTTCAGATCTCGAAATTTGAGATGAAATTTTTTTCTTCCTAGAATTAAATCTCTAGGTCCTGATGGCTATTCTGTCAAGTTCTTCATTGTTGTCTGGGAGATTGTTGGAGATGAAGTTATTTCTACTGTTAAAGAGTTTTTTTTCTCTCTAAAAAATTCCTCAAAGAATGGAAGACGACTTCTATATCATTAATTCCCAAAGTGCGAAATGCAAATTTTCTTAATAATTTTAGACATATCTCTTCGGTGGTCTCATATGTTTATGCTTATCATGTCCCTCCGTTTCGTGACCCGTGCTATCTCCTCTTCATAATATTTCTTGACAATGTTAAGTTCTTCACATGAGGTAGTTATCAGTGATTTCATTTGAACTTTCTACGAAACATTTTCAATAATTATTTATGTGTATATAATATACTTCCGTTGTGGTCGTATAGTGAAATAGATATCTAATACAAAGGATGAAAATGATACACGTAAAAGAATGTAAATCAATAAACATGGTTAAAACAACAAACTCATTAAAAAAACAAATTATGATGATGTAGTAGGTGTGGTCATTTGTAACTCAATGGGGTGTCATCTTAAGGCCTAGTCGAATATGGTTTAAATCTAGTTTTACGATGTTCGAGATCGATTTTTTTTCTAGATTTTTATTTTGAGGGTTTGGTCGATGACTTTAGTCAATTTTTGGTTCGAGCAATAATATTTTGGGAATGAGGTTTAGGGTCATTTTTGGTCCAGAATGAAGTAGAAGATCGATTTCTGTTTCAGTCGGATAAAAAAATTGGGATAAAAGTTGAATAATAACTCGATTTCGAAGGTCAGAAATCATGAAAAGAAAAAATCAAACCATAAACTCTTGAAAGACTCTGAAATTTATCATAAAATCTAAGATTACACCTTAAAAATAAAAGAAATTCAATCAATATAATTTATTTGAGATTTACAATTCAATACAAAGATGAATGAACTTTTTAAATAGTCAATCAAAATAATGTATAAATTATTTCAATATATTCTCTAAGTATCTTTTATATGTTTCAAATAATTATTAAATATTTAGGCATAAACATAGTGAATATTTTAAATCTCCGGTAAAAAAAATGTGTGAATATTATACACTTTGATTTCAATAACCATGGTTATGAAGTCAAGTTAGGTCATCCTAAATATCATTGAACAACTCTTTGAATGATATTTTTTCTATGATCCATCAATTGTTTTATTTCACCCATCTAATGAATCTATTCCTGTAGTTTCTTGTCTTTTTATATTGAATATTATATGTCTTTTTGTATTTATAAAAATATTATTATCTTTCATATGAATTTGGAAAACAATTAGTTAATATATTATATAAAATATTTTCACTTTTTATATAATATCATCATATAATTTTCATAATCTTTTATTAAATACATTTTTACAATTAATAAAAAGATTATTAAATTAATTTTTAGATAATTATAAATAATTAATGATTGTGAGTTCTTCTTCTGTATTTCGTTGGTCACCTTATCTACACCATGGAAAAAAAGTCTATAAAAGCCTCCATGGACGAATACATATTGTGTTCCCTATTAAAATGGTAAATGAATAAATTGGATTTATTGTTGAGTGAGAAGAATGAAACACCATAAGTTTTCTAACCGAAAAGAGAAGGAGTTGGACAGTTTTATATTATTTTGTTTGGCCAATAAATGCAATCATAACTTATTTTGTTTTGCCCCAAAAATTTGAACAATTCTCTCTTTCTCTCTTTCTCTCTTTTATATGACACGAAATGTAATTGGTCATGGGTCTTATTGTATATGATATTTACAAAATTTTCATGTAAAGCTAAATATTTGTACATATAGATTTTTGTACATTTTATGATTTGTAGAATAAATATTTTTAATATTAAATTGTATATATATAATTTTTATATTTTATTCATATCAATTTATATACAAACATATAAATTTATATATAAAATCTTAAAATTATTTATTTTTTAAACTAATAATTACAATAAAATTAAATGGTTATGAAATCCATCGTTATAATAAATTAATGTTTTAGAGAATAAATGTTATATATCCCAAAAATATCCTTCATTATTTTAAAAATAAATGCATTTTAAAGTTGGAAAATTTTAAAAAATGCGACAACTAAATATTTTTGTAAAAAGAAAAAAAAATCTATTTTTGAATCTATATATTTTCGTAAGTTAAAAATAAATATATTTAATTTTCGTAAGGTTGAAAAAGAAGCGGGATCACAAAGGAATTCAAAATCTATTCAATAGTATCAATTGCACCAGACCTCATTATATATACTTATTGGGAAAACTCTCTCAGCATTTTCTGTATTTACACGCTCAAGCTTGAGGACTTTGATAGCTACTTCCTGACTGCAATAGACACCTCTATACCTGAATAATAAAAAAATGAATGCTTATAAAAAAAACTTTTAGCCTTTAGAAACAAAAATTTAGGAATAAGAAATTTACAGATCCCCAAATGACCCAGAAGTTACTTTGTTTTCAATTTTGAGTCGTTTCATATCAATTTCTCAGTCATCAGTACCTTCCGTAGTTATTTCAATGCATGTAGGTAGCGAATCATTCCTCAATTTTCCATGCTCAAAAGAAGTAATTGATTTCTGTTTTAAACAAGACTAATCATGTAGAGTAGCTAATGCAAGATATAGAAGGTGGACAACCACCAAAAATCGAAAATGAAGAATATATGGAATCTAGAAAATAGACATAGGCATGATGATATACACAAACTGCATCAAAGGTAGGGGATTTTCATCGCATGAGAACGTCGTTTTTACTAAAATTAGTCCAAAAATAATGCTGAATATATTATTTTCACCTTAAGAGATCAATTCGAGAAGAGGGAGAAACATATGATCTTAGCTCATGAAAAAATCCCAAAGAAAATTTAAATACAGAAATTACCTAAAGTTTACGTGTCTCCTTTCTCAACGCATATTTTAGACCATCTATTTCCTACAATGCCATACCGCATAATTTTTTTAACCAACTTAATGATAACAAAAATAGAAAGGTCATCAATAGTTGATACCCGTTGTACCAATAGTATTTGTATATATTTTATTAGTAAATAAATAATATTATATATGAAAATATGTTATTTCTATGGTGTTATTTTAAATAATATAACAAAATCTGAATGTGAAATATATATATACAATATATATGAATATACATATATTAATTTCATAATTTTTTAGTATAACATATATATATATGAGGTAAATATGTATATACTTTTCAATCTATATATAAAAAAATAGTTTTTCTCTCTCTTCGTTGAGGTGGCTTAAAGATGTCAAATTGGGTTGGGTTTAGTGGGTTAACCCAACCCAACCCATTTAAAATATAAATGGGTTCTTCATAAATGGGTCTAAATATATATGGGCTTAATGGGTTTAAAACCCATTTACATTAATTTTAATGAGTTTTACCCATTTAACCCATTAAGTCCGTTTATCTTTCACTTCAAATTCACCGTCATTCCAAATATCCGATTTTGACCTCGATTTTACTCGATCTGTCTAAATTTTAACTCGATTCACCCAATTTCATCAAATTTCAAATCGTTACTCAATTTTAACTCGATTTCACCCAATTTTACCTAGATTTCGCTCAATTTCCGCCGATTTCACCTAATTACTCGATTTCACCTACTTTCAACCATATTTCATCCAATTTTAACTCGATTTCACCCGATTTTAACCCGATTTCACCTAATTTTAACTCAATTTCACCGAATTTCAACCGAATTTTAACCTGATTTCACCTAATTTTAGCTCGATTTCACCGATTTTTAACCCGATTTCACCCAATTTTAACTCGATATCATCCAATTTCACCGGATTTCAAATTTATGTCAACCAATTTAACCCGATTTTACTCGGTTTCTTCACTTTCAATGAATTTCAACCTGGTGGCTTCACCAGATGAGAGTAAAAAACCTCTTTATTTATGTATAGATAGACTGTTACTATTACTATTCAATTAATTAAGAATTATAAACATAAGGTCATAATTAATAAAAAAATTTAAATAGTAGATTTAATATGTTATTTATTCTAATTAATAAAAGGATTATTATGAATACTAAATATTAAATTCTTAAATAAAATAATTAATTACTCATTATAATTAATATATTACAATTATGAGTTTTATATTCATAAATAAAAGAATTAAACAATAAAATAAAAAATTATAAAAATATACAAAATATTTTATTTCAATTGTATAATTTTAAATAAAAAAGTAAGCTAATAACTAAATCATTATTTAAAACGAGGAAAAAAATCTATGTTTGTATATATAGATTTTCTTAATGTTTATGATTTGAAGAATAAAAATATTAATTTTCAAATTGTATATAGATAATTTTCAATTTTATTAAATTATATAAAATATTTAAAAACTAACTTTTTAATATATAAGATTTATAATTATGATTTTTGTAATATTTATAAATTTAATATCAATATAAAAATAAAAATTAGAATTATTGAGATGGTTGTTATCTATATAGGCTGAATTAGTTTCACCAAATTGTTTCAAACTCAATTTTTGAGATATATATATATATATAATTACAATGTCAAACTCATCACAGAAAATAAAATTATTATGATGACTTAGTAGGTGTCGCCATTGTAACTGCATAAAATGTTGGAGAATATAATTCGTCGCCCTTTTAAAATCTTCAGATTTGCCCATGGATGATGCCGACTGCTCGTTATTGGGGGCTAAAAAAATGCTAAATAAAATCCCATTTCTCTCGCAAACCTTCAGATGAGAGGCTGCATGGATATGTATGCCAATCTATGCATTGACATATTACAAACACATATGTATATATTGGTATATTTAATAATTAGCATGGATATAAATTATAATATTAATTTGAATCCATCCACTATGTCGACATATAGGTTTCACAATATAAATTATCACACATTAAAAACTAGTTTAAACATTATCTTATTTCATGTGGTGTGCTTAAAAGAACTATAAATCAAAGTGAAGAGTGAAATCCTAAACAAGGAAACAAAAGCAATAGGAAAAGCAAAGCAAAGCATAAATGGCAAAGTTCAAAGTTCAACCACGATATTGGTCAGCCTCTTGGTTATGTCAATGGGTAAGTTGTAATCTTTCGAATAAGAAAATGTTATATAATAGACGTATCACTGAATTTTGTTCTTTCTTTTAACTAATAAAATACGGACATGAATGTTTGAACAGGAATTTCCAAGGGTCATGCGCAATGCACATTTATAGGGGAATGTGAAATCTCGAGTCCGTGTGATCTTATAATCTGTACGGAATGTTGCATCAAAACGTATCCACAAAAAGCCACATTTGGCCAATGTGAACTAGAGAATGGCGAGTTCCATTGTCACTGCTATGACAAACCGTGTCCCTAAACATTGTGAAATCATATCTAAGTAACACATGAGTTGAATCAGATTTATGTGTGTGGTTATGGCTTGATCAGTCAAGCTTATGTGTGGCTTTGATTTGTTCCCTTTTGTGTGTTTGAACATCAATAAAGATGGGTGTATATGGACATATATAGCCCACCGACGACGCATCGATATTTGATTCATGTACCGTTGCTTCTGTAATAAAATTTTATATCTTTTATACTTGATTTCTTTAAATACCAAATCTTATTGCACAAATCAAGATATTGTGAATGTATAAAACCATTATACTTCAACAACCAATATCGTGGTTCCGCTAGCGATTATTGGACATGCAATACGGACAAACCAATGGACCATGCGTTGTTCATCCAGATAACATACTATAAGCTTAACCATTGGTGCAAAGGTTATACCTTGTTAAAGTGTTTCCTTGCCTCATCATCTCGCTTGCGGTCTTCTCATGTCCAAGTAGATCCGTTGCCACGAGTTAGAGTTTTGCCGACATGTTTTTATGCTTAATGTGGTTATAGTATTTGATCATATTTCAAATTGATTGGTTGTTCTTAATGCTTTTATTCTTGTTGGTCACTTAAATTATTCAATCTCACATTTATCCCGTTAGTTTATTGCATTTATCTCGTTAGTTATCCCTTTGCGGAAACGTTAGTCTAGATATTTATTACTTGAGATTAACCACATAATATTTGATCTCGAAGGTAATGTAATTAGTATAATCACACACACTAAGAAGATGTGTAATGAAATATATGAGATATGTGTATAAGAAACGGACTAAAGTTTGAAGGGTTAAATAGATAATTTCTCGACTGATTATGGACTAAGACAAATATTTACCAATGAGTCGTCCTGAAACCATCCCTAAGAGGATATGTGGATGTCTCGGATTAGGGACAGTGACCCAAGGGCGTCCGCAAATTGCGGACGGACAACACTCGGTTTCCGTCCCTAATCCGGGATGCCCTTAGTATCCGTTTCCAATTTTTTTCCCGTCCTATTTCGTTTATAATCCGTCCACAAATTTAGGGACGGACTGGTCAGTCCGCCAAATCCGTTTGCAATCTTTAAATTTCTAGTAGTCGTCTTACATCAACGAAGTTGCCTCGGAAAAAACCTTTGGGGGCAAAACTGTTATACTTGGTGGTGATTTTAGACAGATTGTGTGTGTTAACCAAGGAGGACGACCAGAGACTACTCAGGCAAAATTAATCGATCATACTTGTGGCAAACATGTTGCATATTCATTTTGACACAGAACCTGCGATTATCGCAAAATGAGGTTGAATTTTCAAAATGGCTATTAGATGTCGGAGAAGGTACAACACATGGAATAAACACTACCAACGACAAACACAATGATGGAGAGAAGATCAAGATTGAGAATTCGTTGTTGCTTAAAATTACGGACAATCCATTACAAAATATAGCGGACACAACATATCCATGTTTCACCGAAACTTACATGGATCGTGAATATCTTAGAGAACAAGCAATTTTGACAACTCGGAATTCACATGTTGATGAGGTTAATGATTTTTTACTATCGAAGGTCCCAAGACAGACGACAGAATACTGCAGTTCAAACATGATTGAAATTGATAGTTCAACTAATGATGATTGGGAATCCTTCTATCCTATAGAATATTTAAACTCCTTGGAATTTTCAGGTTTGCCGAAGCATCGAATTTGTTTAAAGGTTGGAAGCCCAATTATGATGCTTCGCAACATCAACCAACGTGAGGGCCTCTGTAATGGCACACGTTTGGTCGTTACTCATTTGGCCGCGCGAGTGCTAGAGGCTGAGATCATCATAGGAACCCATGTTGGAAATAGAGTCTTTATACCAAGAATAATTTTATCACCTACTTATTCAGGCCTCCCGTTTACATTGAGGAGACTACAACTCCCCGTAAGATTGTGCACGCAATGACAATACATAAAAGTTAAGGGCAAAGTCTAAAACAAATTGGATTATATCTTCCTAAACCAGTCTTCAGTCATGGCCAACTCTATGTTGCACTTTCAAGAGTAACTTCTTCACATTGTCTTAAAATATTGGACACAAATGAAAAACCAGATAAAGAATCAATTGTGATAAATGTGGTTTATCGAGAGATTTTTACCAACTTACAACCAACTTAAGGTACACATTAAAATTTTCCACTTAAATGTATCAAACATATATTTTTCTAATTATCCATCTTTGGTTTAATTGTATCTTACAGGTCGTGGATAATGCTATAAGTATACTAGCTGAAAGAGTTTGAAAATTTGTATTTCAATATTTACTTAACCACTTCAAATATTAATCATCAATACATACAATAGTTCTCAAATGTTCAAAACACCTACTTCTAGTTTTATCATTATTTTTCAAATAATAATTAATCCATCTCAATTATATACCGTCATTCTAAAAAAGTAATATTACAAATAACTTGCAGTGAAAAAGCCCGTGCATCATGCGACCACGTTATCTAGTCTATATATAAAAAGGAGGATAAAATAGTGCAACCTCCTTGCGCCATCTCAACAACCTTTAACTTTTTTTTTTGTTTTTTATTCTAATTTATATTTCAAATAATATAATAAAAATGTGGATATAAAAATATTCAATATATATATATAAATATATATATATATATATTAAGTAAATATCCTCCTTAAAATTTTTTGAAAAATATAATAAAGAAAAAGAATTAAAACATGAAACAATAATAATACGAATAAAAAATACCCTAATAAAAAATTATACTAAACAATTTATATAAATTAATGAATACAAAAAATATTAATTCATAAATTGTATAAATTGTATAACAATTACAATTAACTAAATTTAAAAAAATTAATCCAAACAAAATAAATATATTATTAAAGACATTTATATTACCGTTTTTTAAATAATGAAATAAAATTATTAATACTATCATAATTTTTCTCGTTTTTTCTTTGGAAGCGTTTCTTCCTCTCCACTATTGTGACGGTTCCTTCTTTCTCCTCACCAGTTCAATCGTTCAATGGATTTAAATGAAGAAACTCTTCATTGTTTTGGATTATTTCATCAATACATTTGCTAGAGAGATGATTGGGTTTCACATGGATTTGTGAGACCATCGAATCTCGAGTAGCACAACGACAGTATATCTCGTTCGGGACTCCTTCCAACTCATCATCATCTTCATCATCCGAAGACGACAATGATCGCAGATTCGGAGGATCTTCTCGATCTCGGAGGAAGAGATTTTGCAGTGGAGTTGTAATCGTCGTCCCTGAATCCTCATGGTTTACACAATCATATCTGACGCCATAGCCATCAGAGATGAGATTTCTATCGAATACCGGAAAAAATACTCTGTCATTAACCACCGCCTCCGCATCGGGATCCTCCTGGAGATTGACGAAGTCAAACTCCTCATCATCATTTCCACCAGTCATCGACTCTGTTTTCCTCCCATCGCCAATCACCCGATTCTCCAGCGGCTTCGTATCCAACTCAATCTGCGGTTTCAGCGAGGCCGTCGCAGGAGTAGCAGACAGAGATGTCACAATGATAATATAGGATGGGTTGACAGAAATGGAGCAGGTGAGGTGGAGATAGAGTGGTCGAGGCAGAGCCAGATAAAAAGGAGTGATTGAACTCGAAATCATGCACAGACGGAGTGGACAAGGCAAAGGCAGATAGAAGAAATAACAAAAAAAAAAGAACAAAAAACAAATAACAAAGAAAAAGTGATGAAGAAGAAGAAAGAAAGAATGGGAGAAGGAAAATTATACGTATATGTTCTAAAACATTTTTAAAAGGAAAATTATGTAGTAAAATATCACTACAAGAAAATCAGGTTTTAGGGACTGAAAAATCGGTTCCTAATCCGTCTCTAAACCTGTTTGGGGACGGATTAGGGACGACCAGAGGTAGTATCCAATCGCGCGACTCCAAATGCTATCCGTCCCCAATCCGTTCCTAATTAGCGACGGAAATCTCAGTCCCCAATCCGTCCCCAATTAGGGACGGAAAATGTAGTCCCCAAACAGTCCTTGGATTAGGGACGGGTTATATTTGGTCTCTAAAGTTTGGAGACGGAACACACATGTAGTCCCCAAACAGTCCCCAGTGGAAAAAATTAGTTGTCTCCTTCACATTCTTTTCTTATGCAAAATTAATTATCATGGTTGTTCTCATTATGTTGCATTTTCCATGTATGACGATTCTACACAAAGACACAACACACATCTTATTATTTTCTCTAACACCTACTCCCATAAAGTTAATAATTACACTCCATTTAAGCATAACAAGTATTGTTGTTTTCCCTGTTCAACTTTATCCCTTCTCTATTTTGTTATGTGTTTTCCCTCCCTTCTATTTTTCTTTTTTATGAAGTCTTTGTACTTTTCTTTTGCACCTTTCTTTCTTGGTGTTTCTTCTTTTTCTTCATACATTTTCATGATACCAATATTTAAATCCCTATCAAAACATAGTACTCACCCCTAGCATAAATGAAACAATATTGTAAACTCACATATCTAGACATTGATGGATATTCATCTAATTCAAGCAAGCAACCCACTTAACATATTATCGAATTTTTGTGTGCATCAGAATCAACACATCTCAGAACGGTCGAAAGCAATTTCAAAGCTTTTGTTAATGGTTTTGCCTCAAGCTCGCTATCCACTATCTTCTCAAACGGTTTACCAAAAATGGTGTTATAAATACTTATATAAACACATAGTATGTACCTCTACCCGTTTTAGGTCAAACAAAAGGAAAAATCTACCCGTCTTAGGTCAAACAAAAGGAAAAAATAAATTCTTCAAATGAAGATTTATGTTGTTTACCATTTCATCATGTTCTGAGTGTTTGCAAAAGTTTTGTCTATCTTTTTAGTTACTAACTTCAAGCTCATTCTCCTATATCGAAAACAAATATAGAAAAAATAACAAAATGTAGAAACCTTTCTCCTTTTTATATTTTCTTTTCATTTCAATGTCAATGGAATGACATTCAACAAAAGTGAACTCTTCTTTGAAATAATGTTATTTGTAAGCATTTTGTAAGATCATATATTGGGCCTTCCAAGTTGCAGGTTTAAGTAGGAACAAACAATTAAGAAAATTACTTAAATACATAATCAAACAAATATATTTGTAAACTAAAATCAGTAGAGAGAAAATGATTGAAAATATTTTTAAAGAACACAACATTCTTCTATTTTCCGAGCCATGATAGTATGTATCACATTCTACAAAAAAAAAAAGCTTCGAAACATGAGCACCATGTATTGAATTTGTGACGTGGCCTAATGGTATAAACACATATTGCCCCTATGCACCGGTTCGAGTCTCAGCTATGGTAACTTTATTGTTATTATTATTAATTTTTTTAATTCATTTAATTTTCAATTTATTTTATCAAAGAGACAAAATATTAAACAAAAACATCTTAATTAAACAAAATCCAGAAAATTTAATTCTGTATTTTGTTTAAATTAGATTTAATCAATAAACTTCAACCCGGTGA
Organism: Gynandropsis gynandra; assembly: GCA_036759665.1. NCBI lineage: Eukaryota > Viridiplantae > Streptophyta > Magnoliopsida > Brassicales > Cleomaceae > Gynandropsis > Gynandropsis gynandra. The sequence goes on from CM071867.1 coordinate 1,301,294, forward strand.
GTTAATTCCTATTAGTAGGTTCTTATACCAATTGTAAGAAATTCGATAATCTTGTATGCGAAAAAATTAACGAATCTAATAGGAGATTAAATCAACCAAACAAATATTTATAAAGATGAAGAATTATTGATAACTTACTTCATGAATCCATGTTATTTTATCGGTAGATCTTTTTTTTCTCCAATGCCTAATTCTTCCAATTTCTCCTTAGTATTTGTTTTGTGAATATTGTACGGTATATTAATTTAAAGGGCATTAATTATTTTTTGTAATAATGAAAAGACATGTCCTAAAAGACATGTCTTTTGATACATACCCTTTAAATTTTATTAATTACAATAAATCCTCAATTTATAATTAATCACAAAACCATCATTAGATTTCTATAATTGTGGAATGGCACGGAGGAATTTTCACCCGATAATTGTCTCCTCAATACAACATTAATCATCACCATGTGTACCTCAATAACAATTATCAAATACTTATATTTATATGAATCAACGTTAGAATAAATTTTTCAACAGTTAACACAGTTAGAATAAATACTTTTGTTAAGAAGTCGTTAACCTTACGTTACAATGTTTTTGAAAATTCCAAAGCTAAAATCTTTGTAAATATTTCAAACTATCTTTTAGCTCCTTGAACAGTTTTTTTAACTTTGTTCTTGAGCTTCTTGTGTTCTTAAATTTTTTTCTCCTACTCATTATCTCTAATACTTCATCGCCCATTTTTATCTTCACGAGGCATTTAACTTCCATGCTATACAAGGCTTGAAGTTCCCTTACTCGTGGCCTCTTCGATATCTAAACCCAAGTGAAATCATGCAAACATTTTTTTATGAATTTCATACATTGTTTCTTGCCTTTGAAATATGCAAGATACTCCTTGCAATTTCTGCACTATTGCCCTTTTCTTACCACCCCCCCCCCCCCAATCACCCTGACAACATGATTGGCCTTATCGTCCTTAGTTTTGGGATTTGTCACACCACCCTTAACCATGGAATATTTTTCTTGGACCAGATTCTACCATTCTATTTTTTAGAAGAAGAACTAGCAACCATCACAGGCCTAACAACCTTTGACACACCTTCGAGCATTCGATTCTCTTAATCAATCAATGGATTGAACATCTCATGCAGCTTAGTATCCAAGTTTTTCATGTTAAAATTAACAGTGAACTGGAAAAAGATGTCAAGGAGTGATTGTGGGATCAAAACATATGCCAACTCCTTACAAGAGTGAACCCAAACTTCTCAAGTTGTTTGGTAAGATATATCATCTTAAGAACGTAGGGTCCAACTATCGTGGTAGATTCATCATGGAGTTAAATAGACCTTGGTCAGCTAAAATGTTTTCGTCCTACTCTCCGATCCATACAACTTCTTAAGATGTGATGATCTGCATTGGTTCTATGTCCTGATGCTGACACTAGAGTTCAGGACTCATATATGCCAAGATGATACATTTTGAGGTGATCATAACATCATATTGCTTCACATAATCAGTCATGGCATCAACGTTATTAGCCGTGGGTATAGCCATATCTAGCTTATCGATCCTATCGATAAGATTTTCATGCATGAAAGTTAGTCTCTACTAACCTTTTGAATTCCAGTATTGATCGTAGTGAGTGGAAGACATTCTTCCTCACTAATCGAGAGATATGTGAAATAGAAAGAAACGCAATAATGTAAGAACATTTCTTAATACATTATTTAGATACGGACTTCATCCAAATAGTGTCAAATACTAATAAATGCTACCATAGCATTAGAAATAAAATTTCTCATTAGCAACCCCTCTAATATGAATCACTTCTCAAACAAATTAATTGAGTTAAACATGCAAGCTCCTAATGATTTACATCATATAGTTCCCTGGTAGTTAGATCGCTCCTATAGACATAATTGAATTCACATGTCACTCATTGATGTCAATGATTAAGATATGTACCCCTCGGGTAGTCTACGCATATGTACGATCTAATTGTTGGCTCTCATTTTGCATCTTATGCCGCAGATTACACTCGTTGAATCTCAACTTAGATACCTCCTCGTAGTCAAGTCGTTTCATACAAAAAAAAATCTCAACTACTATATCTAGTTTTGAAGGTGAAGTCAACAGTGAAAACATTTTTTTACCTTTGGAACTCAATTGCTTGATCGAGCAATCATACTACGTGGACTCTTTAGGAATCACTGAGTAGGGGTGGACAATCCGGGTTTCGGAGCGGGTTCCTCGGGTTTGGATTCCTCGGGCTATAAAAATTTGAACCAGAATTGAACCCATTTGATTTTCGGTCTGGATTCTCAGTTTTCGGTCAGGATTCGGATTGTTCAGGTTTTGAAACATTGAACCAAAAAAACCCGAACAACCCCATTCTGATTCCAGTTCTCTACGGTCAGAAACCGAGGTCTCTGATTACCGAACCCGAGCATACTCTTGTATTTTACGTGCCATGATCGGAAGCCACCATCGGCATCTTCTCCAGCTTGTCCTCTCGTGTCGGAAAATCACGGCGCAAGTGACTTAGCCTGGCTCCCCCACGATCGTCACCATGGCTTCGTCCTCGGAGCAAGAGTTCGTGCCCAATACCGAGCCAAACTCAACTGATTTTCTCGCTCGAAGAGTCTATGGGACGCGAAGATCGCGTCGCGCGTCTGTGAGAAGCTAGGTATCCGTCTGATGAAGATCTGTGTCAAAGTCGTTTCCATTAAAGCCGACGAGGAGCTTTCCCGTCCAATCCACCATCGTAAGATGGTCCTTCCCTTGTTTGACTTTTTCCGCCGCATCGGCATCGAAGTCGACGGCACTGAGCAGCTCAACGAGATCGGCCCCGGTGGGAATTAGGGTTTGGAACGGATTCTTTGTTTTCCAATTTCTAGTACACACAGGCAAAGAAATATCCATTCCTGAGGAATAACCAAAATTTCCAGAAACAATAATTCCTCATAGAAATCGATGTTCCAAGTATGATCCTCGTTGCTACATAGTCACTGGAGTCGTGTTCTTCTTCCATTTCCAACAGTTGGCTTCTATCGGATTTTTTTTTTCTTAAGTTTCTTTTCTTTTAACTTTTTTTTGGGTTGTTTGAGTTATTCGGGTTATCTCGAATCCGAAACCGAACCGATCCAAATCCAAATGGATTTTTGATATTTAACCCATATGGATTTTCTATATAATTCATATATCTCGTGGGTTGGGTTATTCGGTCGAGGTAACCCAAAATGCCCACCCTATCGCTGAAAAAATGCCCAAGAAATTGCCGGATCTAATTAGATTTGTGCAATTTATCCAATAAGTTCACTTGACCCAAGAAACACAAATTAACCTTGTAACTTTGCTCGGTCTGAATAGTTATACAGTTTAGTCGAGTGGTTTATCACGAAGACTGGTAACTTATTACCGATAATTTTTGAACCCATAATTTCTCGAATAACTAAATGCTCGGTCAGTACCTCTAATTAAAAGTCATGCGTACGATCTCTAACAAAATGCTCGGTTGAACATCGGAAAAATTAAATGGTAGAACATATATGAAGAAGGAGATGAAGAGGCTTACACAATTGAACAAACCATTTAACACTCCACTGTTAAACCATTACAATGTAAAAAATGATGTAAAAAGCCAAGAAGATACCAAAAGTTCTAACCTTTTTTAACTTGTTACAACTACAACAGTCCAATCCCGCCAGACTCCAAAGCTGTCAACTTTTAGAATTTGATCACTTGGGTTCCTCTTTGAATCAGTCTATCTTCACCGAGGAATAGATCTTCCTCACAAACCAGAAACAAGCGTAAAACCCAATCGTTCCCGTCAGGACGAAAAACGCATATGATATGATGATCATGTATCCGAAGTAGAGAATGCCCGAGACAAATTTCGTGATCTCGAGCTTTGTGAAGAAGTAAAAAACCGAGTAGAGGAAGAGGTAAAAAGCTGAGGAGCCTGCGGTGAGGTATGATCTCCACCACCAATTGTAGTCTTCACTGCAAAGCTGGAAATAGCACAGCACAATTGTGATTTCCGCGCACGTGACAATCAATATGACAAAGACGATGAAGAGGAAACCGAAGATGTAATAGAATTGGTTCAGCCATATTGAGGTTAAGATGAAGAAGAGCTCGATGAAGACTGCCCCAAATGGAAGAATGCCTCCTATCATTATGGAGAAAGCTTGTTTCATATACCACGGCTGCTCAGGTACTTGCCTCGGGATCTTATTCGTCTTAACCGGATCTTCTATTGCTGGCTTCTTGTAACCAAGGTAGCTACCGACGAAAACCAATGGGACTGAGATACCAAACCAAAGGCAAACGAGTGCAAACATTGTCCCAAAGGGTATGGCTCCGGACGATTGTTCTCCCCAGATGAGCGCGTTGAGGACAAAGAAGACTGCGAAAAGGATACCAGGAAACATAAAAGCCGTCTTCAAGGTGATTCTCTTCCATTCGGTACCTTTGAACATTTTGTGAAGACGAGAAGAGGAGTAGCCAGCGAATATGCCCATGAAAACCCAAAGGAGAACCATGGCAGTCATAAGACCTCCTCGGTTGGATGGAGATAAGAATCCCAGTAAAGCAAATATCATGGTCACAAGGGTCATTCCGAAAAGCTGAACACCTGTACCGACATAAACACAGAGTAAACCCGAATTGATTGGTGGCCTGAAGACATCTCCGTGCACAAGTTTCCATCCAGTTTCTTCCTGGGCTTCATCTTGGGTTTCAAGCTGATTGTAGTTCGAGATATCTTTGTATAGTGTTCTCATCATGATCATGGCTACCATACCAGAGAGGAATAGAACAATCATCAACGAGTTTATGATGGAAAACCAGTGGATTTGATCATCGTTCATGAGAAGGTATGTATCCCAACGAGAAGCCCATTTGATTTCACTTTCCTGAAAATCCGAGAGCAAAGAATATTTGTAGAACAAATTGAAAGACAAAACAAGTATGCAAAGAGACAAGTTACCTTAAATGTGACATCATAGGTAAACACAACATCTTTCCCTTTATCAACTTCTTGCGGCACAGTATTGCTTTGGATCAGATTCTTTGTATCCTTGTTGCATGTTGCTACCTGAGGATTCTTATCATTCCATTCTTTGTATTCATGAAGAATACTACCCAAAATAGAAGAACCATTAGCTTATAAATGTCAGAAAATATAACAAAATTCCAATATAGATATATAGAACTCTTCGTCGCTGAAAAAGATCCAGCCAAAACCTAGACATGCTTAAAAAAAACTCGATGAAAAGGAATCGACATACACGAGGTAATCACCACTAGGCAATACCTGTTAGGGGTAACCTCGAATCCAACGATTCGAGCGGAATCAGACTCTTGATCTCTATGGTACATAACTCGGAAGCTCAAGTGGTTATTGATAAAATATTTCTCCTCTTTGCTCTACAAAAGCCAAGTGACTCCTTACAGTTGGCATGTAATGTGAACGATATAAAATGCAATCATAGGTTTAAAGGCATACCCCTTCGTAGCTTCCTTTGAAACCAACACGAAAACCGTGTTCGTAAGTAGTGGACTGACTTCCATCTCTTCTTTGTCTAAGAACAGCTACAGGAAGATTATCAAGAATCCTGCACAACCATTTGTGGTAAGATTTGATAGCTGAACGAAAAAGTATCTCACGTGATAAGAGTCTCGAGAAAAATGAAGATAAAATACAAACACCTGAAGACGAAGATATTACAAACAGAATAAAATATGGTTTGTTCACTACATACATATTGACTCGGTATTCATCATCAATCTTTTCCTTGAAATTTTTTGCAGATTCAGCATCAAGTGTTACTCGGCAACCTACTCTGCAGGGTTGATCCTCCAACATTTCAAACTAAAAAGAATTCATTAGGTCAACTTCACATGGTGGCACTAAGGCATAAAGATTTATAGAAAGTATTTCAAGTTATTCAAAGTCTTATAGCAACAATATAAAGAAAATGTTTAACTTACAGTATAAACTGAATTTTCAATTCGATCCCCCCTGAGGACCTCCCCCAAGTTTTCAGCGTTGTTCAGAATCTTCGATGGCTTACAGTAATTCAGATAGTAGTAATCATATGGAAGTTGGGTCTTTGTAGATGACAATTTGTTCACTTTGACATAAAGAGGGTCACCCTGTTTCAGATCGAAAATCACATTCTTATCAGCAGAAACAAGGATTCAATTCACAGACAGAAGTTCTTTGTATAAAGAGTGTATGTACAAATATGTAATTCTACATATAATTAGGGTTTGCTATATCAAAGTGTATATATATGCTGTACGTGAGCTTAAGTAATAACAACACAATTAATCTCTATTACCAATTCTCCATACTTTGCTTCCAATGTGGAATAGAGAAACATAAGTTTCATCCAAATGTTCCAATCCAAATGAATCAATGTTACACTTCAGTATGCTATTGAGCCCGGCATTTGATCTGTTCTTACACTAAACTTGCGATCACATCTAAACAATTACAAATCTAAGAACCAGTCTCCAACAAAGTCACGACAATATCCTGGTGAAATTCAGCCTACACCTGAAGAACAAAATTGGTGTACCCACTTAAAGAACCATCAAGGCTCTTCAACCAGAAATCATCGACCGTCGAACCCTATATTGTCAATGATCCTCCACTGCCCAACTAAAAAACGTTCGGCGACCCTTCACACTCAACACCTTATCGCTTTCGTTTTGCGTAAAAATTCATCAAATCGGGAGAAAATCAAGCTCAAATTTCACTGTATCGTTTCTAATTGTTTGCGAATCAAAGGTAAAAGCTCATCAAACCTGCTCAAAGTGGCTACAGATAGAAGCAGGCCAAAGAAAAAGGACAAAAAAATCGGACAGATCTAAGCAAAACCGAATGCCACAACAACAAATCCGAAACCAGAAACCTTAGATCGTTAACGTTGTAGACGCAAAAGCAGGAAAGGACAAAAAGAGTACCTTTTGGAAATCGCGAGGAGCGACACCAGGGAGATAGAAGGAACGAGCAGTGGAGAACAATAGGAAAGCGATGAAGATACTGCCATAGATTCTACAGCTACTTCCCATCATCGTCTTCTCTCTCTCTCTCTCCGTGGAGCTTTTCAGGTGGAAGTCGCCGGAGAAACGAAAAGTGCCAAAGGGGTGGCAATAGTTATTTATTTAACAAAAGGGGAGATCATAACGACGTCGTTTCGGACGAGACGACATCGTTTTGGACGAGACGACGTCTTTTTAGTGGACCAGTTCTCAAGTAAAGAGTGAAAAATCCCATATATGCCAGAATACAATCTACGAGATGTAATTTATTATAACGATATACTCTTGTGGTGTAGTATCATTTTTATAATAGAAAACAATCTAAACGATTGTTTAAGAATTAAATGGTTAATGGATGTTTCGATCTTTTTTAGATGGACGTTATGTGGTAATTTAATGATTTATGCTTTTATCTAAATGATTTACAACTTTTTTTTTCAAAAAATTTAGATTTTTTGGATTATTTATTAGGATTTCAATCATTTGTTTCCGGAAAAAAAAAATCATCAACAATTTTATCTATCACATCACATTGTTTTTGTGATCATGTGATGCACGCGATTCTTGTGATCCATGTGATCCAAATGATCCATACGATATTCGAAAAAATAGTTCAAAAAGCGCGGGAAACCACTAAAAAGTCGTTCAAAAATCGTTTGAAATCGCTCGAAAATCACTAAAACTCGAAAATCGCTGGAAATCGCTGTCAACTTCAAAATCGCTTCTCGCTCATTCATCTCGACTTTAAAATAGATTTCGTTACGAAAAATGTCAAATCATATATGTTTTCACTAACAAAAACATTAAGGTATATTTGTTTATTTTTCAATTTTTTTATTAGTTTTTCGAGTATACGTAAAGCAAATAAATTCTAAAAAAGTATCTTTGATATTTTACCATTTTAAAGCGTATATATATAAGTAATATATCTTTTAATAGCATATTTTTCTAAAAACTTTTTATATTAATAATTTTTATTTTTTATAAAATTTTCGTAATTATTAAATATTAATTTTATAAAAATATTTTTAATATATTATCTTTTATATATTCTTATTTATAATTTATTTTCTTTACTTATGATTTTGTTTTCTTTTAAATAATATAAAAAATATATAGTTATTTAAAGAATAATAATTACTTACATAACTATATATTATTTTTAATCTTTATGTATACCACCAACTTTTCCAAGACGCTCAAAGACTTTGGACTTTAGAGCTAGATACTCAAATTTAACAATTTTTTAGAGAACATTAGAATATATTAATACAAGATGGTAAATCACTTTAATTGTAAAATATTTTAAAATTATAATATACTATTAATGAAGATGGAAAATCATATTAATATTAATAATTATAAAAATTAAATGCACATTTTGCATATAAAAGGAAACATATTACAATTATATTATGAGTATATACTAATTTTATATTTAAATTATAGTGTGTTAATATTATTATTAACGCCAACAACTTTATGTTCATACACTTTGTTTTTTTGGCAGAAAATTAAGAAATAATGTAAATAGTAAATATCTCGTATGAAATTTTATGATGCAAATAAGTTTTATATTATGATTTTTTCAAAATTATAAATCATGATTAAATAATTTAACTAAAATCACTAATGAAAAGAACAATTAGTTAATAAATAAATAACATTAATTTTATATATTTATCTTTTACTTGGATTTATTATACTAACATAAATTGGACTTTTTTTATTTCTAAATAAACCTACTATTATGTTTATACCAACATGGGAGAATATCAGATATCTTCTCGTAGGGTTAAAGTGCTTCAAAAATACTCTCGTGAAAATAATTATTAAATATGATAAAAAAACTGAAGAAAAACAAATTTGGACTTAACTTTCGAACGTGAAAAAACACATGTTCTGTAGTTTTTCAACGTGAAAACTGTAAAACCGTGTCAAAAGCAAGAAAGAAAAACATTTTTTCGATGTTAAAACTTGTTTCAAAGTTTAGAGCAAGAAAGAAGAAGTGATTTCAAACGTGAGAGAGATCGATTTGAAGTTGACAAGAAGGAAATGGCTAAAATCAGCAGGAGTAGTGAAGAAGAGAGCACGAGTCAATCTTCAGTGATGTCCATAAATATAAGTAGATCGATTTCCAGGGTTTTGCAGGTTGTCGAGTCGCCAAATGGTTTATTGATTTGAAATGGGTGTGAGTGTCAGTGAGTCAATTGAGTCGCAAGGATCACGGGAGTTACATGACCATTTTCGACTCATTAAGTCGGTTGAGTCTCAATGATTCGGTTGGGTTGCTTGAGCATCGTAGAGGGTCCAAGGGTCGTTTGAGTCGCATGGGTCGCTTGTGTCATTGAGTTGCAAGGGTCATTTGAGTCGCATGGGTCGCTTGTATCATTGAGTCGCAAGGATTGTTTGAGTCGCATGGGTCGGTTGATATTATGCCCCATGGGTCGCTTGATATTATGGCTCGTGGGTCGCTTGAATCTCAGTGAGTCGCTTGAGTGTCGTAGAGGGTCCGAGGGTCGTTTGAGATGCATGGGTCGCAAGGATCAATTTTGTTATTGGAACCTACAATAACACAGTCATCATAATCTACAATGCCTCCATCCTCACCTTCTTTAGCAATGTTTCCAAAAACAGGAATTAGAGGCTCAATTTCCCTCTCAATTTCGATTTCACACTTCACACTTGCCGATTCTATCTCCACATACAGCAGTGGTCGAATTCCTCTTATGTATTTGAATAGATAACAAATAAGATGCTTGTCATTTATTATATATGTCGGTTTCCTATTTTCACAAATATTAGACAAATAGCTTAACTTCAACTTCGTTGTATTATTTCCCACCATCATCTCTGTGCATAAATCATCAATCAGTTGCTGGTATGTCAGACTAACCAGAGGACAATAGAAAAATACTCTCTGATTTTTCTGAACTCTACCAACGCATTCAGATTCTCCATTTGGGGTTTTTTCCCATTTACCATCATACAAAAAATAAATCAATGTGATTTTCTCATCCACCGAATCCATTATACTTGTAATAAAAACATAAAAGAGGGTAAATTATGTGACCCACTGCAACCGTGCGACTTGATGAGACTCTATGACCCAATGCGACCGTCCGACCCTTGTACACTTGCGACCCTTTGACCCCACTACGACCCTTGTACCCTTGCGACCCTATGACCCCTCTGCGAACCTTGTATCCATGCGACCCTTTGACCCCTCTGTGACCTTTTTATCGCTGCGACCCTTTGACCCCTCTGCGACCCTTGTACTCCTTTGCGACCCTTGTACCTCTGCGACCCTTGTGCCTTTGCGACCCTTGTACCCGTGCGACCCTTTGACCCCTGCGATCCTTTGACCCTTTTACGACCCATTTACCTCTGCAACCATTGTACCTTGTGACCCTTTGACCTTTGATCCCTTTGACCCCTCGATGATACTCTGTGACCCAGTGCGACCGTGCGATTCTGTGACCCCGTGCGACTCTATGACCCAGTGCGACTGTGCGACTCTGTGACCAAGTCACTCATTGTGATCATTTGACATTTCAATAAATATGACTCGTTTAGACTCGTTTTCAATAAACGAGTCTTATATTGACCAGTGCAACCATGCGACTAAATCAATAAAAGAACTCGTTTTCATAACTCGCAAAAAACAAGAAAAACACAAGAGAAACACAAAAAACTCACTATACATACCTAGTTTTTCTGCGGAACGTGCTTAATTGCAAGCTTCTTTGTTGACAACAAATGATTTCAACTTATTGGCAGCGAATCTGATGTTGATTTCAAGCTACTCTCACCAAATCTGTTGTGGTGTCGAAGAACAGTAATTTTCGCACTACTGGAGAGAGAAATCGAGGTGCTCTAGAGGAGAGAGAAAAATTGTCGACTAATTAAAGGATAAGGGTAATGTGAGATTATCAAATTTTAAGGGTAGATTTGAAGTTGAATTTTTTTTTTCAGGGAAGGGTATTTTTGAAACACTTTAGCCCTACGAAGGTATTTTTAAAGTTATCCTACCAACATAATATCATAATATCTTGAAGGACTGGAAATTGTAGAAGCATTATACAAATTGACTAAAAATTAATATGAAATAATGAAAACATAACCGTCTTTAAACTTCCATTTGAATTAAGAATGAATGTATACACATTTAATTTCTATGCTTTAATTAGTTCACACTGCATTATTTATTTTTAGATTTCAAATAGTTCTATTTTTATTACTTAAACTAGGAAAAGCCCTCGCGTGATGCGTGGGATTATGATTTTTTTATTTAAAACATTACGTATAATAAGTAGAAAACAATATTAAATCTTAAAGCATTTACTAAAATAAAGATAATAAATTAGCCATTGATAATATTGAAATAGTTTATCGATGCAAGGTCTAATAATAAAACAATTGGTCTCACTGTTAATAAATTTTGATAGAAAAGTGATTAGCGAAGTTTGATTGCCAATTTTTTGGTTAACGTATTTTTGCATGAACAATTGTTTAATTTATATTTGGATTTGTAAAATAATTGTGTTTGAAATTATTTTGAATAACAAATATATTACTGAAATTTTTTAGGATTCTTAGTTTAAGAAAATTATATCGAAGTAGTAAATGAAGACATATATCATTGCAATGTTTAATTGTTTCCTCCCATGAACTTAATTGTCCCCAACAAATAAACACATAAAATTAGTAGTAACATACAATTATTAATCTTAAGTAATTTATATTAATGTGTAAGAATTGATATGTTGGAGTAATTTGTTCATATAAATTTTTTCAAATGGAAAATTATATTTGCGATTATATTTTCTCAATCTCATTGGACAAATGAAATTATTTAGTGAGACATAGAGTGGTTATTAATTATTATATAATAAATTATTATATGATAAATAATTATTTATGCATATATTGGACATGAGTATGACTAATATTGTAATAAGATATTTTATTATTGATTATTCTTTCAATATTTCTCAATAAACAATGTTTGTTGATTAAACTCTAATTGAAAAGTAAAACTTTATGGAGTTTTACATTAAAATTCAAATAATTTTTTGAAAAATAATTTTGTATCCTTTATATAGTATATATATATATATATTAAATTACAATTACGTAGTATTTTATTTTTTAATTTATTTATTTTAGAAAAAAAACTTGTTTGGAATTGTTATATTCTGTGGAGTAATACATAAATTAACCATATATATAAGAAATTAGAAACAAAAAAAAGGATAAAGAAAATTATATTGTTTAAATTTTTTATATATAGATAAATATATATATTACATATACCAAAGAATCGACAAACATTGTTTCCAAGACCGGTTTTTTGTGGTGCATGGCATGCTGCAGTCCCTTGTTATTTATTCTGATGGGTCTGATCCTAAGATGTGCTGCCATGGCATGTGGATTTAGATGTTGCTGCTAAGGATCTTGATGATAATGATGAGGAATATGGAATTGTGATAAGCCTTTTAAAGGGAATATTCCGAGTGGTGCTTATTGAGGCATTGTTATGCCTTGTGGGTGTTGTTTGAAGTAGTTTGGTAGTTGCATTAAAGGATGATGTGCTATTTGCACATGCCACACCAGTAATAGGAATAATAGTATTGTCTTGTATTCCATTACATGTCGACAATGCTAGGGATTGATGAGTAACTAATAACAAAAGAAAATTATGGACGACTCTGTACTTGAAATCCACCTGTGGAGTCGTTATCAAAACTGGTGTTGTTGCTCGAGTCTATGGATGAGGTTATGCATCAGCCATGTAGCCAGATACATCAAATTATTATGAAGAAGAGCTTGATACATTATACATAAGAACATAGATTATGTAGATATGTTAAAATTAGCATGATAGGTTACAAGTACAAACAAAAGACAAGTGAGGTTACCATGATGACATCGATTCTCAACAAAATGTAAAACATAAGGTACAACAAACAACATATATACATAATTTCCAAATCACCATTGACTGTTTAATAAATCGATACTCACTGTGCAAATCTGCAAGTTTTAAAGGTTCTGATTTTTCAAAATTGCAATGATCAATTTTTTGTTCTCATTAAGGTACTACACCAAAAAGAAGATAATAATATGAAATTGAGATTATTGTAAAGACACACAAGTGAGCACATGCTTATTTAATTCACTCATACACCCAATATAAGGTATTAAAGAATCAAAATCCAATCATTCATACATAAACCAGTGATGAAAACCTTGAGACGGAAGATTCATATAACAACTAAATCGACTAATAAACTCAAACAGACAATCTTGCCTTCAAGAAAGAATGGAGACTCATGAATCAAGCAACAATCATGTCACATACAAAATACCAATATATGCATCTATGTTTCCTTGACAACGGTATCCTAATCATCATGACATGATTCAACGGATGGAAACAAAGGCAAAGTCTTTTTTCCATCTCTTTAAGCTTGTAAAGACATACATAATAATTTACCTCTTACAATAAGGTTGCACAACAAAAAGGTCTAATGGGGTTATCTATCGAAACTGGCTGATTTTCGGATGTAGTAACCTTTCACTATCACGTTCTTCTCCAACTTTAGGATGAAACAGTCCTCGCCTCAGATTGTAGAGATCATGTGAAGAAAAGTAACACATTATTTCCATCCCTAAGGACTAAAAGATAACCATATTGGTTTATTGAAGCATTTTTTCATACAATTGATGGTCAAGCATTTTTTAACTTATATGGGTTCACCGAAAGTGATGGTGTCTGGATTCAAGCCGACAACGATGGTTTCGGGATTCAAGCCAACAACGATGGTGTCGAGATGATCATCCACGTTATCATCCGTGTTGCTCTCTTTGTCTTCATCGAGATATCAAGTTCCTTACTTTAAAGACCAAGACGAAGAAATGGAGGTGGAAGAGGAGCTTCGAGATTCGCCTGCCAAACATCAAGAGTTCGTTTGCCAACGATAAGCTAGAACACGAATTGTATCATTCGAGTAGTGATACAAAGCATTCAGGAAGGCGGCATGAGGAGAAACAAATCTATACCTTCTCATATGTAAAAGGGATAATTTGATCGGTTGGCATCCGACTTTCATTTGAAGATCCGACATAAGGAGACACGAATCCATAATCTCCTTGGATTATCAGAGCTTAGATACAAAGGTCGTTCGCTAGAATTAGAAGAGGAGATCGACATGAATGTGAGGTTTCGATTCGACGATGGCGAGAAATCCATCTTGTATAGATGAAGAGAACATGAGAAGAAGCCGATTGAACTTCTAAGGGACGAAACATGTTTTATTTTTACTCGTCTAATTGTTTAATTTTTTGTGTTGAACTTTTTAGATATAAAAACGTTTAAATTAGAATTTTTATTTTTACTTACATGTTGAACTTCTCATACTAAAAAACATTTAAAATTGATATTTTAAATAATAAAAAGTTTAGTAAAGAATGTTTGGATGGAGATTTAAAATGATGAATATTCCAAAATAAAATAAAATAAAATAAATTGGTTGATGAGGTGACTTCACCAAAAGCCACCATTTGCAACAACTTTTATATATATAACTAGAAAAATCTCCGCGCGATGCGCGGATTATAATTTCATATTCATAATTCTTAAAAAAATTTAGATTGAAATGAATAATAAATGGTATGGTTTAATGTTTAAATTACTCGCGAAGTCATATGGTTGGAAGACTAAACCTCTGAATATATTGGTTAGACCTACTCGAGATCCATGAAAAACATGCGACCATTATTATTAAGCTAAGATCAATAGATAATATCTAACGACATAATGGAGTCCACACCAGTAACCGAATTTGATCGAAAATCATAATATACAAGCATTAATATCAAACCTTTGCAATTGCTTCAGCAATCTCCTTGACTGAGACAGTATGACCGAGACCTATATAGTTGAAACTATATGGTTTTTTTTTTTTTTTGCATTAACTCTTGCTATTTCATGGTATTTTCCCCCTTTATCGCATTCTTTTCATTGAAAAAGATTAATTTTGGATCCAGGTATATTCATAATTGAAAGCTTGCATTGACTGCAATATGATGGAAAAACAAAATTCATTCCAGACACCGACTTTCTGAATCAGACGCATGATTGAATACCAAAGGAGGCAGACACGTTTTAATAAACTACTTGTCATGTGAAGCATGTCATGACATGGATATTCTTACTTGCACAGGACTGATTCTTCTCGTTTTTGGGAATTCTGACTGAGATCGAACTGCCTACAATGGTATTTTCCCTGTAAAATAAGAAACCGAGTCAATCAACAGATTTTTAGGAAAAAGGAATCAATGTAGACGATGCTTGCAAAGTGACCTTATGTCTTCTGCAATCTGATTATTGACCTTATGTCTTCTGCAATGTAAACCCCTTTACCCTTTATAGCTTCAGACATTTAGATACAGGTGAACAGTTATGAATGGGATGATGTATTCTCACACTAAACCGTTTGGAATTCGGGATTGCTGCCACACATAATTTTCATTTACAACCACTTTCGGTAAACTTGTATATCCTTCCCACAGCTTTGTATCAGATCTCAATGTTGTATATCTAAACGAAACTTCGATTGAACCCTTCCTTACAACTGCCTATACAACCTTCTTGCTATCAAACTCTTGCCTCATTTTAAGATCCAATCCATCTTTGAACTCGAAGAATATTATTTTCGCTATCGTGAACTACCATTTCCGAGTTTTTATCACCATCACCATACTTATGCTCTGTCGGCACATCAGAATCAACTTTATTACTACCACAAACAACTCCATCAACTACCACATTCATGGCACATCCACCATCTTCTCGTAACCCGCTTGTATGTTCATTATCAGAATTATCCGAATAAAAAATATTTATTGTTTCCGGATTACTCTCAACTCTACTTTTGTTATTTGGACCTAAAATAATACAGTCATCATAATCTACAACATCTCAATCTTTATCTTCTTTAGAAATGCTTCCAAAAGCAGGAATTAGAGGCTGAATTTCTCTCTCAATTTCGATTTCACACTTCACACTTGCTAATTCTATCTCCACATACAGAAGTGGTCGAATTCCTCTTATGCAATCGAATAGATAACAAATAAGATGCTTGTCATTCATTATATATGTCGACTTCCTATTTTCACAAATATTGGGCAAATAACTTAACTTCAAATTCGTTGTATTATTTCCTACCATCATCTCTACGCATAACTCATCAATCAGTTGCTGGTATGTCAGACTAACCGGAGGACATAAGAAAATTACTATCTGGTTTTCCTGAACTCTACCAACCCATTCAGATTCTCTATTTGGATTTTTTCCCATTTACCATTATACAAAAAATAAATTAGTGTGATTTTCTTATCCACCGTATCCATTACACCTGTAACAAAAACATAAAAAGAGGGGTAAATTATGTGACCCACTACAACCGTGCGACTCGATGAGACTCTGTGACCCAGTGCGACCGTGCGACTCGATGAGACTTTGTGACCCAATGCGACCGTGCAACCCTTGTATCTCTGCGACCCTTGTACCTCTTCGACCATTTGACTCCTCAAGAATCCCAACCTTCGGGGTATTAACCCAAATCAAATTACAGCTCATAATCAAAACATCATAAGAAAATTCAACTCATCGGTCACTAACCATTGTTCGGTTAGTCGATCCTCATATTTTCGTTTAGCTGATCTATCTCCTAGGCGCGAACCCCACATTGTCTAAATGATTGTAACCATCATAATATGTTTGCAAGTTATCTAATTGCAGCTCAAAACTATTTCTTGGAGCCTCAAGATCTAAGAAAAAACAGAGATATGATCAAATCGTGGAAAAGGTATCTACAAGCATAAAAAATAGATATGATTAAATGGAACACTTTATAGGTTCTTTACCTTCATCGCGAAACTTGAGCGAGAAAACCTTCCTGGCAACATTGTGGCTATGAAAATAGAAGGAATGCAATAAGCCACCCATCACTCAAATAATGGCGACAGAACATTCAATCCGAACCATCAAAACGTATCCTGCAGAAGATAAAACAAAAAAAGGTATCAGAATCTGAAAGCAATGGTCAACATCAGAAGCAAATATGGATGAAACAGAAGGCACAAGGAACGACATTGATGATTAGGAAGCACGTGATGAACAGAGGAGAAGGAAAAATGAATAAAATTTCTCGAGAATGGAGAAGAACATTATTGAGAAGGAGAGGAAAAAGTGAAGTGATGAAAAACATTACCACCTATCTTCGAGCAAAACCCAGAAGATCAATATCAGGTAGAGGAAACGTTTGGGAATAAAAAAATATATTGTGGGTTTAGTGGTATTAATGGTGATACAATGAAAGTTTATAACTATTATATCAATATTAAAAAGTAAGTCGTGGGTGATATATATTAATTGAAAATTTAATAAATAACAGTTAAAGAAATATTAAAACTAAAGAAATATTAAAACTGATGTGTCATGTATTAATTATTGATATAGTATATAAAATTATAAAAAAGTATTAAAATTGAGGTGACATCTAGTAAATTGTGGGTGATATATATTTAATGAATAAAAGTTAAAGAAATATTAATTAATTGAAAATTTAATGAATAACAGTTAAAGAAATATTAAAATTGATGTGACAACAGATTAGATATGTATTAATTATTGATATAATATATAAAATAATAAAAAATATTAAAATTGACGTGGTATTCGAGGTGGCTTGCTGTCGAGCTTGCCTTTACAACAACTATTATATATATAATTTTCAACTTTTTATATATATTTATTAATTTATTAATTTTTTATTTATTTACATATATAATAACTAAAATATCCTCTAAATTAATATAAATATTTAGTATTTTTTAAAATATTAATATTACTAACATATAATTCATTTAAAATAATATATAAATGATAATTAATATAGAACAAAAAACAAAAAAAAATACTTCAATGACGTGGAAGCTTGAAAAAGAAGAATGCATTAAAAATCAATATTTGTTAGTAATTAAAATTTGATCAAGTATAATAAATTGAAAAAAATTTTAAATATTTATATTTGTATAATATATATAGATTTTTTATATTTTTATGTAAAGATGTTATGGATATTAATAAGATAGTAAAAAAGATATTTAAAAAATTTTAAGTCATTTAATTACATTAATGATCAATATAATTATATTTAATAAAAAATTAGTTAAAAAAGACTTGCTTAGGTGGCTTCACCACAAACCTCCTTTTGCTAGAATTTTTATATATATAATTTATACTATATACTAAAAGACAAGTTTTCATGAACAATGCTGCAGCGATGACGTGGCACGATCCAAGCCATCCAAACGAGCGGTCTACTACGTGTACAAACGCGATTTACCGGTCGTATTTTCGGTTTTACCTAGCCCGCACATGCTCCCCGTTCGATGCAGGACACCTGGCATCTTATGTTTTTGGGTGGGTTCGCAGCCATTGGATGAGAAATTTTTCAATGCATTCGACGGCTGGATTTCGCCACCGACACCTCTCGATGTGTCACGATCGTCCGATAGATTTCTAGGATTTTCCCTTTTATTCTGTGTTTTCGTTTTGTTGTGTTTCCATTTTCCCTCTACCGATTGGTTTTTATTTTCTCTGTTTTTCTGCTTTTGCTCTAGGATTTTTTTTCCTTTGTTTCTGTGCTTTTAATTTAGGGTTCTATGGGTTGATTATGCTGTGAAAATGGTGTTTTCCGCTTCAATGTGTCGGTTTTTATGCATGTCTTCTTCGTCTTCCGTGGATTTTGTTTTCTTCGTTCTCGTGGTTCTGATCTAGGGTTGTATGGGTTGATTATGCATTGAAAATGGTGTTTCCCGGTTAAGTCAGTGAGTTTTTATGCTTGTGTTCTTCGTGTTGTTGTTTGTGTGTTGTTTGGCACCGATACCTCTCCATGCGTTAGGTCTGCTCGATGGCATTTCTAGGGTTTTTCGTTTACTCTCTTTTGTCATCCATGTTGTGTCTTCCATTTTGTTTCTGTCGTTTGTTTCTATTTTGCTCCGTCTTTGTATTTTTTTTTCTAGGGTTCCATTCCAGTCAAAATTTTGGCGATGTTTTTACTATAGACTTTGGGTTTTCTGGGATTTCAATGTGTTCGCGTTTCTGAGTTCTGGTTCCGGTTTTTCGGTTATCGGTCTAGGGTTCTGATCGATACTTTTGGTGGAGTTTGTTTTTGCATTGTACATTAAGGATTTCTTGTTTGTCTTGGTTGCTATCGGGTGGATTTGGGTGTACTTTGTTTTCCTATTTTAGATTTAGAATTGTAATCGGTTCCATTGTCATGCTTCGTGGTTGTTTAGATTCTTTATGGTTCCTTTATAGTCTGTTCGTTTATTGATATGGTTTTTATAGTTTAGGTTTTCGTTTATGTCGTGCTCCAGTTTTAAAGAGCATTTGAAACTTCATCAATTTATCATCGGCCTCGATGATACCATCTACGACACGGTTCGTTCTCAACTTCTTTCACGGGATCCTCTTCCTTCTGTGAAGCAAGCGTTCAATGTCGTCACTCAAGACGAAAGTTTGAAGCTCGCCTCCCCGGATTCAGATCCCAGTGAAGTTGTGAGTTTTTCAGTTCATACTGCTCTCGCTCCTACTCGTTCTGACCCCGATCGCAAGAAACTTCATTGCACTCATTGTGGCAAGCGTGGACATGATCAAGCTAGTTGCTTTGAAATCCGCGGATATCCTGATTGGTGGCCTGATAAATCACGTACTTCAAGTGCGTCGAGCGGTCGTGGACGTGGTCGAGGCACTGGTGGTGTTCGTGGACGAGGTCGCAGTTCTTTTACACTTGCCACAAATCATGCTGTCGTGAATGGTCCTGTCTCTCCACAGCCCGGATCTTCTTCTGTTGTTTCTGGCTTGACGGTTGAGCAAGTCCAATTGCTCTTCAGTCTTCTCGGCCAGCATAAGGCGTCTGTTGCTGCTGAGGTTGATGGTAAGAACTGCACTCTCCAATGGTTATTTGACTCCGGTGCATCTGCTCCTATGACAGGTTCTCTGCAGTCTCTTACCAATATTCGTGATATTCCGCCAATTGCCGTTGGACTACCAAATGGTGTTATAGTTTTTGCAATAAAGAAAGGCGACATCTCTCTCACATCGTCTCTTCGACTCTATGATGTTCTTTATGTCAACGGCCTTTGTTGCAATCTTACACTAAGGATCGTTGTATTGTTCAGGACCCTATCAAGATGAAGTAGATAAGGGTGGGTGAAAGACGAGGTGGACTCTGTTATTTACGTGGTACGGTATCAGCTGCAGCAATGACAACTATGGATTCTACTTCGGTTGATCTTTGGCATCGCCGTTTTGGTCACCCCTCAGCCACGGTTCTCAAGCTTTTCCCAGGTTCTTCTTCTACTAGTTGTAGTTTTCAATAATGTGACATTTGTTTGCGTTACAAACAAGCGCGTTCTTCTTTTCCTCTGAGTAATAATAAGAGTACGGAGCTTTTTCAACTTATCCATTGCGATGTTTAAGGCCCCTATCGGGTTCCTAGTACTAATGGTTCCAAGTATTTCTTGACTATAGTCGATGATTATTTACCGGGGATTATGGATTTATTTGCTTCGCAACAAATCTGATGCATCAACCAAGCTTCGCAATTTTTTCGCCTTAGTTGAACGTCAATTTGCTACAACTGTTAAAACGGTGTGAAGTGATAATGGAACTTAATTCATGTGTCTTAGTGATCATTTTCAGACTCTTGGGATCATCCACGAAACTTTGTGTGTTGGGACTCCACAGCAGAATGGCCGGGTCGAGAGGAAACACCGGCATATCCTTAATGTTGCTCGTGCGTTGCGGTTTCAAGCTCACTTGCCGCTGGAATTCTAGGGAGAATGCATCTTAACAACCGGTTATCTCATCAACCGCACTCCTTCTTCAGTGCTCCACGGCAAAACGCCTTTCGAACTTATATACGGTCGTGCTCCTCCTTTGGGTCACATTCGTGTATTTGGTTGTACAAGCTATGCCCATAATCAACACAATCACGGAGATAAATTTGCTAGTCGGAGTCGCAAAAGCATCTTCATTGGTTCGACTGAACCTGCAATGGATGGGGCAGAGGAGGAGACGATGGAGCGGGTAATTGATCGTTGCAACCGAAGGGGGGAGAGAGAGGAACGACGGAACAGGTTCAATCGATGGGGGAGAGGGGAAGAAGCTGGAGCGGGTGATCGATTGAGGAGAGGGAGGGACGATTAAACTTGGCAGCGATGGGGCAGAGGGGGAGACGCTGGAGCGGGTAATCGAAGGGGGGGAGAGGGATAGAAGCTGGAACCTGCAATCGATGGGGAGAGGGGAAGACGATGGAGCGGCCAATCGAAGGGGGAGAGGGAGTGATGTCAATTGAAGATTTGAGAACGTGAGAACGTGAGCATTGATTGTCATTGAAGAACTTTGAGAAACTGTTACTTCTCCAATTCACAATGAATGCAGAGCTGGGAGATGAAGTGGTAACGGGCCAAAGTTTTTTTTGGCAATTTTTTTAAGGCTGACGTGGAGGCCTGAGCTTCTTGCAAATACAAGAACTTTTATATATATGATTTCATTTTCAAATTTATTCAAAATTCCAAAATACTTTATACTTTATAAAAAAAGAAAGAAATGTTAAAGCTACAGTTATTTTGCACCTTACAATGATAATAATAAAATTATATCGTATGTGAAATATGAGATTGATCTTAATTAAATTTAAAATTTATTTTAAAAATTTAGAGTTGTTTAATACCATATATAATAGTCAATATTCATATCCTAGATGATGTGGTACAATACAATATAACATTATTTCTAACATTCAATTTCAACCATATAACGTGAACATTACAATCGAATACCCAACATCACAATATTAAAACTGAGATGAACTAGATTATTAAATCATGTCAAATATTAATTTGGAGCAAACTAATATAAAAAAACTAACTCAATAATTTAAAATTTTCTCATATTGCATATAAAAGTTATAATTCATATCAATATGAAATAATACAATACATCAAACTAGGGGTAGTCAATCTGGGTTATCCGGACCAACCCGAACCGAACCGATCCGAACAACCCGAATCGTGTCAAATATGGATTATCCTACGAACCCATATGAGTTCAAATTTCAGAATCCGTTCGGTTCAGATTGGGTCGGTCTGGGTTCGGGTAAAACACGAGAAACCCGAACAACCTAATTTAAAAGATAAAAATAAAATAAAATAATTTAAATTTTTTAAAAATATATTAACACTAAAATTACTAGTAGATTTTCTTTTATATATATAACACAGTCCCGGTGTTCTAGACCTAAAAGGGACCTCTACATGATAAAGAGAATTCGAGAAAGTTTTCTTTTATATATATATATGTGTGTTATATTTGATTTTTAAATTTTTGTTTTATATTAAAAAATGAATTATCAAAATAATCATAACACTTAATAACCCAAATTATGTATAATACCCAAAAAACTCGAACCCGAACTACCCGAAGAACCCAAATATCCAAATGTAATTCAAATTATTTCGGGTCCAATTCTTTTGAACCCGAACAACCTGAACCCGAACCAAACCCAGACCGTATACATTCGGGTTCAATCGGATCTAATTTTTCAAAATCCGAAGAATCCGAACCCGAACCGAAACCCGAAGAACTCGAAACAAAATCCGGATTGGCCATCAAACTATTTATATATTTTCTCCACATATTTGATTATAGCTTGCAAAAAGTACGAAACCATCAATGGCATTGTTGAATTCATAACAAGAAGAAGTTGAAAATGGGAATGTCCAACCAATCACTATAGTTATACACACTTATATAGAATCTTTTTCATCATCATCATCATCATCATCATCATCATCATCATCATCATCATTATTATTATTATTATTATTGTTATTATTATTATTATTATTATTATTATTATTCAAGAACAAATTTCAAGAAAAGAGTTGTAGAAGTAGAAATATATATATATAGATAAATTGGAATAAATGATAACAGGTAAGGTTTAATTGATACGGGCAGGTTTCATGGTCCAAGCATTAAGGGTTAAAAGATCAACACTTTGGGATCCACTATTGAAAACATGCAAATAAGTATCTATGAAATATATGATTATAATGAAATCAACACAAAATAATAATAACCAAGTGGATTTCCACTAATTTCACTTTTAATCATTATCTTATCTTTTTTTAGATATTCCAAATAAGGACATGTTATACATCCGCATGTTGTTTTTATCTATCTTTGGTAACTATAAACATGCCTTGCCACACATTACCTTTTATTAACATGACATCACCCACTATAGAATTTTGGGTACTTTTCTAATTGGATTAGACTTAACCTAATTATGTTAACATGATACTTGTGTATATAGGGTGTAAAACCATCTTAAAAAATATCACCCTATAATAACTTTTTAATCTCTATTCCATATCATGGTATTAGAACCAGGTTCGTCTTGATTTGAATATACCGATATTGAACCCTCAATTATGTGTTCATGTTCTAGGATCGAGTCTGTGCGCGTGTGAGGGGTGTGTTGTGATGTATTGCCTTTAAGGACATGAACCTTTGTGTCATATATACGGTGTTGGACAATCCTACACTTTTGAGCTAGTTTTTGAGATTAATTAGATCCAAACTCATATTTGAGATGATATCAAGGTGCGTTACTTAATACAATATAAAATGGTGTTATTCAATCCACTATTTATCGATCAGTTTTGAATTTAAAATTCAAAAGTATGATCATCGGTCATTATCTAAAAAAATAAAATACAATATTTGAGATGAATATTATTTTCCTTGTAAGAAAAACTCTAATTTCAATTATAAATTCTTTAACTTTGGTCTATCCAATTGGATTTATAATGCACTAGAAATATTTATCACCTTGACAAACCATATACTACACCCATTGTTGCTTATTTATTTTGACGGCTTTATGATTATATAATTCGCTTATTAATTCATTGAATCAAACAAATATGTATACTAAATCACTACTTAAGGTGATCATTATGAATGTTCAAACATGATTATTTTGATATATTATCCAAAAATAAGATAATAATTATACAACTATATTTTGAAAAAAAAATCAAATCAATATATAATCCCAAATAATATTTTCGTATAATAATAGATATTCTATCCTATAATATAAGAAAATATGTGCAACCAAAATTTTGTTTTGAAAATCAATTGATATATAATTAGAAGACAAAATTGTCTACAATTAGTCCTTAAATCTTTATCAATTCACTTTATACATTTAAAGTAAAGTCATATATATTTTTAATTTATTCCGAATCTATCAACAAATTATGTTAATAAATAGTAATGTCGTGTGAATGTAAAGAATATGAAGTGGAAACTCACCAATGTCCTGAGAGAGAGTGGTTGGTAAAGAGGGTCTATATCAACAAAAGCACCATAAGTTGTCCTATCATTATCTTGTTCCAATGAAGATCTGTCCAAAAACCACATCAAAACGTTACATATGTTTATTTTTATTTATTTATTTTTAATTATTACATTATTGAATTTATATTAATTTAAAACATTAAATATGGATTTAATTAATTAATTCTTAATTTTTTTAAAAAGATTAACATTTTTCAATATTATATATAGGGATGGAAGTTTCGGGTTTCGATCCGAGTTCTATGGGTTCGGTCCGGGTTCGGATTTTTCGGGCTATAAAAAATCGAACCCGAATTGAATCCGTTTGGTTTTCTGTCTGGATTTTTCGGGTTTCGATTCGGGTTAGGATTGTTCGTGTTTTGAAACATTGCACCCAAAATAACTCGAATTGTAATTGGGTTATTTGGATATTTCGGGTTCTTCGAGTTGTTCGAGTTTTTTGTTGTTTAGATACATGTATTTCGGGTTTTAGAACGAATTTACGGGTTTTTTGGGTTCAGGGTGAATTTTTGGGTGTGAGGAGAGAGGAGAGGAGGCGGAGGCATGAGATCAAGAGAGGAGGTGGAGGCGTGAGGGTGAGACTCAGGAGAGGAGGCGATGGAGGCATGAGGGTGAGATGCAGGAGAGGAGGAAAAGAGAGGGTGAGACTCAAGAGTGGAGGCGGCAGAGGCGTGAGGGTGAGATGTAGGGTGAGGCATAGAGAGGAGGAATTGTGAAGAGATGAGATGAGGAAAAACGAAAACATAAACTTTAGGTGTAATCAGTTTTTTTTTTGTTGTTTTGGTTCCTCGGGTTATCCGAACCCAAACCCGAATCGATCCGAACCCGAATGGGTTTTGGATTTGAACCCACACGGATTTTCTATGTAACCCATATGTCTTATGGATTGAGTTATTCGGGTTGGTCCGGTCCGGATCGATCTGGATAACCCGAAACGCTCATCCTAATTGTATATATATATATATATGTATATATATATGAATAATAGTTCATGGTTAGGTTCGGTTTTGGAACGTAGACATCACAACCAATTTTATTCAAATCTAAACGAACCAAACTGATATCATATTAAATATATATTTGAGTCTAGTTAATCCTAAAATTATGTCAAATTATAGATTTTAACCTAGTTAATCTCAAAAGCTAACTCAAGAGTTTAGGGTTGTCCAGTATCATATACAAGAGTCCAAAGTTCATTTCCTAACCAATGTGAGACAACTTATCATAACACTCCCCCTCACGCCCAGACTCGATCCTGGAGCGTGGACATCGGAATATTCAAATCGAGACGAATCTGGCTCTGATACCTTGTCAAATATGAGTTTTGGCCTAACTAATCTCAAAAACATGTTCAAAAGTTTAGGGTTGTCTAGTACTATATATAAGAGCCTAAAATTCATGTCTTAACCGATGTGGGATAACTTATCATAACAAATTAATTCGAAAATTTAAAGTTATCCAATACTATATATATATATATATCTATAATTTATATCCTAAATGAATGAATAGGAAACAACACTATATATATATAAACGTACCTGCTTTGGTCACTACACATGACAACCACGTACTTGTTATGACCATGGTGATCTTTAAAGATTCTGAAGTACACAGATGTGTACTCTTCCAAGTCCTTTGATGCAAGCACCATTAAACCGAATTGACCTAAACCGGACTTAACCGAATAATTTTGTTGACTGCATATCAATTGTGCGTCGGTCCAACCCGGTTCTATTTCATCTGCTTTCTCTAAATCTCTCACTCTGAACCAAACCTCAACATCAGCCTGTCATTGACATAATTTAATCAGAATATCATATTTTTAATTTAATGGGTAATTTCTTATAATAATTATAAATGAAGTGAACCTGTGAAGCAGTGATGCCAGAAACTTCAAGAATTGAATCTGACTGAAGAACTTTGTAAGGCCAGTTTACTTGCGTTGTACGTAACTTCTCTATTTCCTTAATTGGCCATTGTATCAATTGCTTTCCCGATATATCAAGCCATATTTTCCTCGGAATCGCCTTAAAAATGAAAAAAAAAAAATCAATTAATTTTATATCATATTTTAAAATATGTTAATCATCGTGTTACCTTTATAAAAAAATTCAATTAAATTCGATCTAAGTCAACAAAAATTAATTCAAAATTTAAGAATTACCCAAACCAATTTTAGGATGTGTACATCTTATAAAATAGAAATCCAATATCGAGATATATAGATTAAGATAAATTATTTTTTAATATTATAACAAATTGATTATATTAATTCAAATAATTAAAATTAACTAAAACTATGTATATGAATATGTGATATAATCAATAACAAATTATTGGAATATCCGTCATTATTTTGCTATGAGTAAAATATGTTGAAAAGTTTATGATACAATTGTGACGAATTATATAGTCGAACATTTTGTCACACCCTTAACTTTTACCTTTTTTATTATATGTTGACTTTATATTTATTAAAATAGACGTGCTAAAGATCATATAATATCATGAAACATGACTAAACACTAGGGTTGGTCGATTGGCCGATCGATCCAATCCGAACAATTCAAATTGTTTGAAATATTAGTTACTTAAAAATTTATATAGATTCAAATTTCAAAATCCGTTCGGATCGGATTGATTCGGTTTGGATGTGGATAAAACCCGAAGAATCAGAATAAACCAATTTTAAATATAAAAATAAAAATATAAATTTAAATTAATATTAAAAAATATAAACATTAAAAATTACTGGTGTATTTATATATGTATATATTGTTTAATATTAAAAAACTAATTATCCAATGAATTTTAATCTAAATAACTTAAATTATGTATAATACCCGAAAAATCCGAACCCGAACCTGAATTATCCGAAAAACTCAAATATCTGAATGCAATTTAGGTTATTTCGGGTTCAATGCTTTTGAACCCGAACAACCCGAACCGAACCCGGATCGAAAACATTTGGGTTCAGTTTGGATCAACTTTTTCAAAATCCGAAGAACTGAATCGAACCAAAAACCCGTATTGTCCACCCTACTAAACACATGCGATTAGATTTATGATTACTAATATTTAATCAAATTAATGTCACACTTTATAGTGTTTACCTGGAGACCAGACCAGCCCTTTTCGACATCGTCTTCCGTAGACGACGACTCGTTAACCCAACCCCATAAGATCCTACGCCTTTTCGAAGGATCAAAAAATGTCTTCGACGCGTAATATTTCCCGTAATCATATCTTGGAGCCGACCCATTTTGTACAAACCCTTCGTCCGGAATATACACGTCCTTAGCACGATCGTAAGTCCCGATCGTGTAATAATCATGCTTGGTATCGTCCAAGCTTACTTTCAAGACGTGTTTTATCAAGGGAGGACCATCAAACGACGACGTTTCTACGCCTAATGACCCGAACCTGGCCACGGGGTAAAAATCAGGACACTCCCACATTCCGCTATCGTTGTCATAGTGCAACGGCACCGAGGACTCGGTCCATGTGATGAAATCTTTGCTCGTGTATTGAATCGCTAGCCCACGTCGGTCTATCTTGCTACCTATATCGAACAATATAATATAAAGTGTACGTAACAATATTGTTTTCCCACAAATTTAGAAATAAAAAAAATAAAAAGCTTGAGAAAAACAATCTTTAAATTCGTGTCATTATAAAAAATATATATAAATTCAATATTTTTATGTTCTTTATATTGGACATCCCATTGCGATTTACATATTCTATAATCAAATTTGAATTTGAAATAAAATATTATATTATTTCACATCAAATATAATATGAACTATATACAATACTAATATTTGAATTAGTTTTTGGGTCCGTTAGACTCAATACATTTATGACTGATAATTTTTAAACAATGACACTAAATTTGTACTTTTAACAATTATACGAATTCAAATGATTTTTTTAATAATAATTCAGAAATTTTTAGATTTTTTCCCCCAAATTTTATCAAACCTATGGTGTTAATTCTTACTAAATTAAAAATTATTAATTATTATATAATCGTATTTAAATCTTGAAAGGATAACTAATGATGTTTTTCTATTACAATGTTGTTGATTTCAAATTCCATTTTAATTTACTTAAAGGAATCTTGCCGTATTATATACACTTGTATATTTCTAATTATCGTGTAGTCTTATCCTAGATATTAAATTCATAAATTGTTTTTTTAAAGACAACGTTGAATTTCTTATGGTATTATAGTCTCATACCGATAATAACGTGCCACCGGCCATCGAGGCTGAGCCATCCGGTGGTTGGGTCGCGAAAAGAGGTGGCGTTGATGCCGTTCTCGGTGGTCGGAGTCATGAGAGGATTCGCCGGCGACTTTGTCCATTCCACAAGGAAAGGGTCAGAGAGGTTCTTGGGCTCCGCGAGGTTTTGCGTTTGGAAGTTGTCGGGGCCGTGGACGCCGGTGTACAGAATCACGGGTCTTCCGTCGGCGAGGATCGTGGCGGATCCAGACCAGCAGCCTCCGACATCGTAGGGCTCCGAAGGTGAGAACGCCGGAGGATGTGGGACCCAGTTGACAAGGTCAGTCGACGTGGAGTGACCCCACACGAAGATCCCCGGAATGGCGGCGTTTGGATTATATTGGTAAAAGAGGTGGTATATTCCTTTGTATAACATCGGTCCTGCATGATACATATTCAATATATATATATATATGTTGATTATGTGTGTGTGAGAGTTATTTATGAATATGTATGGCATGATGCATAAAATGACGTAACGTTACTTTGTCTTGTTGATAGTATAAAATATACGTCATGGAAATATATTAACACTACTAATGTTAGTGTTCTTCAAGCAGTGAAGATGATGCAGAACACAGAACGGGAATGTAAAACTCAAGGTGATACCCGAGCGGGTATTGGTTTAGTGCCCGATCGGGAATGTAAAACTCAAGGTGATACCCGAGCGGGTATTGGTTTAGTGCCCGATCGGGAATGTAAAACTCAAGGTTCTACCCGAGCGGGTATTGGTTTGATACCCGATCGGGGTGCTGAAATGAAGACCTCAACATCACATGATCAAGAAACACTGTCAGCACCATCAGTCACTCAAGTAAAAGCTTCAAGACTCAATGTCGTTAAAGGAAGTCCGAGTCTATGTTTGTATAATCGGTTTAGTGTTCTTTCATGTGGCTAAAATGTAATCTTGATTCTTGTTCTTGTTTTCTTTTAACTTTGATCAGCTCTATAAAACTGATCATACTCTTCTAATTGAAGAGAGTTTAAGATTGTAAAATCAATGGAAACATTTTCTTTTCTTTGAGTTTTCTGTTCTTGAGTTCAAAAGTTTACATGGTATCAGAGCCATGGAGAATCAAAGTCTTGCGTTTCCTTTTCCCATTCATATAAACATTTCGAATTTTGTCACCATCAAACTCACAGATACTAACTATCTACTCTGGAAGACACAGGTTGAATCTCTATTAAAAAGTCAGAAATTGCTTGGGTTTGTTAATGGAATTACGTCCACACCAGATGCCACAATAACTACAAAATCGGGTGAAGAAGAAGCCAATCCAGCATTTGATTCTTGGTATCAAACTGACCAGTTAATCAAATCTTGGATCTGTGGGAGTCTTTCAGAAGATGTTTTCGGGTATGTCATTGGTTTGGAATCAGCATTTGATGTTTGGACCTCTCTTGCTAGGAGTTTCAATGAAAAATCCGTTTCTAGAGAATTTGATCTTCTTGCTTCTTTGCAATCCTTGAGCAAAGGCAGTCGATCTGTGCAAGGTTATTTGAAAGATTTCAAATCACTTTGTGATAACCTCAGTTCAATTGGTAAGCCTGTGTCAGAACCTATGAAAATTTTTCAACTGCTAAAGGGTTTGGGCCATGAATATGAAGCATTCTCTACTGTCATACATACATCAATGCACAAGCCACCGATTCCCACTTATGATGATGTGGTGTCACAGCTCCTAAGTATTTCACATACTGCAAAATCTTATCATACTTCAGAAGTAAATCCTCATATGGCATTTCAAGCACAACAAAATAATTCAGGTTACATGAACTACAATGGACGAGGAAGAGGTTTCAGTAGAGGTCGAAGTTTTGGTTACACAAGAGGTCGTGGAACATTCTCTTCTAGAGGTCGTGGATTTCATCAGCAAGTGCAGTCTTCTGGACCCTTCAGGCAGTTCACAGGAAACTCAGAAGTGCAATATCAGTCAAACAATGCAGATGGTTCTCGACCAATCTGTCAAATATGTGGCAGAATTGGTCATATTGCCTTGAAATGTTGGAATCGATTTGACAACTCATATCAGTCTTCTGATGTACCACAGGCATTACAGGCAATTCAATCATCCTCAGGAGCTGAGTGGTATCCAGATTCAGGAGCATCAGCACACATGACAAACTCTATACAGCATCTAACATCAGTTAATCCATACACAGGCTCAGAATCAGTGATGGTTGGTGATGGTTCTCACCTACCTATTACTCATGTAGGCTCCACAAATCTACCCACATTAACAGGTACTCTAAAGCTAAATGATGTGTTGGTTGTTCCTTCAATACAGAAGTCCTTGTTGTCTGTATCACAGTTAACTTCAGACTTTCCATGCTGTGTTATTTTTGACTCTGATGGTGTATGTGTCAAGGATTTAAAAACTCAGACTGTACTAGCAAAGGGAGTCAAACATGATGGCATCTATTGCCTGGAATTTCTACATCCACAAGCTTTCTATTCTACAAGGCAAAGAACAGCTTCTGAATTCATTTGGCATCAACGTTTAGGCCACCCACATCATCAGGTTTTGCAGCAACTCAAGCAGGACAGATTGATAAGCATAAATAAGAACACTTGTAGTAGCAATGTTTGTGAGTCCTGTCAGATGAGTAAAAGCACACAACTTCCATTCAGTTCTTCTTCCTTTTATGCTAAAGAACCATTAGAAAGAATACATTGTGATCTTTGGGGACAAGCCCCTATGACATCAAATCAAGGATTCAAGTACTATGTGGTGTTTGTTGATAATTTTTCTCGGTTTTCTTGGATCTATCCACTCAAATGGAAATCTGAGTTCTTCACAATCTTTACAACTTTTCAGAAATTAGTTGAAACTCAATATAATAAAAAAATCAGATCCTTTCAATGTGATGGTGGTGGAGAGTTTATCAGTTCTGTTTTCTTGCAACATTTGGCAAATTGTGGAATTCAGCAGCTTGTTTCTTGTCCATACACTCCACAACAAAACGGTTTGGCAGAAAGGAAACATCGTCACATCATTGAACTTGGGTTAGCAATGCTTTTTCAGTCTCGGGTACCTTTGTGCTATTGGGTAGAAGCCATTGTTACTGCCAACTTTCTGATAAATTTACTTCCTACTGAAGTGTTGCAGAACACAAGTCCCTTCAAGGTTCTAAATGGATATGATCCAGAATACTCTGCTCTCAGAGTTTTTGGATGTACTTGTTACCCTCATCTACGACCTTACACTGAGCATAAGCTTGAACCTCGATCCTTGAAGTGTGTATTTCTAGGATACAATACCAACTATAAGGGGTATAGATGCTTCTACCCTCCTACAGGAAGAATCTTTATAACTCGACATGCTATCTTTGATGAATCTTGTTTTCCTTTTCATGACTGTTATAGCCATTTGATTCCTCAATATCAGACCACACTGCTGCAATATTGGCAAAGGTCACATAACAGAGTATCTTTGCCCTCTACTTCAGTTGCAGCTTCATATCAGATTTCACCATCAATTCTTCACTCAACAAATGATGGTACAACTTCAACATCCAATACAGATTCAGGAATTATAAATGTTTTGTCTCAGAACTCTACTACTGAAGTATCTCAGCATCATTCACCAGTGGCTACAGCTGAGCATCAGCAACCTACACATCCTATGGTCACACGTTCTAAGGTTGGAATTTTCAAACCAAATCCTAAGTACTCACTTCATGTTTCTACTGCAGTACCAGATGAACCTAGATCAGCTTCAGCAGCCTTAAAACATCCTGGATGGAAAGCTGCTATGGAAGCAGAAATGATGGCACTTAACAGAAATAATACTTGGATACTTGTTCCTCCTACTTCAGACATGAATATCTTAGGTTGCAAATGGGTGTTTAGGACAAAATTAAGGGCTGATGGAACATTGGAAAAGTTAAAAGCTCGGCTTGTTGCTAAAGGATTTCACCAAGAAGAAGGAGTGGACTTTACTGAAACTTACAGCCCTGTTATCAAATCTGCAACAATAAGGATTGTGCTGACAGTTGCAATTGTTAGAGGATGGAATATTAAGCAATTAGATGTAAGTAACGCATTTCTTCATGGTGACTTACAAGAACAGGTGTACATGGAACAACCACAAGGCTTTGTGGACAACAATTTTCCTACTCATGTCTGCCTTCTGCAAAAGGCTCTATATGGATTGAAACAGGCTCCTCGAGCCTGGTTTGACAAGTTTAGCATGTATCTTCTGGAGTTTGGTTTTATCTGCAGTGCAGCTGATCCATCATTATTTGTTTATCGTCAAGGTGATGACATACTTTTATTACTGTTGTATGTTGATGATATATTATTGACAGGAAGTTCATCTGCTCTACTTACAAACCTCATTCAAGCCTTAAGTGATAAATTTTCAATGAAAGATTTGGGACCTCTGCATTACTTCTTGGGAATTCAAGCTCAGTTTCACAACTCTGGTATGTTTTTATCTCAAGAGAAATATGCCAAAGATCTTCTTGTCAGATCAGGAATGACAGACTGCAAACCTTTAAGCACTCCATTACCTTTGAAAATCAGTAAAACAACTTTAGAGGATACAAAATTTGATGATCCTACTTTATATCGTAGTATTGTTGGAGCCTTACAATATCTGACTTTAACAAGACCAGATATTAGCTATGCAGTCAATGTGGCTTGTCAAAGAATGCATGATCCTCTGGTTTCTGATTTTAAGCTTCTGAAACACATTCTGCGGTATCTGAAAGGCACGCTTAATCTTGGACTTCACATTCATAAGTTTAGCAAGCTACATCTCCACGCCTTTAGTGACAGTGATTGGGCGGGTTGCAAGGATACAAGGAGATCAACAACTGGATATTGTACATTCCTTGGCAGCAACATTGTTTCATGGTCAGCAAAACGTCAACCAACTGTCTCTCGGTCTTCTCAGAAGCCGAAATATCGAGCAATGGCTTCACTGGCTGCTGAATTGACGTGGTTATCATTCATTCTTCGAGATATTGGAATTGTTCAAGAACAACCAGCAACATTGCATTGTGACAATCTTTCAGCCGTGTATCTTACTACAAATCCAGTTCTACATTCTCGATCAAAACACATAGGGCTGGACTACCATTTTATTGCTCTTGGATCTATAGTGACTAAGCATATTTCAGCAAAGGATCAAGTGGCAGATATTCTTACAAAATCATTACCTCATGGATTATTTGTTTATTTGAGAAGCAAACTGGGTTTAGGCTTTCCACCCAACACCAGTTTGAGGGAGGATATTAACACTACTAATGTTAGTGTTCTTCAAGCAGTGAAGATGATGCAGAACACAGAACGGGAATGTAAAACTCAAGGTTCTACCCGAGCGGGTATTGGTTTGATACCCGATCGGGGTGCTGAAATGAAGACCTCAACATCACATGATCAAGAAACACTTTCAGCATCATCAATCACTCAAGTACAAGATTCAAGACTCAAGGTTGTTAAAGGAAGTCCGAGTCTATGTTTGTATAATCGGTTTAGTGTTCTTTCATGTGGCTAAAATGTAATCTTGATTCTTGTTCTTGTTTTCTTTTAACTTTGATCAGCTCTATAAAACTGATCATACTCTTCTAATGGAAGAGAGTTTAAGATTGTAAAATCAATGGAAACATTTTCTTTTCTTTGAGTTTTCTGTTCTTGAGTTCAAAAGTTTACAAAATACACATCGTTTTGTATGTTTTATAAATGAATCCATCTACTATTACTATATATATATATATATATATTTCTTTATAGGTTACACATCGATTTGTATGTTTTATAAATCCGGGAAATTTCGATTTATAAATGAATCCATCTTCTATATATATATATATATATATATATTTCTTTATACGTTACACATCGATTTGTATGTTTTATAAATCCGGAAATTTTCGATTTATAAATGAATCCATCTTCTATATATATAGAAATTGACATATGCATAAAACAAATTCATAATTTTCACATTATGTTAAGAAAAATGAGAAAAAATAAGAGGGAAAAAAAAGAAATTAGAGAACCAACCATTTGGGTCTTCTCATGTCCAAACAACACACCATTTGTTCGATTCACCAAACAGAAAACAAAGTCAGTCAAAAACAACATAAAAATGTTAACCGGTTCGGTAAGGCTGGTTTGGGGGGGAGCGTACCGTTCATCCAATTTTTGGGAGGTTGGAAATGATAACCGGTTCGGTAAGGCTGGTTTGGGGGGAGAGAACCGGTTTGAGTTCTCTTGTAAATATGATGATGTGAGGCGTTGAGAGAAACAACGTAATTACCAAAGAACAATGAGAAGAACAAAAATAAGGCAATATTTAAGACTTCAGCCATTGTTTTCTTCTTCTGATGAAAAATGGAAATGGAGAGGACTCTTTTTTATAGGCAAAAAGAGTCCTGCATGCTCAAGATATTGGAAGAAATGTCAAAATCAACATGTGAAAATGTGAATATTATATGCATTGAACCATTTAACCTAATTTATTTAATAGAGTATATATTATCAACTCTCAAACAATTTCACATGATATTAAATTGCAACAAAAATTCCACAAAAGGCCAAACATGCTAATTCTAGGGTTTGGCAAAATATTTAACATGCCAATTCTAGGGTTTGGTAAAATATTTGAAGTATTTGTATTCGATTTGTATTCAAACCGAAAATTCAAATATCTGCTATACAAATACAAATATTAAAAATTATATATTCGACAAATACAAATAATAGATTCAATTATTTGAATTGTTCGTATCCGTAAGTACTAAATATAAAATTTAGTTAATATATAGATACATATATAACAAAATTGATTTTGATGATAAAATTAAAACTAAAAACATTATTAATCTTATTTAAATATATATTAAATAAATATGTAGACAAATATATATTTATAATTGGAGGACTAAAATATCAAATACTTTAAAATAATTAATATTATTAAAGATTTAATTTACACTCAAGATTGGTTCTAATCCAAATGGGTTGGATAATGTAAAAGAGACAATACAATATATAAAAAATAGAATTCACTAAATATATAACTTTTTGCGAGTTTTATTTTAGTGTATAATCTCATAATTTGTTTCATTGTTTTAGGTGAATTGATAATATTCATAGAATTATCGACGAAACTAAATTTAAATGACTAATATGGAGATAAATGTGAAGATTTATATTATATATCTTTGTATCTTTGTGCGATTTGAATTTTAGTTTTAGATTATATTTCATGATTATTGGTTTTTTATTAAAAATATATATATTATATTAAAAAATTAGGTCTGGATACAAATATTCGTATATCCTACGAATATCCGTATATCCGATAAATATTTGTATTTACAAATATCCGAATTTATAATACAAATAATAAATTTGATTATTCGCCGAATACGAATACAAATACAAACAGTGAGATATTCGCAAATATTCTTTATTTGCCTAGTCCTAGCTAATTCCATCGCATATTTGTTTCACAATTTTTTTACAAAGTTTACTAGTTTTTTATTAGATAAATTTTGTTATCAATTTTCTAATATAATAAAATTATACTATGGTTTCGATCAATAACTAATGGAATAAAATGATAATCAAACTCAATCTGTTTACCCCATTTATGTATCTCATTTTGACATATAGTGTTACATATATTTCTAATGAGTAGTGACATACATTAGTTACATTACTGAACACCAATAAGATTGGTATTACGTACCCAGAAGCTTTCCGGTAAGTTTCCTTTGAATTTTTGGATTATCGATTCTGATTGTTCTCATGTTGATCATGTTACACAACATTGACCATATATATTTCTGATAAGGAACAATGTTCTGTTGTTCCCCTCACTTTGGCTACTTACATAGAAATGTTCATATTGGTAGCAATCTGATTTTGCGTGATGTATTCTTTGTTAAGGGACTTGGTCGCAATCTTATTTCAGTTGATTCATTGTGATAGTTGAGACCCTTATCGTACAACATCTTTTTCTATAGCACACAATTTTTGACAATTATGGACGATTTTTAAGAGATGTCTAACTTTATCTAATTATCCACATGAATGAGGTTACTACACATATTTAGCATTTCATGGTAATGGTTAATCAAAACTTTGGAAGGAATGTAAAAACTATCCAAACCGATAATGAAACCAAACTTATGTGTCTTCGTCAATATTTTCTCGAACAAGGTAATGCATCATAAAACAAAATGTGTTGGTACTCCACAACAAAACGTAAACATAATAAACATATGCCTGATGTTTCAAGATCTTTTTTTAGTCTCATCTACCAATTGAGTTTTGGAGAGAAAATATTCTTACACCGGCTAATACATCTCCACTTCGTGATGGATGAACACTATTTGAGATTTATATGGTTCAAACCCGAGTTATGAGCATTTAGGTGTTTTTAAATCTTTGTACTATGTTCATAATCAACATACATATGGACATAAATTATCAAATTGGAGTATTCGTTGAGTTTTTGTTGGTTATCCTTTGGCTAAAGTGGACAAATTATCCAAAAACTCGTTCCGACCCAAAACTCGTCTCGAACATGTGAAAATTTATTCAAACCCCTGAGTTTGAATTCAGATAATAAAATTTCATTACCCACGAGAGCTCGTGTTCGGATTCTCTAAAATTGTTTTTTTAGATAAAGAATTTTGTTTCCACATCCAATAGGACTTTTCACATCCTATTTCTTCCCTCCAATTGGTTTCGAAATGGACATGGCCTACTCAAGACGATAATTTCACTTCATCAATGTTTGGTGCTTCCTTATCATATTGTCGCTAATGGTTCTTCTAAGTTACATATTATTCATGGTCAAAACGATAAGATGGGCTTGAATAAGGAGTTTACTCCTAAAGGATGGGGTCAACGCACGAACATTTCATCCGCTAAATTATGTGATTTTATCATCAACACGATTTAAATCATTATTACTGTAGTCTTTTCACTACAAGAAATACACAGATTAGGGACTGAAGAATCAGTCCCTAATCCGTCTGGAAAGGCATTTAGGGACTGATTCGGGACTGGCACGAGCCGTCCGCAAATGAGCGTCGGCAATCAGCTCCAGTCGGTAAACCGTCCGCAATTGCGGACTGAAACGGTAGTTGGAAAACCGTCGGGAAATTGCGGACGGAATGTGCCGTCGGCAAATTTCCCGACTGGACTTTGCCGTCGGGAAATTTCCGGACGGCATGTTTCCGTCGGGAAATTTCCCGACGGCGTTGTTCAGTCGGGAAACTTTATTTTTTTTACAAACATTTCCGGATTCCCGACGGTTAAACGCCGTCCGGAATTTTTTTATAAAACGTTTCCCGACTGCAGGCGAGCCCGTCGGCAAATTTCCGGACGGCACGCTGCCGTCCGGAATTTTTTTTAAAAAAAAATTAAAACGTAAAAATTTTAAAAAAAAAATTGAAAATAAAAAAACGTTTATACAATAATATTTAAATTACAAAACATTTACAAATTAGTAG
>CM071867.1:1354565-1365124 GCA_036759665.1 Gynandropsis gynandra
CGAAATGAAAGATCTTGGTGACGCATCCTTTGTATTAGGAATTCAGATACATCGAGATCGTAGTCAAGGTATTCTAGGATTATCACAAATGAACTATATCGATAAGGTACTCAAAAGATTTGGCATGGAAGACTGTAAACCAGGTGACACTCCGATCGCTAAAGGAGATAAACTCAGTAAAAATCAGTGTCCTATGAATAATATTGAAATCCAAGAAATGCAGAAGATTCCATATGCATCAGTTGTTGGGAGTCTTATGTATGCTCAAGTTTGTATGCGTCCGGATATTGCGTATGTTGTTGGATTGTTGGGCAAATACTTAAGCAACCCTGGTATGGATCACTGGAAAGCAGCCAAAAGAGTAATGTGTTATTTAAAGAGAACAAAAGATTACATGCTCACTTATCAGAAGTCAGATCATTTGGAGATCATTGGGTCTAGTGACTCAGATTTTGCAGGATGCCAAGATAGTTTGAAGTCCACATCGAGCTACATCTGTCAGTTGGTTGGTGGAGCTATTTCTTGGCGAAGTGCCAAACAGTCGCTTATAGCATCTTCCACCATGGCTGCAGAGTTTATAGCATGTTTTGAGGCATCCAACCAAGGAATTTGGCTGAGAAATTTTGTCACCGGGATGCGAGTTGTTGATACAATCGAAAGACCACTCAAATTGTATTATGACAATAACTCATCTGTTTTGTACTCCAACAACAACAGGAGCTCGATAAAATCGAAGCATATCAAAATCAAACTCATATATGTTTCTTTACCTAAATTACCATTTAAAAATGTATTTGAGACACATAATAGATTAGTAATCAAATCATTAGAACCAACAAGAAAAAGAAGACATTACTAGAAAATCATGATTTACGAATGGATTTTTCGGAGGGATTCTATACGGATTACAAATGAAAACATCCATCCATCCATTTGTAGTCTGTTTGCAAATTTACTGATGGTTTCTAGATTACTTACACGTTCCTTCGAAATTTTTGGATGGAAAAAATAGACGTTCAGAAATTACAGAAGTTCATTTTTTCGTTCCGATTTATTGACAAATGTGACCTTCTGTCTGAAAATTTTGGACGAGACAAGTTTCCATCCATAAATTTTGGACGCATCCAGATTAGTCAATTTCGGTCCATAAACCGTTTGAAATTGCAGACTGTTTGTTGAAAAATTGAGGGATTAGTGACGCTTGATTTTAGTCTTGAATCCATTCATATCTATCCCTAATCCATTTGGAAATTACTTATATAAATCTAGGGGTGTAAAATGAGTTGTCGGCTCGCGAGCCAGCTCTAGCTCGGACCATATTTAAGCGAGCCGAGCTGGATATTTTCTACCGCATTTAAAAAACGAGCTGACGAGTTGAGCCCAAAACGAGTCCGAGCTTAGACGAGTTGGCTCGCGAACTGACGAGCTGACTCGCGAGTTGAAAAAAATTCATGTACAAGTACAAAAATAAAATAGTTTTCTTTTTTGTATATCATATATAATATTGCATTTAATAAAATATAATATATTGTTTAAACATAGTATACTATTATAATGTATTTTTTCTTTTTCTAATCATTGATATAACAAAATAAAGAAACAATTGAGTAGAGTTACGAGCGATCAAATTTAGTACAATGATATTTTATACTTTTTATTCGAGAAGGTTATTTTTTATTTAGTACAATGGTATTTTATAACATTATGTTTGAATTAATGTTTTCATATTTTCGATATTTTATTTGGTTCGTTTGATATGTTTATCTTATATGATATTACAATTAATTCAAAATAATTAAATAGTCTGGCTCGCGAGCCAGCTCGTTTTTTGGCGAGCTAGAGGCGAGCCGAGCTGAGCTGAGATTTCAAAAAACGAGCCGAGCTGAGTGAGTTCGTTTTTTACCGAGCTGAAGGCGAGTTGAGCCGAGCTGAGCCGAGCCGACTCATTTTACACCCCTATATAATCATACTACACCGTTACTCGTTTTTAACACAAAATTATCATCCATTATATTTCATATAATCTTTTTAATTTATTATTATAATCGTATCATCGTTCAGATTGAATATTTTCGTTCAAGGCAATGAATGTACAAAATAATTGATCTAGAAGCTCAAATTGTATCGAAGAATTTTATGAACAGCGTTGCAAAATTAATGACGATGGCGAAAAATAAAATAAAAAATTGACAAAGTAACCACTAAGTTGAATTATTCATGCATCAAACGCAAACCAACTTACCGTGGGGATCATATTTATTTAAAAGGTTTTTGTCATATCATTACACAGTACGATATTCGTGTTGACAAGACCTAGATTAAGGCAATGATTGAGTGGGCACAAGAGTTTGGGGATTTATAAGCTTGATAGTGTATTATCGAAAATTTGTACACGATTATGGCATTATCACACTACCTTTTACAAATTTAATTAAAACGGCAAGTTTTGTCAAGATGCATCGACATATAGCACGTTTGAGAAACTAAAGATGGAATGACAACAACGCCAACACTAGCACTTTCGAATTTTGATGGGCAATTCGTGGTCAAATGATCGTATCATGAGAAGGGTTGATTTGGTTTTAACCCAATAAAGACGACCCATAATTTTATGAGTCACATATCAAACCCTATTAAAAAGTATTGGTCTACCTACATTAGGAAAATATTGACAATCTTATTATAAAATATACTTGAAGTCCATACCCCTTAAGACATAGGTCATCATTCAAATGGACCACCGCTCATTAAGGTACCTCATTGGATATGATTGCAAAATCGTCTACAAACCAACTTCTACCAACTCGTTCGCCGATGCGCTCTCGCATATACAAGCAAGCCACAACCTTTTGGATTACCCATATCAACGACAAAACTTTGGAATGAGCTACGAGAGCTCAATCGCACGAACATATATCTTAAACAACTCGGAAAACGCACAGACCTATGCCCCAGCAAATTGTATTCCTCATGCAACGGTATCGTTGATTATAATAATCGGGTGGTTATACCTACCAGTTTATCGTTTAACAACTACTCCATTAGTATCATGAAACACCTCAAGGAGGATATTAAGGGATACTTCGAACATAGAAACGTTTATCATAAAGTTTTTATTGGCTTGGAATGTACCGTATGGTTCAAGCATATGTGATGGTTTACGACAATTACCAATAAGCATAATATCAATCCTTACCTCCGACAAATTTACTTCATCAATTACCAATTTGGGACCAAGTGTGAGAGGACATAACTATAGATTTCATCAAAGGTCTACCCAATTAGGACGAAAGAACCATCATTATGATAGTGGTAGTAAGATTGAGCAAAGCCGCTCATTTAATTCCATTAACACACCCTTTTCACAACAAATATGGTAACTACAAAATTGGTGGAACATATCGTCAAAATTGGTGGAACAATTATGGTAACAAATATTAGCATAATATATGATTTGGTATAATTTGGTGAATATTATTTATATCTTTAATGTTAAAAGGACATTTTAGTTTTAGTACATTTTGCTTGGGTGATCAGACAGAGTGTTGGGCTAATGTCCTGAACTATTCAACACATGTTCTAACTATCAAGACCCATTTGGATGCTTTAGATTATTCCGTTGTGGGGTTGTCATGTATTACCAATAAAAGAAAAGATTTTGTTCAGATAAATTAAAAAAAATATATCTTGAATGACGTATTAGAAAGTTCACATTTTAAAAGAAAAATGATATAATATAATATATAAAGAACATGAGATAATTTATTCATTACTAATTGATTTCAAATTCATGTGGCT
The DNA here is from genome assembly GCA_036759665.1 of Gynandropsis gynandra. Classification (NCBI taxonomy): domain Eukaryota; kingdom Viridiplantae; phylum Streptophyta; class Magnoliopsida; order Brassicales; family Cleomaceae; genus Gynandropsis; species Gynandropsis gynandra. The sequence goes on from CM071867.1 coordinate 1,358,364, forward strand.
CACTGAACTAAATTAAATATATCACTAATAAAAAAATCGATACAATAGTTATTATCTTGAAAGGCGTATCAAAAATACCGTTCTGAAAAAAAACAATATATACAAAAAATGAGTTAATTCATTGATTATCAATTAAATTAAAAATTGTGTACCTCATAAGCATATCCACATTTTCCACTCTTTAGGTTTCTGATTTGATAACTACTGATATCAATTTGGGTTGGGTTTAGCGGATTAACCCAATTCAACTCATTTAAAATATAAATGAATTTTTAATGAATGAGTATAAATTTATATGGGTTTTTTGGGTATAAAGTTCATTTACTGGGTTTTGCTCATTTAACCAGTTAGGCTCATATATCCTTCACGTCAAATTCATTGTCATTCCGAATATCCGATTTTAACCTATATTTTACCCGTTTTTTAGCTGAATTTTAACCCCTTTCACCCAATTTCATTGAATTTCAATCCGTCACTCAATTTTAACCTCATTTCACCCAATTTTAACTCGATTTAACTCAATTTCCCTCGATTTCATCTAATTACTCGATTTCACCTACTTTCAACCCTATTTAACCAAATTTTAACTCGATTTCACCCAATCTTAACCCGATTTCACCTCATGTTAACTCAATCCCACCGAATCTCAACCCAATTTTAACATGATTCCACCCAATTTTAGCTCGATTTACCAAATTGTAATCCGATTTCCTCCAATTTTAACTCAATTTCATCCAATTTCACCGGATTTCAAATTTATTTTCACAAAATCGTAACCCGATTTTAACTCGATTTCATCACATTTCACCAAATTTCAATCTGATTTCATCCGATTTTAACTCAATTTCACCTAATTTTACTCGATTTCCTCCAATTTTACCGGATTTCGAATTTATTTCACCCACATTTAACCCGATTTTCACTCGATTTCATCACATTTTACCGAACTTCAACTTGATTCCATCCATTTTTACTCAAGTTCACATGATTTTAACTCGATTTCATCCAATTTCACCTGATTTCAAATTTGTTTCACCTAAATTTAACCCGATTTTAACTCGATTTCATCGCATTTAACCGAATTTCAACCTGAATTCGTCCAATTTTGACTCAATTTCACCTAATTTTAACTCGATTTCACTAAATTTTATTTAGTTAAAATTCATTGACATTGGGTGAAATCGAGCTGAAATTCGATGACATTGAGTGAATCGAGTTAAAATTTGGTGAACTGAGGTTAAATTGGGTGGAATCGAGTTAGAATTTGATTAAATTGGGTTAAAATTGAGTGAAATCGAGTCAATTTGGATGAAATTAAGTTGAAATTCGATGAAATCATGTTAAAATTCGGTAAAATTGGGTGAAATTGAGTTACATTTAGATGAAATCAAGTTAAAATTCGGTGAAATTAGATGAAATTGAGTTAAAATGAGGTGGATCGGTTTTTATAAATTATTATTTTGAATATTGAAACATTAATTATAATATCTATTGTATATAAATATATATAATGAATGTTAAATGATAAATATATATATAATGTTAATTATATGAATAAATCAGTTTTAACCAGACCTATATAACTTATTATTAAATGGATCGGATTAAACTCAATCCAATTATATTATAAAACCCATTTATTTTTAATGGGTTGGATACAATCTAATCCATTGATAACGCTTTACACGCTGAATATTTAAGCTTATTTGTCGTTGATAATAAAATAACGACTTATTCATCCCTTAATTTGATAGAAATGCAACTTCTAACACAATATATATCTATAGGATACTTAAAATAAATAAATATATATATATACTATAGGATACTAATCGTTCTTCGTCAACACACTTCATACTCGAAATTTCACGTTTTTGTATCGGTTTTTCACCCTTCTTAACCGGTTTTGTCAAATTCATCACGATAATCGGGTTCGGTTATGTCAGTGTGGTGCTGAGGGAAGGGGGCCCAGAACGACGACGTTTTCTGGGGGAAGAGACCAAAAACGGAAAACATGGAAACGGGTGTCCGAAAGGGCGTCTGCTGAGTCAGTGACTCGGTGTTGACGAAGAGTCAAAAGAGACCGTGTTTATTAAAAAAAAATATGAAGGAAAAAAAAGTATTGTTGCATGGTTACTGTTTCCGCCTATAATCCAATTATATCCAGCCACGTGTGCTTGTCGGGTCTATTACGACTCCCCTCGACCTGTCGCTGTCACCGTTGTCTATATCACCGAAGGTGAGATGAGATTCCCTCCTCCCTCCACTTCTCGCACTCCTCAAAATGAGTATGCAAAGTTAGAAAAAAAGGGTATTGTTTATAATTTTATATTATGGTAATATATACAAAATACAACGTTGGTAGAATATTATGGTAATTCTTTTAGGAAAGATATTAATAAAGAATTCGTTTTAAAGTGTCTTAAACAATGATGGTAGAACATTACGGTAACGATATATATCTTTATAAGATTAATCAATGCTTATAACATATATTATTATAATTATTTTCAAATTAATTTATGTATATTTATAATATTTTAAAATAAATGTATTTTTATTATAATTTATCTTTCTTTTTGAAAATCTTAGAAGTTATTTTGGGCCGAGATCATCCTTGTATCTTTTCCGAGTGACAAGGTTCGAAACACGGTCGTATTGAATAATAATATTTTTATACAATTTATTTCAATATAATGGAGGGATTTTCGTAATCATTTAAAGCTTTTTATTTATCATCTATTTAATTATTTTTCAAAAAGGTATATATGATTTATTGCTGTTATTATTTGAGTGACAAATGTAAGGTCATCGCGCACATATACTACTCGATCTAATTATTAAATATACGGTTGATTTGCTTAGTTTTATTTGATAGTGGTGGCTTTTAACTTGAAATTGTAAAAACAAAATAAGAAAAATAGATTTTTCAGTTCGTTTTTTTATTAAATTTGATTAGAAATTACAGTTTTTAAAACTTTTTTTCCAATTTTTCTCCCTTGTGTGTTACTAAATAAAAATTCGGAATTATGATTTAGAAATCGACCGATACGTAAGAAAAAAGTCTACGTTCTCAGAAAAAAGAGAAAATGACAGAAGAACGTTAGGTGCGATGTTTTTCAATTAAAAAAGCTATTATTATTTTAAAAGGGTTTTATTTATATAAATCATGTTTAAATTTAGATTATTTTATTACATTTCACATGATTTTCCTAAAAGAAAATTATTGGGCCCACTTTTAGCTCAATCATTATCATAATTTGTGGGACCCAATGTCCTCTGATATAACCCCGCTCGTGAACTCCTGCGACTATTATTCAATTTTTTATTTATTTACTATGATTCAGTTTAAACATTTGATTTATTTTTAATGATTAAAGATTTTAGAAAGTAAATATTTTATAATCCCTTTCCATCTTTAATTATTTACAATGACCTCCTCAGACTTACAAGGGATGATGAGTCAATTAGAGCCTTCTCGTTCTTTGTTCAACATGATAATCTTTAATACGAGAGAGACCATATTTTTACGTGGAAAATTAGTCACTATGTCATAATAATAATAAGGGAATATAGTATAAAAAATATCCAATTATTTTATTTTAATTTATAAAACATGAATTATTATTTTCAATTTAAAAATCCAAACTTATATTTTTTTTGCTTTAAAAACATTAACTTTAATATATGATTAATTTGATAAATTTGTGTTTTTAGACAACACTTCAAAATTCAAAGAGTTAAAATATGATTTAGTGTTTTTGTTTGTGTATGGATATGATTAATTTGATAAGTTTATGTTTTTAAGACAAAATGTAAAAATTCAAAATTTTTAGATTCAAAGTGATAATTTGTGTTTTACAGGCAAAAATTAAAAAGTTTGATATTTTCTACACTATATTTCTAAAATTAGTGTTTTTAAGACAAAAAAAATAAATTTGGATTTTTTTAGGTTAAAGATAATAATTCATATTTTATAGACTAAAATAAAATAGTTTGATATTTTTTATACTATATTCTCTAATAATAATAATAATATGTAAAGATATTACGAGTCATATAATCTTTGTATAACAATACCCAGATTGACTAGTCAACTTGAACAAGTGCATATAATGAAATATATCACTTCCCTAATTCACTGCAACAATAAAAATTCATTTTCAAAAAATAGAGGAGTCAGTTGATTTCTTTTCCAATATATATTTCAATGATTGCATTATCCATTAAAATTCATTGAAAATGTCAATTGAGTATGAAATAATAATATCAAAATATTTCTAACACTTGTTGGAATCCCTAAAAAACTATTAGATGTATTCTTGACAGTTTAGGGATTTTTCACGGATTACTCTTATATTTACTTACGATTTTAACGAATAATTGATTAATGGAATTATTTTCTTCTTCTTCCCCTTCCGAAAATTAGAGGCATAAATAAATAATTCGGATAAAAACATGTCTGAATGTATCTAAAATTTTGTATGCTCTTTTTTAAAGAAGTTTTATGATCAAATTCATTTTCCGACTAACTGATTTTTTAAATTACGCGATGTTAGATTCTTATGATGAATTCTCTACAAGACTTAAATAAAGCTTCAAGTCCTTTTTTTACAATATGAACAACATCAAATATTTATCATATTGAGTGATTCTGCAAAATTTGATTTTTCTTTCTTTATTATATGCCACTCCATCTTCTAATATTGCAATAGTCACTATTAAAAATTAACCATTTAAAAAGAGAAGAAGACAGTAATCTGCAAACCCGTATCGCCAAACTAAAAACGTTTGCAATCCGTCCGCAAATACGAACGAAAAAATAAGTCCGTACACCATCCGTAATTCCAAACTGCAAGGTCATCTACAAATCGGACGACCGCGGCCAGTCCTTAAATTTTACGCACCGAAGCAGTTCATCATAGTATGGTTTTCCTTCGGGATACAAGGTCATCCACCTTATGCTTCTCGTCCTTCTGAATCACATAATCTCGTATGTCTTGTTATGTTTTTTCAATCACAAACTTCTCAAGTTCGAGTCTTATTTCTAACATGATTTCAGACTCTACTATTTCAATAGATTTTATTCCTTAACAAGATATATCCAAGATTTCACAAGAAAAATTTTATTTACTTCATTATTAAATTTCATCTCATCTCAACTCTTCATTCCACTTTATCTTCTCTTCTACTTATGCAACATAATGTCTTCTGATAGTACATATTTTTTTCTTTCCTACTATTTGTTTTTCACAATGAAAATTTTGTATATCATTTTCATTATCACATAATGACAAATTTGTATCTCATTTTCATGATCGTTGGATTATAACTACCCGTGTCTATATAACTAACTAGTTATTATTAGGCCTGGCCAAATCGGTTTTCAGTTCGGTTATGATGGGTACAGTTTATTCGGATTTCTATAAATAATAACCATATTATAACCAAATTTAAATCGGTTCAGTTCGGATCGGTTTATAACGGTTCGGTTCGATTATATGTAAAAAAATGATAACCAAATAACCCGAACTCTAATTAATTCAATTTGGTTCAGTTATTATTTGGATATTATTTTGGTTATCATTTAGATATTAGTTCGGTTTCTTCAAAATTTAAGATGAAACCACTCTTATGTAAAAAAAAGTTAGATATAACCAAATAAAGAACATAATTAAATATGGAATCGCTAGTGAAATCGTCGGGGAAATCGATGGATGGGTGAAATCTCCGAGTGAAATCGATAAGTGGGTAAAATCGTCGGATAAGACCAAAGAGAAAGAAGAAGAAAAACCTGAAGAGAGAAGAAGAAGAGCTTGAAGAGAGATGAACAGCGTGAGGGAGAAGAAGATTTGCGTGAGGACAGAAAAATTTGGGGGCTAAATTTTTTTATTAATATATTTTAATACCCGATCGGATAATCGATATTTTTCGGTTATTACCTGAACCGAACCGAATCCAACGGGTTTTACATAATCATATCCAATCGATTAATTTAAATATATCCAAACCGAACCGAAATACAAAAATTCGATTTGGTTCGATTCGGTTTTTAAAACCCGAACCGTAATGTCCAACCCTAGTTATTATTATAACTCTCAATATAATCATCAGAAATTTTTTTAACTTTGAACACCAATTTACAACCAACTCTCTCTCTCTCTATATATATATATATATATGAATCTTCTATCATGATACACTACTCCATCATGTATTTATTTCCTTACTCAAGATGTTTACAAGTTTCATAAGTATGTAGTTTAAAACAAACAAGTAAAGAGCGAGAAAAATTGATGATGTTTTTTATTTCATATGATTTCAAACAATCTCTCATTGATTATACATTTGTATTTAAACATCAAGTTTATATTTTTCTAGTTATGCTAGTTTCTGTGGATGACATAGCTATTGAAAATAATAACGATCCTTCGGGTTTAGATATCAAAATAATGATTCACTACAAGAAATACAAAGATTCGGGACTGAAGAATCAGTCCCTAATCCGTCCGCAATGGAATTTAGGGACTGATTCGGGACTGGCGTGCTCCGTCCGCAAACGAGCGTCGGCAATCATATCCAGTCCGCAAACCGTCCGCAATTTCGGACTGAAAGGGTGGTTCGAAAACCGTCGGGAAATTCCGGACGGAAACCGCCGTCGGCAAATTTCCGGACGGCGGAGCACCGTCGGGAAATTTCCCGACGGCTGAAGGCGTCGGGAAAGCTTTTTTTTAAAAAAAAAAATTTCCGGACGGCGGGTC